>CM038682.1:544937300-545337032 GCA_021605205.1 Aegilops longissima
GTTGTAATAAATTACTTAAGAATTAGCAAATGGGCTGCAAATTATAAAAAAATAGCAAATGGGCTGCAAATTATAAAAAATAGCAAATGGGCTTTATATTGTATGCCCCAGATTTGGAGGCTAACTTGTGGGCCTACACAAGATTTCTTAAAAAGAAACTTAGTCAACAATCGACTCTACCAGCGATCGGACCGTTAGATGTCAATCTAATGGCAATCGTACTTCTTGGATCTCTAATCTTCCACCTTTGACCACGCAAACAAAGCGTAGCCGTCAGAACACTTTGTTCCGCCTCCGGTGGCCGGCAGTGCTTGCAGGCGAGCCTCAGCGGCCCCATCATACTCGCATCCCTGGCACATCTATCCCTCTACTCACCCACACCCTCTGTTATTTTTTAAGTGGCCAGACGGCGAAGTAGTCAACCTCGTACTCTCCATCGGTGGGCAGCCAGCTGTGTGTCTTCGCTAGCTCGTGTCGTTCGCTATAGTAGGCCTCGCCGTAGTCACCCATGCTGGTGCTGTCGGCGCGGCGTGTTCAGCGATGTCCATCCAACCGCCGTAGTGCTTCTTCAACCTCCGGTCTTCTTGCCCCGCCCGCCTAAGCAGCACCGGTGCGTGCCGCATGCTCCCTGCCTCCGTGGCGGCGGCTGCTGCCAGCGGGCCTCACCGCTCCCATACTACTCCCACCGGTGGCCAGGCCATCCCTCCACTCACCCACTCCCCTGACCCAGCAGCCGGCCTCACGCCTCGCGCGCCATGGACGAACGTGAACCACATCGTGCTCCTCTCCAGCGTGGGCATCCACTGTGTCTTCCCGAAGCTCAGCGTCGTCCCTTCCTGGGCTTCGCCGTGCGTCCACCTACTGGTGCTCTCGTGGCCAGGCGTGTATTCAATGTGTCGGCGACGACTTCCATCGGAAAATGTCGTATGTGGAGAGGGTGGCGGCGGGTCCACGGCGCTGAAGTGCCTCCTTATTACGCACAAATAATTATTCCTCCACGCGGTAGGGACCCACCAGATGAGCCACCAGTATTTCGCGCGGAAAAAAGCGTTTCCCCACGGCTGCTGTGACCCACGAGCGACCACCGTATTTCGTGAAAAATGTTTGCCTGACTGCGAGGACCCGCGAGACGGACCATATTTCAAAAAAAGCGTCCCCATTGTCGGCTCGGACCCAGCGGAAGTGCCTCCTTATGACTGTCAGTGGAGAAATGGATGCTCCCCATACCTACAGCTGGGACCCACCACGGTGGGAGGCTGACAATAGGCCCTACTAAGTTGGCGGGGACGGGAGGGCTTTAATCAACTTAGTCAATATGAGATGATTCTAGCTCCATTGACGTCACGATGTCCATCCAATGGCGTCATGCTTCTTCAATCATTGCTCTTCCTGCTCCAGCCGCTCAAACAAGCGCCTTGGGGCTGGGCGCTGCTCCCTCCTCTCCGTGGCCGGTTCAGCCTGGCGCGCAGACCTCACCATCCCACCATACTCCCATCGCTGGCCTAGCCATCCCTCTACTCACCCACACCCTCTTCATTATTCTGGCCGAGGGCAAGCGAGACAAGTAAACCCTGTCTGACCCAGTCGTTACTCCCCTCGCGTGGGAAACAAGCTGTGAGTCTTCCACTGCCTGCAATGTTTCCTTCCTAGGCCTCGTAAGTAGATCACCGCCACTGGTGCTCTCGTGATGGCGTGGTGGGCATATGGTCGAGGCGGCTTCCATTGGACATGGATTTTGCATGGAGAGAGTGACAGTACGGTCCATGGCCGTATTAGCAAGGAAGTGCCTCCTTAATACGCATAAAATAATTATTCCTCCACGACATCAGGACCCACCGGAAGGGCCTCTGTATTCATGAAAAAACATGCCCCCAACGAAATGCGGGACCCACCAGCTATCTTACGCATAGGGAAGTGCCTCCTTATTACACAAAAAATGAATACCCCACCTGGGTGGAACCCAGCATAGTGGGAGGCTGACTTGTGGGCCTACCAAGTTGGCGGGGGACGGAGGGCTTTGTCAAATTAGTCAATATGAGCGATTCTAGCTCCTGTTACGTCTCGATGTTCATCCAGCAGTCGTGGTGCTTCTTCAACCTCTGGTCTTCTGCTCGGCCGCCCAAACCATGGCATGGTGGTGTCGCATGCTCCTGCCTCCGTGGCCGGCTGTGATGCAGCAGGCCTCACGCGCCCTACTACTCCCACCTGGCGGGCCATCCCTCTACTCACGCACACCTGTTATTCTCACCGTAAAACAACCTCACACCGCAGCAGAACCGGTGAACCCTCGTACTCCTCTTCGCATGGGCATCCTTTGCTGCGTCTTCCCGGCTCCGAGTGGTCCCTTCCTAGGCCTGCCATATAGATCGCGATAACCCACAAGTATAGGGATCGCAACAGTTTTTCGATAAGTAAGAGTGTGAGACAGCGAGGAGCTAAAGGTAGAACAAATATTCCTCAAGTTCTATCGACCACAAGAGACAACTCTCATGCAGCTTAACGTTTACTTTAACTAGAACAAGTATTAAACTAGAAGTACTTTGTAGGTGTGACAGGAAAGGTTTGCAAGAATATAAAAAGGCGTAAATAAAAACTAGGGGCTGCTAAGGTAAAGACACAACAAAATTAAATATAGCGAGTGTGGAAAAGTGATGGTAGGTGTGCGAAATTGTCCCATAAGCAATTCACTACTTTACTAGACCGATAACAAGTATTATGTGGGAGAGGCCACTGCTAGCATGTTATCCCTTACTTGGAATTCTATGCACTTATGATTGGAACTATTAGCAAGCATCACAACTACTAACATTCATTAAGGTAAAACCCAACCATAGCATTAAGATATATTGGTCCCCTTCAATCCCGTATGCATCAATTTCTATGCTAGGTTGAAGCTTATCCTCTTGCCCTCAATACATAGTCCTATCAACATACAACTAACCCTAAGGTCTGATCCCACTTGTGCTCATATGATGGGCACCAAGAACAACAACATAACCACAAGCAAATTAAATCAATCATAGCAATTCATCAACCACCGATGGGACAACGAAAATCTACTCGGACATCATAGGATGGCAACACATCATTGGATAATAATATGAAGCATAAAGCACCATGTTCAAATAGAGGTACAGCGGGTTGCGGGAGAGTGGACGCTGAATATATAAGGGGAAGGTGATGGAGATGTTGGTGAAGATGGCGGAGGTGTTGGTGAAGATCGCGGTGATGATGATGGCCCCGTGGCGTTCGGCGCCACCGGAAGCAAGGGAGGGGACCCCTTCTTCTTCTTCTTCCTTGACCTCCTCCTAGATGGGAGAAGGGTTTCCCCTCTGGTCCTTGGCTCCCATGGCGTGGGAGGGCGAAACCCCTCGAGATTGGATCTATCTCTCTGTTTCTGCGTTCTCTCAGCTCTGTTTCACCGTTTCGTGTATATATGGAATCCGTAACTCCGATTGGCCTGAAACCGCCGTGATTTTTTCCGAATATTAGCTTTCTTGCGGCAAAAGAAGCATCAACCGCCTTCGGTGGGCTCACGAGGGTAAAGGCGCCCCCCTTCGTGACCACCTCGAACAACTGGTTCGCGTTGATTTTCCTTCAAATTTTCCATATTTTCCAAAATAAGCTCCGTCCGTTTTATCCCGTTTGGACTCCGTTTGATATGGATATTCTGAAACCAAAAACATACAGCAGCGAGGGATTGGCAGGCCTTTGGATCAATATGTTAGTCCCAAAATAATATAAAAAGTTGCCAAAAGGATATGAAAGTTGAATAATATTGGCATGGAACAATAAAAATTATGATGACGGAGGCGTATCAGCATCTAAGCTTAATTCCTGCTCGTCCTCGGTAGGTAAATGATAAAAGATAATTTTTGATGTGGAATGCTACCTAGCATAATCTTGATCATATGTCTAATCATGGCATGAATATTAAGACACGAGTGATTCAAAGCAATAGTCTATCCTTTGATATAAAAACAGGAATACTTCAAGCATGCCAACCAAGCAATTATGTCTTATTGAAATAACATAGCCAAAGAAATCTCATCCCTACAAAATCATATAGTGCGGCTATGCTCCATCTTCACCACACAAAATATTTACATCATGCACAACCCGATGACAAGCCAAGCAATTGTTTCATACTTTTGATGTTCTCAAACCTTTTCAACTTTCACGCAATACATGACCGTGAGCCATGGACATAGCACTATAGGTGGAATAGAATATGATGGTGGGGTTATGGAGAGAAGACAAAAAGGAGAAAGTCTCACATCAACTAGGCATATCAGCGGGCTATGGAGATGCCCATTAATAGATATCAATGTGAGGGTAGGGGATTGCCGTTACAGCGGATGCACTAAGAGCTGTAAGTGTAGAAGCTCAAACTGAAACTAAGTATATGAAGTGATAACTCAAGAGACTCTCTATATGAAGAACATGGTGCTACTTTGAAGCACAAGTGTGGTAAAGGATAGTAACATTGCCCTTCTCTCTTTTCTCTCATTTTCTTATTTTATTTTATTTATTTTTGGTGGGCTTCTTTGGCCTCCTTTTTTATTTGGGCTTCTTTGGCCTCTTTTTTTTTTTAGTAAAGTATGGAGTCTCATCCCAACTTGTGGGGAATCATAGTATCCATCATCCTTTCCTCCTGGGCAATGCTCTAATAATGATGATCATCACACTTTTATTTACTTACAACTCAATATTACAACTCGATATCTAGAACAAAGATATGACTCTATATGAATGCCTCCGTGATGTGGCGGGATGTGCAATGATCTAGCATAGCAAAGACATCAAAAAAGCGGACAAGCCATGAAAACATCATGCTAGCTATCTTACGATCATGCAAAGCAATATGACAATAAATGCTCAAGTCATGTATATGATGATGATGGAAGTTGCATGGCAATATATCTCGAATGGCTATGGAAATGCCATGATAGGTAGGTATGGTGGCTGTTTTGAGGAAGATATAATGAGGCTTATGTGTGACAGGCGTATCGTATCACGGGTTTGGATGCACGGCGAAGTTTGCACCAACTCTCGAGGTGAGAAAGAGCAATGCAGTGCGAAGAGGCTAGCAATGATGGAAGGGTGAGTCGCGTATAATCCATGGACTCAACATTAGTCATAAAGAACTCACATACTTATTGCAAAAATCTATTAGTCATCGAAACAAAGTACTACGCGCATGCTCCTAGGGGATAGATTGGTAGGAAAAGACCATCGCTCGTCCCGACCGCCACTCATAAGGAAGGCAATCAATAAACACCTCATGCTCCGACTTACGTTACATAACGGTTCACCATACGTGCATGCTCGGGACTTGCAAACCTCAACACAAGTATTTCTCAATTTCACAATTACTCAACTAGCACGACTCTAATATCATCACCTTTATATCATAAAACTATTGCAAGGAATCAAACATATCATATTCAGCGATCTACAAGTTTATGTAGGATTTTATGACTAACCATGTGAATGACCAGTTCATGTCATCTCTCTAAATAGATATAAGTGAAGCAAGAGAGTTTAATTCTTTCTACAAAATATATGCCCATGCTCTAACAAATATAAGTGAAGCAAAAGAGCATTCTACAAATGGCGGTTGTCTAAGTGAAAGAAACAGGCAATCAAACTTCAAATGATATAAGTGAAGCACATGAAGCATTCTATAAAGCCATACTCAAAAGATATAAGTGAAGTGCAAAGAGCATTCTTATAAATCAACAAGGACCATCTCATACCAGCATGGTGCATAAAAAAAAGTGAAAACTAAATCAAAAAGCGCTCCAAGATTGCACATATCGCATGAGCAGAAGCGAATCCGAAAACATACCGATACTTGTTGAAGAAAGAGGGATGCCTTCCCAGCATCCCCAAGCTTAGATCTTGAGTCTCCTTGAATATTTACTTGGGGTGCCTCGGGCATCCCCAAGCTTGAACTCTTGCCTCTCTTCCTTCTTCTCACATCGAGACCTTCTCGATCATCGAACACTTCATCCACACAAAACTTCAACAGAAAACTTCGGTAAGATCCGTTAGTATAATAAAGCAAATCACCACTCTAAGTACTGTTGCAAACCAATTCATATTTTGTTTTTGCATTGTGTCTACTGTAATATAACTTTTCATGGCTTAATCACTGATATAAATCGATAATTTCTTCAAAACAAGCAAACTATGCATCAAAAGCAGAATCTGTCTAAAACAGAACAGTCTGTAGCAATCTGAACATTCACCATACTTATGATACTTGAAAAATTCTGCCAAAATTAGGAAAAATAAAAAATTGTACAGAAAGACAGTTCAGAAAGAATCCAGAACCATTTGGCGTTCCAGTAAAAATTAAAATTCATGCACTACAGCCAAAGTTTCTGTCCTGCACCGCACAAACCAACAAGCATTGTAAACATCCTAAAGGCAAACCTTGGCACGTTATTTTTATAATAAAATGGAATTGTACAAGGGGATAATTATTTTTATTGAAAAGTTTCTGTAATTAAGATTCGCAAAGTTCCCATGGGCATGAACAAAGTTCAAGGACTTCCCCCACTTTCACAATGCTCGTCTCTCTCACTTTCACTTTTCTTTTTGAAAAAGTTTTGGATTCCCCTCTTTATTTTGTTGTTTTTAAACTATATGAAAGCGAACAGAAATAAATGACTCTCTAAAACTTCGGGTTGTCTCCACAGCAGCGCTTTCTTTAAAGCCATTAAGCTAGGCATATAGTGCTCAAGTAGTGAATCCACGGGATCCCAAAGGTATATCAAAGCCAATTTTAATTAGCAATGATTTAGCATTTAGTAGTGAGCACAAAGCAACATATATCAAGCAATGGCGAAATCTAACTCTCTTCCTATGCATCGGCATGTCATAAAAGAACAATTCATGCACACATAGTAAAGGCCAATGTATAGTATAAACATTTCTTGCAATTTTATCGTTTTGGAAACATAGAGAGGTGGATATATAGTTCCTCTCATAATAATTGCAAGTAGGAGCAGCAAGCACATGCATATTATATTCATCAAAATCATCATGTGTAGTAGTGAAGGCAACCCATCAATATAATCCTTAATAAGTGCAAGCTTCTCCGATATAGTGTAGTCGGGAGAATTCAAAAGATAATAGGACTATCATGCGTGGGTGCAATAGCAACAATTTCATTAATAACATAAGGAACTATAGCAAGTTCATCTCCACAAGCATAATTCATATTGGCATCTTGGCCCAAGCATAGCAAGCATCATCAAAAGGGATATTTCAAAAGAATCAGCGAGATCATAACAATCATCATAGCAATCATCCTTCGATAAGCATGAAGGGAATTAAATAATGTATGAGTTGGAGGTTACTCTCATTAGAAGGTGGGCACGGTAGCTAATCCGCTCTTCCTCCTTTTGTTCTTCGCTCTCCTCATCATCTTTTTCATCCAATGAGCTCACAATTTCATCAATTTATTCTTCCATAGCTTCCTGCAAAATATTAGTCTCTTCTTGGACAATGTTGACTTTCTTCATAAAAGCATTAATATAGTAATTGTATTCATAATTTTCATAGCAATATCTAAGTATAGCAAGATTTCCAGGCCTATAAGCATCATCATCTAAAGCTTCATACTTTTCAAACAAAGATTCAATTTAAGTAAGCAGCCTTAAAAGCAAAAAATTCTTCTATTTGTTCCACATCATAGTAATCATATATACCATTAACATAGAAGCTAAGGTTTCATTATCATTGAGTTCGCATGAAAAGGGAGGTGTGGAGCCTCCTTCCTAGAGCAACAAGTAATATCATATTTCAAGCATAGATTCCGGGCATACCAGCATAACATAATAAATTGATCCATAATAGTTTCCCTTTTTTGTGTCGGTGATAATCCCTAAAGTATTCACGTTGATCCAACGTGTCTCCCATTATAAAGCTGAATGGGGTTTTCTCAGGATTATCAAAGTAGTACATAATATCTCTCACATAATGAGAATCGGGGGTTTTAGGAGTTACCCCATCCTCATGAGTAGCAAGTACACCTAATTTTTTGGTATTTCATGTTCCATATCCATAACTAAAGATAGAGAACAACTAAGAACAGCAAATAAAAATTACTTAGTGATAAAGCAAACAAGCACACACGAGAATATTCACTTACGCTATTGCTCCGGCGTGGCATGGAAAAAAGGTCTTGATAACCCACAAGTATAGGGGATTGCAACAGTTTTTGATAAGTAAGAGTGTCGAACAACGAGGAGCTAAAGGTAGAACAAATATTCCCTCAAGTTCTATCGACCGATACAACTCTCTGAGCAACAACGTTTACTTTACCTAGAACAAGTATGAAACTAGAAGTACTTTGTAGGTGTGTGGGGAAAGGTTTACAAGAATATAAAAAGAGCGTAAATAAAACTAGCGGCTGCTAAGGTAAAGACACAACTAAATTAAATATAGCGAGTGTTGAAAATTGATGGGAGGTGTGGCGAAATTGTCCCTTAAGCAATTGACTACTTTACTAGACCGATAGCAAGTATTATGTGGGAGAGGCCACTGCTAGCATGTTATCCCTTACTTGGAATTCTATGCACTTATGATTGGAACTATTAGCAAGCATCCGCAACTACTAACGTTCATTAAGGTAAAACCCAACCATAGCATTAAGATATATTGGTCCCCCTTCAATCCCGTATGCATCAATTTCTATGCTAGGTTGAAGCTTACATCCTCTTGCCCTCCAATACATAGTCCTATCAACATACAACTAATCCTAAAGGTGTGATCCACGTGCGTGCTCATATGATGGGCACCAAGGAGGACAACATAACCACAAGCAAATTAAATCAATCATAGCAATTCATCAACCACCGATGGGACACGAAAATCTACTCGGACATCATAGGATGGCAACACATCATTGGATAATAATATGAAGCATAAAGCACCATGTTCAAGTAGAGGTACAGCGGGTTGCGGAGAGTAGACGCTGAATATAGAAGGGGAAGGTGATGGAGATGTTGGTGAAGATGGCGGCATTGTTGGTGAAGATCGCGGTGATGATGATGGCCCGGCGTTCCGGCGCCACACCGGAAGCAAGGGGAAGGCCCCCTTCTTCTTCTTCTTCCTTGACCTCCTCCTAGATGGGAGAAGGGTTTCCCCTCTGGTCTTTGGCTCCCATGGCGTGGGAGGCGAAAGCCTCGAGATTGATCTATCTCTGTTTTGCGTTCTCTCATGGCTCTGTTTCACCGTTTCGTGTATATATGGAGATCCGTAACTCCGATTGGCCTGAAACCTTCGTCGTGATTTTTTCCGAATATTAGCTTTCTTGCGGCAAAGAAAGCATCAACCGCCTTACGGTGGGCTCACGAGGTAGAGGCACGCTGTAATGGGGCAAGCGCTTCCTCCCTCGACCACCTCGGGCACGGTTAGCGTTGATTTTCCTTCAAATTTTCCATATTTTCCAAAAATAAGCTCCATCCGTTTTTTCCCGTTTAGACTATGTTTGACATGGATATTCTGAAACCAAAAACATGCAGTGACGAGGGGTAACCTTGAGCCTTTGGATCAATAAGTTAGTCCCAAAATAATATAAAAGATGCCAAAAGTATATGAAAGTTTAATAATATTGGCATGGAAAATGAAAAAATATAGATAAAATGAGGCGTATCATCCACCGTCGTGGTGCTCTCGGTGCGGCGTGGTCAGCGTGGTCAAGGCGACTTCCATCGGACGTGGGCATTTGCGTGGAGAGCTGACCAGTGGGTCCACGGCCGTAGCAAGAAGTGCCTCCTTATTCAGCAAAATAATGATTCCTCCACCTCACAGCGAGGACCCACGGATGGGCCACCGTATTTAAGTGAAAAAGCGTTTCCCCATTGCTGGGACCCACAGCTACATCTTCGCCGCAGGAAGTGCGTCCGGGCAAAAAGCGATTCGCCCCATTGCTGGGACCCCCGGCTACATCTTCGCATGCAAGGAAGTGCGTCGGGCAAAAACCATTACGCCCCTGTCGTTACGGGAGCAGGGTACCAGACTTGCCTTCTGCGGCTGGGCGTGGCTCAAGGGTGGCCCAGCCTGACCCATCTTCATCAACACAAGGTCAAGACCCTCGCGAGGCCAAGCCTCGCATGAGGTGGGCGACGAGAAGCTTCCTCGGTAGCGACCTCGTCGAGGCTGGCTCGCGAGGCGAAGAGATCAAGGCGGGGTACCTCACGAGGTGCTCATGGCGCAAGCCATGACGACCGGGCGCGCGAGCGGCGCCAGCCCGCGTAAGTGTCCTCATTTCCCCTTTGGTGCAAAGGGAGCAAGCGCCAACCGAGAACATCAAGTAAAGGCAACCATTTGATTGCAACAAGACCAAGACCAGTGAGCGGCGGAAGGAGGCCATCGTGGAGCCTAAGCGGTGTCACCGTCGAGTCTTTGTGGCGAGGACCGACTTTAGTCGAGGATAAGTGTACTAGATGTTCCCCTTCAAAATGGCCAATTGTTGGCGCCTTCCGCTCAATATTTGGGGAGGCACAGGGGCCTCTGCCTATAAATAGGACTAGCCACCGGAGGGTAGGGGATCGGCATCTAGAGGAGAGAGAGAAGGAGAGATCGAGACACGATCGACGGAAAGATAAACAAGAGAGAAGCGGCCGAACTCCCGTGTGATTCATCGCACCGGCCAAGAAGAGAGACCCTCATGAGGCTGTTCTTCCTTGTATTATTCATGATCAGCCCAGGCAATCCACCACACCACACCTTTGGGTAAGATTGTTACACCACAATGGTGGCCCGAACGATATAAACCTCTTGTCCCTTGTGTTGTTCTTTGTGTACTTTAGATCCTTGCGCGGCGGGCGTAGGTAGATGGAGGTGTGATCTCGCGTGCACCCAAGAGTTCGAACCTAGAGGTCTGCGGAACCCGAAATCCGACATTTGGCGCGCCCGGTAGAGTGCGCGCGAAATCCGCCTTCGCCGCCTGCTCTTCGCGCCCCTCGCATCCATGTCGAGACACTCGTCGAGCCAGCGGCGTATCGGGCCGCTCTCACTACTCGCGTCGCCCAGGCGGCCCCGTCGTGGCCGCCCGCCGTTCGCCATCGCTGCCGTCAGCGCCGCCACCCGGCCCGGCGAGCGAGCAGCGGCGTCGTCAACATCCATCCGTGGCGAGGGCAGCGCTTCGCTTCTCCTTCCGCTCGCCCGGCTGGTTCTTCGTCCGCGCTCCAGCGCCGCGGAAAACTCGAGCAGCGCTCGCCGTGGCGAAACGAGCATCCTCTTCCGCCCTCGGCAGCGTCTCGAGTGGCTCGGCCGCGTCGCCCGAGCTTCGTCGCGCGAAGAGCTCCCCGCCGTCCTTCTCCTTTGCACGCGCCCGCCTTGCAATGAATCTCGAGGCGCCTCAGCGCCTGCGCCCTCAAGAAAGCGCCTTGGCCCCAGGTGCGTGGCCTGGCGGAACCCACTCCGTCCGGCACCAGCGCGACAAGCGAGCTGCCAAAGGGTCGCCCCCAAGAAGCTGCCGAGTGCTCCTGCACCGGCCCGTCACGACTACGCTCCTGCTCCTGCGGCGGCAGCGCTAAAGACCCGCAAGATCAAGCCCTCCGTCACCAAAGGCCTCCCGTAGCCCTTTGTAGGCTGTCGGCGCCTTCAACACCGAGCTCTGCGGCATCGCATGGCCCGGCAAGTTCAAGCCAGACCTGCCTCCACGCTATGATGGCACGGCCGATCTGCGAGTTCCTCCAGCTCTCTGAGCTGGGCATCAGCTCGCCAATGGGGACAAAAGAAGGTCATGGCGAACTGGTTTCCCCATGGCGCTCAGGGCGGTGCCGTGCCTGGCTCTGAACACGGCTCTGGCACGATCTCCTCTGGGGCCGAGATCGCACCGCTTCATCGCCAACTTCAAGGCACTCGCTACGGCCTCCTGCCGTGGCGACATCACGCCCGCATCAAGCAGCGACCGAAGAGACCTGCATAAGTACATCCGGCCTTCAACAACGCCGCGCCTCAAGATTCCCAAGGTGGTGAGGAGGCCATCATCTCAGCCTTCTCAAGCGGTGTGCGTAACGTCAAGATGAAGGAGGCTGGCGATGCATGAACATGCACATCCTGGAGCTGTTCAACTTGGCGACCAAGTGCGCGGGGCTGAGGAAGCGCCTTTCCCTCCTCGAGCTGCCGGCTGCCGACCGAAGAGAAGAAGCCCAAGGTCGAGGGCGTGAAGCGCCAAGGGGCTGCCGTGCTGCCAGCATAACCCGGACACCAGCGAGAAGGATCAGCCTGAGTCATCCAAGGGCGGTCGGTACTGCGTGTACCACGACCTCCACCTACACCAGCAATGCCAAGAGCTCGGGGCCGTGCGAGAAGGGCGAATCGGTCGGCGCCGACGACCGCAGCGATCAGGCTCTGGCGAGCAGGATGAAGAAGCATAGGGCCCAGGGAAGGCCGTGGCCCTCGCCAAGGGTGGCGTGACCGACCTCGCGAGACCGCTAGCGAGATCAGCCTCGCGAGGAGGTTGGAGGACCCGCCTCATGAGAGGCGGAGGATCAGCCTCGCGAGATGCGCCCACAAGGCAGCAGGCCTCCCTCCTCTGCCACCGCAGCCAAGGAGAAATGAAGACCATCATCGGGGCCGAGGGGGTGGGGGCTTCCAGGAGCAGCGCTGTGTCGCTTGCATCACAGGCGGGGCTCAAGCCCGACCCTCGGTGCATCTTCAAGCAGTTCACCCGCGAAGTGAATGCAGTCCTCCCCAAGCTCGAAGCCACAGCGCGCCCTCTTAGGTGGTCGGCGTCGCCATCACGTTCGGCTTCGGCGGATCAGCTCAAGTGCGCAGCCACGGCGAGTCCTCCGATGCTTTGTTCCCCAATCATCAACAACGTGCAAGTCACAGGACCCTCATCGATGGCGGAGCGGGGCTCAATGTCACATCCATCAAGACATTCAACAATCTCCAAGTGCCATACAATCAACTTGACCAGCCAAGCCTTTCTCCGGAGTCGCGATGGTTCCATAGTTCCGATTGGGCAGGTCCGCCCTCACATCGCCAGGACCGCGGCTCTCTGCAAGGCTCATTGACTTGCGTCACTCACGATTACTTTGCCGTACAATGCCATCCTTGGGTACCCAGCCCTGGCCAAGTTCATAGTCGTGACTCATCACGGCTACAATGTCCTCAAGATACCAGGAAGCGGTGGAGTCATCACGGTGCCTTGTGAAGAAAGGGCCTTGATGTGTTCCACAGGCGTTCTTTTCAAGCAGCGTCAGTGAAGACCAGATCACGGGGCGGGAGGCCTCCCAAGGCTGCTCCTAAGAAGAAGAAGACATCGCTGGCCCGACCCTCGGGCGCAGGCCCCTCGAGTCCACGCTGTTCAGAGGGCACCTCCTCAGCAGCCGCATAGGGAAGGCGCTGGCGCCTCCTCGAGCAAGGCTCGGGGCTCTCTCTGGAGGCTACCGACTTTGCTAAGATCACGAGGGGCGCTGGGCACCACACGGCGTGTTTCAAGCACGTTCCCTCGGGAAGGAGCAAGGCAAGGATGGCCAAACCCTCGGGAGTTCATTAGCAAGATCATTCGGGGCTGCGAGTCAAAAGTCATGAGTGGCAGCCGCCTCTTACCCGCAGTAGCTCCCCATCCAGGCGAGGATGGTGGGCTGCAGCGTGCATCGACATACCAGGGCTCAAGCCCAGGCGCCTCTCGAGGCGCCTCGGCCCTCCGCGTGGCGCTGTGAAAGTCCACCCGGCTATGTTCGCATGCCTTACAGCTTGCGAATCTCGGCTGCCCGCAGCGTCGGCGCCTCATGAGAGCATCTGGAGGCTCAAGTGGCGGGCGTTCATGATCTGGCGGAGATGGAGATGGTCGCGAGGAGCCTCCGGCACTCTCGGAGCCTCCCGAGGCTCATGGGCACTGGGGCTCATGAAGATCGGCTTCATGGCGCCGCCATCCGCTACTTCAGCGTCCTTCATCTTCAAAATTATCGGGTGACATCCTTGAGTTTCATTTTCATTTGGGGGCGCTAGGGCTCCATCATTCCCGAGCCCCGTGGGTCCGTCCACGTGGCATGTATCCCACTGATTCATATTTCTAGTTTACTTTGTTGGGTGCGTCCCTCGGGTGCATCATCCCCAACCACCTGGGCAGACCCGGTGGCATGTATCCCTCTGCGTTTATTGGGTCGTGCGTTTGACCCATCATGATCATTATTTGATGCCTGCCCGGCACCTTCTTCGTCATCATCGACGCTTGCGTTAAAGGGGTACACGAGCATCGCGACTCATAGGCACCTACTAGCTCTCAGCCCTCACCCTCGGCCTTGTCCACGGCATCGCGACACAGCATACCAGCGGCATTGAGCCTGCTCGAGGCAGGACCGAGACATAAGCGCCGACATCGACCAAATTTGCAGGAACACATTACAAGAAAAAGGCCCGAGCAGGCGCAACCCGCCTTGGTAGGGCCCGTGGAGTCCTTGTTGGCTCCACAGGTGCCAGATACACCTCGCCGAGGCCCTACCGTGCCAGCCACGTGTCGGGCGGGGCTGTACCTACGCCAGGGGCTCCTCCCGGAGGAGCCCCTCACCCTTACCGATGGAGCACCATGCTCCGCGTTGGCTGTGCGACTTGCCGAGGAGCAGCTATGCCCGTACACATCTGAGCGCTATGCTCGCGCTGGTGATAAACAAGCGAGGGTGGCCCTCGGCCACATCAACCTCGAGGAGCCAGGCTCAATGTCTGGCCTCATCGTCATGCCTCCCCTCGGGAGTGCCGCCGAGGGGCTCGGCATGGGAGCTATGCAGGTCACACCAAGCGCCGCCACCCAGCCGGGCCCTCGGGCCTGGTTCGTCCTGCATCTCTCCTCGGCGGAGCCAAGATCTGAAGGCCATTTGAGCGTCAAGGGGACTCACGAGCATCGCGACTCGGGAGCCTAGCGGTCACGTAGCCCCTCACCCCTTAGTTCCGAAGGCTAACGGCCGGTTGAGGTATGCAGCGGGGCAGGCTCTGCCAGGCGTAGAATGGTAAATTCACCCATGCATCTCACCTCCCTACTTGTTGTTACCGTGCGTCGAGGGGACTCCTGAGCATCGCAACTCGGGAGCCTAACATCACGTAGCCCCTCACTCCTTGGTCCGTCCTGGTTTCGGTCGGGGCTAGCTTGACTGAGGTATCTTGGAGGCAGACTCTGCCGGCGTAGAACATAAGCAAGTAGGAAGGAAAGCGCAAATCTCAAGGAATTCAAAAGCAAATATTACAGTCCATAACTGTTTCCTAGCATAAGCGAGTTTAAGCGCCTCCACGAGGCATGATGCATGTTGCAGGAGCTGAAAGCAGGACGAAGTCATGAAGGGTCACTTTTAGCGGCGGAGCTGCGCTGGCGGAGTTCGCCTCGTGGAGCCCAGGATCGGCGCCTTCGCTTTGGCTTAGTGCTGAGGCGGAACCATGTGAGCCTCGCTCGACCCTTCACGGCCTCGGCGGCGGCAACAAGCTCGCCGCTCGAGCTCAAGGCTGTCAAGGTCAAGCGTTAGGGTCGCGAAGGTAGGCGATGGGTGAAGGCAGCGTCGGCCTGCGGAAAAAGGACACGGCGCCTCGGCCTCAGCCATGGGGCCAAGGCCAAGCGACATCTTCAAGGCGTGGACCAGGAAGGAAGCAACTTGGCGGGCCGTCCTCGGCGCCCGGCCAGCGGAGCTTTCCATGCAGCTGCCGTCGCGACTTGACAGGTGGGAGCCTTCACCTCCGGCTTAGCGAAGGCCACCGGTCCTCGGCGGGACCAGCGCCTTGTCGTCGGCTCGATCCTCTTCGCCTCAACGCTTTGCTCCAGTGCACCTAAGCGGCCATGGCGCTCATCAAGCTTAGCATCCGGTCATGGCGGCCGCCTCACGAGCCTTCATGTCTTCCTCCTTCTCTTGGTGGACATGGGCCTCCTTGGCAAGCTAGTCACGCAGGCCTTGCAGCTTCGCTTTCAGCGCCTTACAGCAACCCCGAACATTCGCATCTCACCCAAGGCGGCGTCACGAGCGGCCTTCGCCTCAAGGACGGCCTGCTTCTCCTCGTCGCAAGCCGTCGCGGCCTAAGCCAGCGCTGCTCGGACTGAAGCATCGAGGCGAACCCAGTAGGAGGCTAGCTCGGCGCCCAGCCCTGCTTGGTCGGCGCCCGAAGATCTTTCGCAGCGGTCGGTTTAGCAGCACGATCCGGGACAGCGAAGAGTCGGGCTTGGCGGTTGGCGGAGTAGGAAAAGAAGGGCGGCGGTGTAATCACATCACCATGAGTCGGGACCTTCGCACCCGGCAGCTGCGGCGGTGGCGTCGAGCAAGGACACCTCGGGGTCGCTTGGGCCATGGGGCTGAGCTCACCCCAACTAGCCCGTCGGACCTCGCGAGATGACCCGGCGGAGAGGCCAGCGTCTTGCCGTCCCCTTCTTCCAGCAGGTGGAAGTGCTGCCCAGGACCAACCTCGAGGCCCCTTGACTTTTAGCGCGGGCATCGGCTAACCAAGGAATACGGATATCAAGCCTCAACAGCGAAGCAAGCAAAGCGAGAATCAAGCACTTAGTGGTCATCGCTCGCGAGCTCAAGCAACCTCGGCGAACTTGAAGTCCAGAGCGGCTCTGGGATCAACCTCAAGAGGCTCAGGCGGGGAGGCGCGTCTGCGGTCGCCTCGGGCGGGGCAGACCCCGGGAACCAGCCCGTCCTGTCCTTCGCCGGGATCGAGGCGAGCTCTACCGCCACCTCGCTCGTCGCCATCCTCGTCGTCGTCCGGCAAAAAAGGCGGAAGGCCTTGAGACACCACCGAGGCGCTCTCGACTCCCGTCGGTCGCCTCGGAATCGGGCCCCTCTTCCCGCTCCTCTTCTTCCTCCACTTATTTGGAGTCGCCCGAGAGACCACGTTCACCGTCGTCGGGCCGCGGCTCCTCGAGGAACCTCCAGCGGGCACAGGCCGTCCCGTTGAAAGTGGACATGGATTCCACCACCTTATCCCAATCGTCTCGAAGGAGCGAGTGCAGGAGAACCCTCGGCCTCGCCCGTCTCCCCGACCAAGATTGGAGGACCCGGCAGATCTTCGTCGGCCAAGACTACAGAGGCTCGGGCAAGGCCTCCACAGCGGGGCGTGTATTGCGAAGCGGGGCCACCGGTGCTCGGGAACTCCCTCAAGGCGGCGCCCGGTCAACCGCCCGTCGCCATGTTGCCGACCACAGGTCGCGTCCATCTTCTCGGCCGCTTGGCAGCGAATCCACGAGTTCAGCGAGACCAACGTCGATGGGCAGGCTGCTCCATGGGCAGAATCAGCGAGATGGATCGCCCGACATCTACCATGACCACTTGCTCATGAACCTTCAATCCTCTTCCGGGCTTGAGATGGCGTTGGAGCTGCCGTCTGCGACAAAGCTTCGCGCCTTGATGATGGAGCCGTGAGAGACCCATAGGTAGAAGTAATGGCGCCAAGGCCACCAAGGCTGCACCCGACGCAGGCCTCACAGTAGTAGGCAAAGATCGCCGGAGAGAAGAACAGAGTTGGGGTGGAGGTGCGAGCTTGCAATTTGTAATGGTAGTCTGAGAAAGAAGAACTCGAGAAAAGGGAGGCGCAGGGCTGGCGGCAATGGCGCTCATGAAGAAGCGGGTAGAAGGTGCTTCCTTGGTCCTCGGGAGAAGCGGAGCCAACCTTGAAACCGTCATAGCATCGTTGCCTCGCGCCACCATCATCTGGCGCGCCGGGCAAACTCTTCTCCGACACGTTCGGGAGTCCATGAGCGAGTACCAAGCTCGGCGAGTGCAGCGGCGCCATACCTTGCTAGGCGTGGGGTCAGATGATCTGGGGATTTGAGGCAGGAAGGATAGGAGGCGAAGGGGATCTGGGCAATGACTAGAAGGCAAAGGAGGTAAAGCCTGAGGCAGTACCGCTCTCTTGTCAATTCGTGCAATTGCCAAGGCGTCGTGGAGAAGCTGGGCGCATATGTCAATCAACATCACGTGGCGCCCAAGGCCATGAGCTATTAGAGCCATGCTCGCCTTGCCCTTAAGCTTCTCTGCTAAGCCAAGTCGAGTAGCGCCTTGGGCCGAGGAGCTCTTGTCGTTGCAGGAATGGGGTACCAGACTTGCTGCATCTGACCTCTGGCGTGGCTCAAGGGTGGCCCATTACGGCCCATCTTCATCAATACAAGCTCAAGACCCTCATGAACCCACTTTAATATTATAAAATAGAGTAGTGACACAATAACATATTTTTAGTATAGCTTCATCCTGCGGTACAATTTTTTTGAAAGTGCATAATCAGCGTACCTTAGCTATAGAAGCAGAAATATGTACAAGAAGTTGATGATTACAAGGCCACAGTACCACACTCATGGTCACCAACCAGCCCTCGGTACTCACTCCTAAAACTCTACTCTACTACTCACAAAGATGTTTACTCCATGTCCTCCGCCCTAACCTTAAGAGCGTAGATCATCAAAGATCCGAGCGGTGAAGTTGATGAATGTAGAAACTCTCGTTGGACTGAACACTAATCATTGTGATGCTTCAAAGGCTCCAACAAATGAAATTATGACCAAGTCAAAGCCCTTTACATTTTCCTTGACATTTTCTTTCGAGCACATAACCACCACTCTACAATCTTGTCATTCGTTGTTGGTACCAAGATGATGTTGATCTGGCGGAGGAAACAACGGCGTAAACTTGTTGAGCAAAGATGCGATTGGAGCAAGATGTGATAAACGAGTCTTCCTCTTGGCGCGAGATGTAGCAGCGGAGGCTTAGTCTTGCAATCTGTGGCTTATCGTCGATCCAGCAGTCCAAAGCGGTGATGCGTAGCAAGCCATGAACAACTTGCTAGATAAGGCGCCCAACATTTCAGATTGCGGAGCAGGGTGAAGCAAACACTACCATGCCACAACATGTCATATGTAGATCTCGAGGTGTAAGAGTCATTGTTGTTCCATCAACATATAGGGGCATCACTTTGCACGGATCAAGGAACATGTTGATCATAATCTCCCAAAGATTGATGATCGTAACATCCCATCCACGAGAGAGATCTCCAATAATGTCATTTGCCCATTGATGGGAGAAGCGATTGCCTCATGGACGGATGCGCCTATTCACCACTTGTGTGTGGACTCGCGCAAAGACTAAGGGCAAGCTCTTCCATAGATGATCCATCGATCTAGTGATCCTTACAAAATAGTACTAAGCTCTCCGTTTCCCAACTTCCAATGAACTATGTTGTTGAAAAATGCTTTGCACTTTGCCATCCATTGCCGGTAACAAGCCACTGCGAGGTCTAGCCTCGTCGGTCGCGTTTAAGCCATTCCATCTCAGCCTCAAAGCCAGCCCATGTTTGTTAAGGTCTAGCACTCCTAGGCGACCAAGTTGCTTGGGCCGACAAACCCTTTGCCAAGAAACAAGACACTTGCCTCCATGAGTATGCTCAGAGCCGCCCAAAGAATGCTTGACAGCCTTTGTCCATGCAATCTAGAGCCCATTTGAGCACGTCTTCCACCAACATGTGGTGTGTGGGTCTAGCTATGATCATTGTGTTAACGAGAATTAGCCTCTGTTTGGGAATGTTGCATGGAAAACAAAAAACATCTACGCACGCATAAGATCTATCCATGGAGATGCATAGCTACAGCGAGGAGAGCATCTATGTACCCTTTTACATCGCTAGCGGGCGTTTATCAGCAGTTGATGTAGTAAATACACCTTCATGATCATCGGTCAAGTCCGAGATATGCGGCACCTCCGTGTTCAGCACACGTTCAGCTCGATGGCGTCCTCGCCTTCTCGATCCAGCAAGAAGCGAAGTATTAGATGAGTTCGGCAGCATGGCGGCAAGGTGATAGTGGTGGAGAAACTATCTGCGAGGGCCGTAAACTGTGAACATGGGACGGAGGAGGAACTAGAAATAGAGGGAGGCAGGCGCGCACATGGCTTGGGGATGCGTGGTGTGTGTTGCCCTCTCCTCCTCTCATATATAAGTGCGGGAGGAGGGAGGCAGCCTAAGCGCCCCAGAGGGCTGCGGCCGCCACAGGCTCCAGCCACGGCGCGCCCACCTTCCTTCTTTGGTGCACAGGGAGAAAGGGGAGGAGGCACCCCCTTTCCTTTCTCTCATGTGTAGGGGAAGGCAGGAGGGGCTAGCCCTCCCCTTTCCTTCCCTAGGGCCGGCGTCCTAGAGGTGGGGTGCATGTGCTTCCCTCGTTGGCCCAATAAGCCCAATAACTCCCACGGCCTTCCATAGCCCCTTAGGTGATCGATAAATACCAGTGCATTCGACACCTTCGGTGACCAAATAGTATCGTCCTATATATCGATCTTTAGCCTGGACCATTCCAGAGCTCCTCGTCATGTCTGTGATCTCATCCAGGACTCCGAACAATATTTAGTCACTATTTCACATAATTCATATAATACTATATCATCAACGAACGTTAAGCGTGCGGACCTACGGGTCGAGAATGTTGTAGACATGACCAAGGCGCTTCTTGGTCAATAACCAATAGCGGGACCTAGATGCCCATATTGGTTCCTACATATTCTACGAAGATCTTTATCGGTTGAACATTTATGACAACATAAGTAGTTCCCTTTGTTTGTCGGTATGTTACTTGCCCAAGATTCGATCATCGGTATCTCCGTACCTAGTTCAATCTCGTTACCGGCAAGTCTCTTTACTCGTTTTGTAATACATCATCTCGTAACTAACTCCTTAGTCACTTTGCTTGCAAGCTTCTTGTGATGCTGTATTAAAAGAGGGCCCAAAGATACATCTCCGATACGGGTGACAAATCTAATCTCGATCCATGCCAACTCAATAGACACCTTTGCAGATACCTGTAGAGCATCTTTATGATCACCCAGTTATGTTGTGATGTTTGATAGCACACAAGGTATTCCTCCAGTATCCGGGAGTTGTATGATCTCATGGTAGAAGCAATATGTATTTGACATTAAGAAAGTAGTAGCAATAAACTGAACGATCATATGCTAAGCTAACGGATGAGTCTTGTCCATCACATCATTCTCCTAATGATGTGATCCCGTTATCAAATGACAACTCATGTCAATGGTCAGGAAACCTTAACCATCTTTTGATAAACGAGCTAGTCTAGTAGGCATACAAGGGACTTGGTAATTGCTTATGTATTCACACATGTATTTAAGTTTCCAATCAATACAATTCTAGCATGAATAATAAACCTTTATCATGATTAAGGAGATATAATAATAACCACTTTATTATTGCCTCTAGGGCACATTTCTAACACCTACCAGGTCTCGTAACCATCCCACACAGCCATCCCGGCAAAAAGTTTAGAACGTCATCCACCACTGGTTGCCATTCCGGGCGAGTGAGTTGCTTGATTGAGAGCTGCATGCCAAGATATTTGCACGGAAAAGCATCCATGCGCCATGGCAGAGCACTCGTGACTCTCTCCGTTCCTATCTCATCAGGGAGTATCATAATTGCAGAAAGAGTTGGCGAAGTTGACTTGCAATCCTGAAATGGTGCCAAATATTTGCAAAGCTATTCTTGTAAAGCTCGGTCAGCAATGGTAGGTCGATGAAAGGATGACATCATCCATGTAGATCAACAATCACTTTGGTAAGGAGAGCAACCTGGCATGACATTGATCGCTCCCCACTCTTGCGCTTTAACTACCATAGTTGTAAGTGTGTCCGCCATAATAACGAAGAAAGGGAGCCGGATCTCCTTGGCGCAACCTTGGCATGTCGAACTTCTTCCTCGGACAACCATTCACTAGAACTCGAGAGCTTGCGGTGAAGCGGGAGGATGCGCTAGTTGAGAACACGGTGCTCGGAAAACCCTTTTGCGAAGTACCTCGAGCAAAAAGCGACCATGAGGCGAGTCAAAAGCACGGAAATGTCAATTTTCACCATCACTCCTTTAGCTTTTCTCCTATGCGATTCCTGGCCGCTTGTCAAATGCTGAGCATGAAGTTATCATATATGTTTACGCCTCGAATGTATGCTTATTGATTAATCTTGACAAGCTCAACCATACGTAGGCGAGTCTTGAAGCCATCAGTTTATCCTTAATCTTGAGAATGCTATGTAAGAGGCGATCGGCGGAAGTCTCCAATCCGGCATGCATCTAGTTTTTGGAATGAGATAGCTGATTCAATCTCCCAAATCCTCTCCCATTTCCTAGCTGGAATTTGTGAATCATGGCCATGATATCTCATTTAATCGTATTCAAGCCCTATGAAAGAACATGCCAATAAATTTGTCGGTCTACGGCGCCCGCTCAGTAGGCATGCTCTTGATAATAAGTAGTCCTCCTCGCCGTGTAGGTGCATTCAGATCACGAAGGTCGGGCGGAGCTATGCCCGAAATCTAGATTAATCGAGTGCTTTCTCACGTCGTGCCCAAAGCTCCTTGTATGCATTATAGAATGCCTCTTCTTTGCCACTTTGCTCGTAATGACCACTTCTCCATGGTGCAGCGCGGTATAAAGTTCCTCGACTTTACGCCATTGGCCACTAGGTGAAACATTTTAGTGTTGGCATATCCGTCAGCAAGCCATCTGATATGCGACCTTTGTCTTGCAGTCGTACACTCGAGTGAAGCCAGGCCCAATGAAGTCATCCTGAGGGTATTACGCAGCCAACGCTTACCGGAGAAAGGGCTCGGTGAAGTTTTGCAAAGTAGAATATACAATCGAGAAAAAGTGCGTGATCTTGGAATCACAAGTCAAGCCTCCTTCACAACCTCATCAATCCTTCAAGCTTAGTCGAGAATAACTCAAAGGAAGCAGTCTATGAGGGTGTAGGTGATCCTCGGCGCAAGGTGAAGTGGGCAATGGTCGGCGTGGCGTTATCGTTATCAATCTTGGCGAGATCTCGCGTAGGGGTCCCGAGTTATGGATCTATGATCGATCTTGGAATGACGGACGATGAACACGGTGTTTACCCAGTTGGGCCCTCTCTAAGAGGAAAAACCCTATGTCTGCTTGATTGTATTTGATGGGTATAGTATGTTCTGAGTTGATCTACCTCGAGATCAAGAGATAAACCCTAGGTTGATGGGGTGTTGGATGTTGCTATGGCCTAAATACTAAAACCTTTGGTTTATATAGACACTAGTAGGGTTAGGGTTACATGCGATCGGTTACAATAAAGGAAAGATGATGCTTGTCACGCCCAATATGCGACCCTATCCAAAAGGAACTCGAAGGTCCCACCAAGGATAGACCCGCATATTGAAACGCTTTTGCAAGGTGGATATCATTACATCAACATTACATAATAGATGGGGATACATACATAAGGCACAAATGCCACAAGAATACATCAACATCATATACAAGATCAACATCCGACTACGGATGAAACATAAACGAAGCTCAAGCGACATCCACCCCTGCTAGCCCAGGCTGCCGACACGGAACCTATCCACGATCGAAGAAGAAGCGGAAGAACTCCAACACAAGCAAACATCGCTCTCGCGTCATGATCATCATAACCTGTACACACTGGCTGGTGGTGTAGTAATGTCTGTGAGCCACGAGGACTCAGCAATCCCATTACCATGGGTATCAAGACTAGCAAAGCTTAAAGGGAAAGGAAGGGATAAAGTGGTGAGGTTGCGGGCGACTAAGCATGTATGGTGGCTAACATCATAAATGAGGCGAGAAGAGAAACAAAGGCGTCGTCAACTAGTAATGATCAAGAAGTGATCCTGAACTCCTACTTCGTCAAACATAACCCGAAACCGTGTTCTCCTCTCGATCAACCCGAAAAGAGACACTCACGAGTTCGCTTTACGGTTGGTGTATTTTAGAAGAGTTTGCTTCAAGTTTACTACAACGGATATTAACAAATTCCCATCGCCACATAACATGGGCACGGCTCTCGAAAGTTTATACCTGCGGGGTGTCCCAACAGCCCATGATAAGCTCTCGCGATCAGCGAAGGATATTCCTTCTCCCGGGAAGACCGATCAGTCTCGGAATCCGGCTACAAGACATTCGTGGCAATAAAACAAGACCAGCAAAGCCGCCGGATGTGCCGACAAATCCCGATAGGAGCTGCACATATCTCGTTCTCGGGCACACGGATGAGCGAAGCGTCTGAGGAACCGGCGTAACCCAAGTTACCAAGGAATGGTCCGCCACGGTGCTCTAGTTTGGACCAACACTCGGAGGAGCACGGCCGGGGGTAAAATAAAGATGACCCTCGGGCTCCGAAACCCAAGGGAAAAAGGGCTAGGTGAGGCAAATGGTAAAACCAATGTTGGGCCTTCTTTGGAGGAGTCTTATTCAAAGCGAACTGTCAAGGGGTCCCATAAATCACCCAACCGCGTTAGGGCGCAAAATCCGGGAACATAATACCGATATGGCCGGAAACTAGGCGGCAAGAGTGGAACAAAACACCGGGCATAAGGCGGAGCCTTCCACCCTTTACCAAGTATATATATGCATTAATTATATAAGATATATTGTGATATCCCAACAAGTAAACATGTTCCAACAAGGAACAACATCTCCATGTTCAACAAGGAACAAACTTCATCTTCACCTGCAACTAACAGCGCTATAAGAGGGCTGAGCAAAGCGGTAACATAGCCAAACAATGGTTTTCATAGGAAGGTGACAACGAGTTAGAGGTTCATGGCAATTTGGGAGGCTTGAGCAGCAAGTGATAGGTAGCAGCATAGAGATAGAGCGAAGCAACTAGCATAGCAATGATAGTAGTGAGATCCAAGGTAGCGGTCATCTTGCCTGAAATCCCGCTAGGAAGAAGAAGCGAGTCCATGAAGAAGGCGAGCGGAAGAATCACGAAGATGAACCAAGCGTGAGCGAGCGAATCCTCACGATCGCATAGCAAAGCAGGAACTATCGAGAAGAAGCACACAACATAGTAAACACACCACACATAGACAAGACAAGTTGCACAACAAACATGATGCATGACAAGACTACATGAAGCTACTCATGGCAAGGATGATGCATACAGAGCAACACAACAAGACAAGTTTAAATGAGGCGGAAACAACATAGAACAATTCGGTAAGTCCTCATATGCAAATTTCGAAATTGGTCCAGATCTGAATAACTTTATGTTCAAGTTGTTAAACAGCAAGTTAAGATGCACCACGATGATCTACACAAAATTCTAGTCAAGTTACATATAAAGTTCATTTAATTGAGATTCTGACCTAGAAGATATGAGCAAAACAAGTTAAACATGGCATTGATGCAAAATGCATACAAACATCAAGCAAACACCTCAAAACAAGGATGCAACATGATAATATGAAGCTACATGCAAAATCAAGCAAGTTTCATATAGAGCACACTCAAAAGCGAACAGCGGTTCAACATACACATGAAACAAGTCATGACAACAATCATCCAAAGCAGCAACTAGACATATTGCAAGCATCAAAACAACATGCTACAGGACCTCAACATAATAACAAAAGGCATTGGGCATGATGTACAGGTAAAACATTACAAAACATGAACAATTAGCTATCTCCAGAAATCACTAGAACATGCTCAAAAACACATGGCAAGATTGCAAATAATAACAGTTTCAGACTTTGTAGAAAATAACATCAGGTTGCAATGTTTAGAGCTATCAAACAACATGCTACAAGAACTTATCATGGCAAACAAAGGCATGGCATGATACTACTAAAAGGATAGAACAAAAGTCCTTTACTGACCATGAGCCAAAAAGGACCAAAAGATATGATGGGACCCATGTAAACATGGCAAGTTATATTACAGATTCATACATGGCAGGAACAACGATAAGTAGGCTTGTTGGTGAGCTTGAACCACTCACCACAGAGAAATACATGGCATGGCAAGGCACCCAACAGTAATAAGACATGTTTATGAAGCTAAGAATGGCAAGAACAAGTTCATAGAGTGCATGGATCACTAACAACAACCTTGGCAAAATTGAATAACATGTAAACAACCTGCCAGGAAACATTTTATAGCAAAAGTAGAGCTCGATTGACTCAAGCTATGGCACTCCATAAATGCAAACAAGGGCATGGATGGATAGAGCATAACCATATGTTCAAAACATCCTTACTGAATTATCTCAAAATAAGCATGGATCTCTCGGTAGCATCAAGTTTACATGGCATAAAAATATCAGTGAGCAGGGCTGAAATCAGCAACATCATGAAGCCTAGTTTGCATGCTTGTGCTAGTCACCACAGAGATCACAAAAATACATGGCATACACCCCTGTAAATATGGCATGGCATATTACAAAACACATGTAGGACTCAAGTTCATAGGGTGCACACATCAATCATGGCAAAAATGATAAAAGTGCATATTCTGATAAGAATCTGAAACTAACATCACATAGCCCTCTTCCAACAACATTTCGGGCATCAAGATGAGCTCAAATGGAAATGAAGCAATGAGATGAAATGATGTACTCGTCGAGACAAACAATTTGACATATTACACACACGAAACGGAGCTACGGATGCAGAGATACGATGCGATGAAAATGGCAAGAAAATATGCAACAATCTCGGGACTTGGGCAAATCATCACCTCGAGGGTTGACCGCGGCACGGTTTTCGATCTGTGGATCGGATCGAGAAGATCGACGGAGGGAGGAGGAGGCGGGGAGAGGCCGGCCGAGTCGGGGAAGGCGCCCGGCCCGGGGCCAGGAGGCGGCGTCTTGGCGTGAAGCAGTGGAGGCGGCGGCAGGCGAGGCAGGGAGGCCAGGCAAGCGGCCAGCAGCCATGCCTTGTGAGCGGCAGCAGTAGCGTGAGCCATGACAGCGAACCCAGCAGGCGAGCGGCGAGACCTTGGCTTGGCCAGGCGGCATGGCCAGCAGGCAGGGAGGAGGCCGGGCGGTGGCGCCTGCCAGCACGGCGGTGGCCAGCGAGCCCTTGAGCCAGCTTCGGGCCCCATGGCAGCGGCAATGGTGGGGAAAGCATACGTGCGTGGCGTATTAGGCAGGAGGCGGCGGACATGTCTGTGGCGGGATGGACATGTCCGTAGCGTGGAGGAAGGTTGGCTAGGGTTTGCCAAGTGAATTTCGGGGAGGAGACTTATTTATAGATAGAGGAGCTAGGAGAGTCCAAATGAGGTGCGGTTTTTGGCCGCGATCATGATTGAGCGATCGAGAGCATGGAGGGAGTTAGATGGGTTTAGGCCAGTTTGAAAGGGTGTTGGGCTGCAATACAAAAGAGGCTTTTACGGTTACCGGTTAACCGTTGGAGTATAAACGACCTCCAAATGGTCTGAAACTTGACAGGCGGTCTACGGTGCTATACCAAGGCAGCTTGACAAACCTCGAGCCATTCGAGAAAGTTTAACACCGCTTTACGAAAAAGAGGTAAAAGGGGTGCGGGAGACATAGGAGTGCGGATTGCAAAGCGGACAACGGAAATGCTCGGATGCATGAGGCGAACATGTATGCAAAATGAAATGCACATGATGACATGGCAAAATGCATCACGCAAGCAAATGACATGGCAGCGACGGCGAATAACTGATAGACACCTGGCGCGCCGAATCCGAGGCGTTACAACACTCCTCCACTAACAAGAGATCTCGTCCGAGATCTTAGGACGAGCGGAAAGGAAAAAGGGATGAGGTGAAACAAGAACTCAAGAAGAAGCAAAGAATCGAGAGCACTCGAGAAGAAGAGAGAGCGACAAGAATGGCGAATCAGCTCACGGAATCAAATAGACTATGAAACCACTCGTTCTAACGGGTGGTTAGAATGAGAAAAAAGCGATTAAGGCGAAAGGAGTTTAGGCAGCACTCGGCTAAAACATGGAGGAATAGAACTTGAACTTGAGAGGATGGAATGATATTTTATGAAGACATGACACGTCAAGGCTGAGCCCTAGAGCATGAGCGGGGCGTAGCGCGCGGTCAGAACGCCGATTGCCACCATGATTCCGATGGCGGTGGTGTAGTCGGTGAGCAGTCCTTGACAGCGGTCCCATTGTACTTAGGGGTGTCGCGGTGGATCATGAACCCCTCGGTAAAAACGCTGCGTCAGCGGATCGTGGGCCAAAACAGGTAGGACCCGGCAGTGCCGTCCTCCTCGGCTCAAGGGGCGGTGAGATGCTCGATGCAATGCCGAGCATCTTTGGTGTCGATGTCGCCTTGAGCCGGCTGGGCTGGTGGCCCGAACCTCGAGGGCGGACCGGCCGTAACCGGACGGGCATGCATGGTGACCTGATGGCGGGGGAAGATCTTGTCGAAGCCGTCTCTTTGCCCAGGTTGTCGCTAGTCGTCATGATGCGGCTGCGCCAGGTTCAGCCGCTCCAGGTTCTCCCAGACCGGGCCTCGCTGGGGCGCGGGGAAGACACCTGCTGGGTGTCTCGGGGATCGAGGTCTTTGGTGCAGCGTGAGCCGGATGCCGCATGAGCGTCGAGGCGCTTTTGTTGCGCGTTTGCAGTGGCGAGAAGCTCGCGAATGCGCTGCTGCCGTTGCTGCAGCTCCTCGCCCTGCAGGAGCTCCAGGCCCTCAGTGGCCGCCTCCGTGGCGCACATGTTCTTGATGGGGGTGTTATAGACGGGCTGGGTCACGCCCGATGTCACGAGCAATAAGCGCCGCCATGGGTCCGCGCCGGGGACCTGGCTGGGCTCGGCGCGGCGGCGTGAAGCCATCACGAACATCAGCGCTCGGCTGGCGGTCTCGGCCAGCGCTGCGTAGCAGCAAGCGCACACGCTCCCCGTCGAGCCGGGCTCGGGCCTGGGTGGTGTCAACGTCGGTGGTGATGGGGATGCTGAGGTTCTGTAGCGTCGTGCCCTGCGGGTCGGCCATGTTGGCGCGACCAGCTGGTCGAGAGGAGGTGGAGCGGTGATAAGCACCTCCACCGGGTGCGAGATCCGCCACATCGTTGGATATGGCGCATCCGGCGGGGGCGGGAAGTCGGTGGCGTCAAGCACCCTTAGGTACTCGTCGAGAAGCGGCCGACGAGCAGCGCTTGACATGCGAAGGGGCTGACAGACGAGCGGCGAGGCTAGCCGACACCAGCGCCGAGTCTGCGGGGACTAGGCGGTCGATGAAAGGCCTCGTCTAGAACTTGACTCGGCGATGCTGCAAGCAGCCCCACGGCGGTGCCTCTTGTCGTGGTGATCTCCTGACAGATGCCATGGGATGGCTAAGGGTGGGGGAGACACAAGGGCACCGGTGGGTTCCAGAGGCGAGGTTGGCCGCAGCTGGGTGTGTGACGAGGCGTGCCCAGGTTCGGGGCCCTCCATGGGAGGTAACACCTCTAGTCCTACCGAATGGATGATATGAAATGAGTTACAGAGTTGCTCCTGGAGCTATTTTGGGTGGAGGAGTAAGAGGGAACTGGTCCTCTGCCCTGCCTCATGTGTGGGTGGATGGATGTGCGTTCTACTAGAGCTAAGCCCTTTGCATGGAGGGGCGCCGGGGGGTCGTATAGGCTTCTCGGGGTTACAATTGTAATGTTACATGGTGCGGGGCCACAGGATCAGCGTCTGGGAGCCAGACAGTGGGGGTCTTGGAGTCTGCACGGGTCTGGTCTCGCCGAGTCCGCCGGGTCTTGAACCTCGCCCATGGGAGCTCTTGAGGCGAGTACAACCGGCTGCTAGATCTTGTGCGCCCCATAGGGTGTCATGGGATGGCAGCGCCCCTAGCTATAGGTTATGCCAGGGGACACACACTGCATGGCGTGAGGTGCACTATTGATCGCCCAAGGGGCTTAAAGGGGTGCATTGTAGCCACGTCCTCTTGCAGCAGGGTTTACTTCTCATGGAAGACCGGTGAAGGAAATATGCCCAAGAGGCAATAATAAAGTTATTATTATATTTCCTTATATCATGATAAATGTTTATTATTCATGCTAGAATTGTATTAAGCGGAAACTTAGTACATGTGTGAATACATAGACAAAACAAAGTGTCCCTAGTATGCCTCTACTTGACTAGCTAGTTAAACAAAGATAGTTAAGTTTCTTGACCATAGACATGTGTTGTCATTTGATGAATGGGATCACATCATTAGGATAATGATGTGATGGACAAGATTCCATCCGTTAGCTTAGCATAATGATCGTTAAGTTTTATTGCTATTGCTTTCTTCATGACTTATACACATTCCTCGACTATGAGATTATGCAACTCCTGAATACGGGAGGAACACCTTGTGTGATATCAAGCATCCTAGCGTGGCTGGGTGATTATAAAGATGCTCTGGTGTCTTCGAAGGTGTTTGTTGGGTTGGCATAGATCAAGATTAGGATTTGTCACTCCAAGTATCGAAGAGGTATCTCTAGGCCCTCTCGGTAATGCACATCACTATAAGCCTTGGAAGCAATGTAATTAATGAGTTAGTTATGGGATGATGCATTACGGAGCAGATAAAGAGACTTGCGGATAGCGAGATTGAACTAGGTATGAGGATACCGAGCGATCGAATCTCGCACAAGTAACTATACCGATGACAAAGGCAATAGCGTATGTTGTTATTGCGGTTTGACCGATAAACATCTTTGTAGAATATGTAGGAACCAATATGAGCATCCAGGTTCCGCTATTAGTTCTTGAGCGGAGATATGTCTCGGTCATGTCTAGATAGTTCTCGAACCCGTAGGGTCCATACGCAACAACGTTCGATGATGATTTGCAATATGAGTTATGTGTTTTGGTGACCAAAGATTGTTGAGTCCGAATAAGATCCACGGACACGACGAGGAGTCTCTAAATAGTCAAGAGGTAAAGATTGGTATATTGGATGAAGGTATTCGGACACGGAATGGTTTCGGGACCTTGGATATTTATCAGAGTCCGAGGGTTACGGAACCCCAGGGGAAATAATGGGCCTTCATGGGCCATAGAGGAGAAGAGAGGGAGCTCGCGGGGTGGCGCGTCCCCTCCAAGGAAGTCAATTGGACATGGGGGAGGGCATGGCCCCCTTTCCACTTCCTCTCCTCTCCTCTCCTTCCCTTTCCCCTCCATGAGAAAGGAAAAAGAGTGAATCCTACTAGGGTGGAGTCCTAGTAGGACTCTTCCCCTATAGCAGCGCCCTTGGTGGCCGACCTCCTCCTCCCTCCTTTATATCTCGGGGAAGGGGCAACCCAAAGCACATCCGTTATTCTCTTAGCCGTGTGGTGCCCCCTCCTGAGTTTACTCCTCGGTCATAGCGTCGTAGTGCTTAGAAGCCCCTGCGGATCACATCACCATCACCGTCACCACGCCGTCATGCTAACGAACTCTCCCTCGACCCTCTGCTAGATCAAGAGTTTGAGGGACGTCATCGAGTTGAACACGTTTTGAAGTCGGAGGTGTAAATGCGTTGATACTAGATCGGTTGGATCATGAAGGCGTTCGACTACATCAACCGTGTTAACCTAATGCTTCCGCTTTCGGTCTCTGAGTGCGTGAACACACTCTCCCCTCTCGTTGCTATGCATCTCCTAGATACATCTGGCGTGATCGTAGGAAAAAAATTTGAAATTGCATACTCGTTCCCCAATAGTGGCATCCGAGCCAGTCTATTCGTAGATGATATGCAGTAGAGCGCAAAAGAGTTGTGGGCGATAATAGTCTAACTGCTTACCACCAACGTTTTATTTTGACTCGGCGGTATTGTTGGATGAAGCGGCCCGGACCAACCTTACATGACCACGTTCATGAGACCGGTTCCACCGACAAACATGCAACTTGTTTTGCATAAAGGTGGATCACGGTGTCATTTCTCAACTTTTGTTGAATCGAGTTTGACTACACCCGGTCCTTGTTGAAGGTTAAAACAACACACTTGACGAAAAATCGTTGTGGTTTTGATGCATAGTTAAGAACAGTTCTTGCTAGAAGCCCGTAGCAGCCACGTAAAACTTGCAACAACAAAGTAGAGGACATATAACTTGTTTTTCCAGGGCATGTTGTGATGTGATATGGTCAAGGCATGATGTGATATATGTTATTGTATGAGATGATCATGATTTGTAAAAGTTATCGGCAACTGGCAGGAGCCTTATGCTTGTCGCTTTATTGTATGAAATGCAATCTCCATGTAATTGCTTTACTTTATCACTATGCGGTAGCGATAGTTGTAGAAGCAATAGTTGGCGAGACGACAACAACGCTACGATGGAGATCAACGTGTCAAGCCGGTGATGATGGAGATCATGATGGTGCTTTGGAGATGGAGATCAAAGGCACAAAATGATGATGGCCATATCATGTCACATATTTTGATTGCATGTGATGTTTATTTTTTATGCATCTTATTTTGCTTCGTACGGCGGTAGCATCATAAGATGATCCCTCACTAAATTTCAAGGTATAAGTGTTCTCCACGAGTATGCATCGTTCTGACGGTTCGTGTGCGTTAGAGACACCATGTGGTGATCGGTGTGATAAGCTCTACGTTAAAATACAATGGGTGCAAGACAGTTTTGCACGTGCAGAATACTCGGGTTAAACTTGACGAGCCAAGCATATGCAGATATGGCCTCGGAGCACTGAGACTGAAAGGTCGAATGTGAATCATATAGTACATATGATCAACATAGGGATGTTCACCATTGAAAACTACTCCATCTCATGTGATGATCGGACATGGTTTAGTTGATATGGATCACGTGATCATTTAGATGACTAGAGGATGTCTATCTAAGTGGGAGTTCTTAAGTAATATGATTAATTGAACTTTAATTTATCATGAACTTAGTCTGATAGTTTTGCATATCTATGTTGTTGTAGATCAATGTCACGTGCTACCGTTCCTTGAATTTTAATGCGTTCCTAGAAGCTAAGTTGAAAGATGATGGTAGCAACTACGGACTGGGTCCGTAACTTGAGGATTATCCTCATTGCTGCACAAAAGAATTACGTCCTTGAAGCACCGCTAGGTACAAGGCCCTTCTGAGGAGCAACTCCGGACGTTATGAACGTCTAGCAAACTAAAGTTGATGACTACTTGATAGTTCAGGGTTCCATGCTTTACGACTTAGAATCGGGACTTCAAATATGTTTTGAACATCATGGGGCATATGAGATGTTCCAAGAGTTGAAGTTAATATTTCAAGCAAATGCCCGAGTTGAGAGATATGAAGTCTCCAACAAGTTCTATAGCTGAAAGATAGAGGAGTGTCGAAGTAAATGACCACGGGTAGCCTCATCGGCCCCCTATGGTATTTCAAGACATCGGGGCTAGCTGCACCCCTCACGCCTCCCGGACGAGCGGCTGGCTTCTTGGGCGGCTGGCCTAAGGCCAGGCTCTTTGAAAAACAACAAGGCAATGAAGAAAGCGATGGCGAGGCCGACTCTACCAGGCCCTCCTCCCTCAAAGTTTGCACCCACATAACCATGATGGGATGGGGTGTGGCTTCTGATCGACCTGCCACCCCGAATCCCGGGCGGATCATAGCCACAGTTCGGTGTACCAGCGGACACCCTCGCACAGGCGGCACTATTGCGGCGCAGCCCGTGACATCACTCACGCTAGAGAGCCGCGCTCCACGATGGGCGGTCGATGCAGCTCACTGACGTGGTCGTACCTATCCGCGAGCCACGGAGGCGGCGAACACCAAGCGAAGGCAACAAGGTGGGCGATTCTTAGCGGCGGCCTTCCCCTCGAGTCTGCAGCGCCATTAACGAGATGAGGCAGGGTGGGGCTACGAGGCGCCCGCCCGGCGGCGGGGCTATGTACGCTCCCCCAACAATGCCTCCGTGTCAGGCGAGGCAGCGATATAAAGTAGTCAGCAGGACCCATAGCGGCGGGCCCTAGCTGTCGGCGAGATCACGACAGGTGGCAGGACCCACCAAGTGGTGGGCCCAGCCAGCCGAGGCTTGAGCCTAGAACACTAACGGTCGGGTCCTACACCCGGCGGATTACCAGTGTACCCCAGGGGTAGGCCTATAAACCCCCAAGCTTCCCCATGCAAGAGGTTGAGAACCTTAGAGATCGAGAAACACACATATAGAGAGAGGAGTAGAGCTAGCCTTGCCCTTCTTCCTCCTCTAGCCGAACAGCTCAAGGAGCAATATTGTAGCTACTCTATTGACCATAGTCATCATGCGAAGACCCATGAGCAAGACTAGGGTGTTATCTCCATAGAGCCCGAACACAGGTAAGATTCGCTGAGGCGTATGCGGTCTCACTCTGTAACACCCGGATACAACTTTCCATATTAAGTAACTCCGACTCTTGCCTTTTAGGAGATCGATGTATTATTTCCTCCGTGGTTGGGTTTTGCTTTTTGTTGTTTTGCTTTTTGTTTTGTTAATTTGCATTCATCATTGCATCATTTGCATTTTGTTCTTGCCATGCATTTCATCTCATCGCATCATGTGCATTGCATTTGCATATTTTCTTAAAGCAGCGTAGTCGTTTGTAGTTCTTCTTCTCTCTTTGTCTTCGTCGACTGTTGTTGTGATTGCTTGTCCTGATTGACCTTCTCTCGGACCAGTTGGACCCCTCATTTCTCTCTTTCTCCGAGACCAACAAAACCCCTTGCCCCTTGCTTTCGTTGGCCGTCCGAGACCAACGTGTAAGCGTTCCCCTCTTGTCCAGCCGACCCCCCCTCTTTCGATGCGTCAGAAAACTGCCCCGAACCCGACCGGGTTTTCGTTACCGTTGTGTCGGATCATCCCCAGCGTCTACAAAACATCTCCGTTTTGTTTATTGGGCCCCTAACCTATTTTATTCTTGAGTCGTTTGATATCGATCGGAGGGACTAAATACCCTAGCCTAATCCACGGATGTATATATAAACCAGTCCAAACCCTAGACTAGGCAGTCCTTCAATCATTTCCTCCCCGCGCCAAAAAACCTCCACCTGTCTCCTCCTCCTTGGGATCCCTCGATCAAATCACCAAAAAGCCGCCACTTTCCTCCTCGTTTTCCAAATCGGGCCAACCCCAACCTACCGATTCCATCGATCCATCCCCTCCTACCGGGGACTCCCGCAAGAGAGAGCAGGGTCGATCCTGCTCATCCGGCGCCCCACCGGAGCTCCCTCCGCCCGGCGAGAACCACCCTTGAGATGAGCCGCGCCTCCGTTCCTTCCTTTCCCGTTTCTCTCTTCTCCTTTCACATCTCTGCCTCGTTTCCCTTTTCCGTGAGAACCAGGCCGGAGTTTGCTGCCTTGTCCAAGCCGCATCCTAGCGGATCTCGCCGTGGTCGCTGCACCTCGGCGCGGCGCGCCTCGCGATCGAACCTCGCGGATCCACCTCGGGTGCCGCTGCGGGCCTCCTAGCGCCGAGTCACTGCGCGCGCCGTTCCTCTGTTCGTTGGAGCGAGAGCGAGGCAGCAACCAAGCCGCCATCCTGCTTGGCCGGACCTCCCTTGCGCCTCCCCTTCGCGTCCTACCTTCTCCACAGAGCCCCTCCGTGCTCTCCTCCTGCCTTCGCCTCGCGGAGTTGGTGCCACCGAGCACCACCACCGAGGGACCTCAACACGCCATGGCGCCTCCGACCTAAACTCCTCCTGCGTCTCGGCCTTGTCCCGCCTCCGGGTTGCCGCCGCCCCATCCTCGCCTTGGTAGAGCTTCGCCTCGCCGATCCGCAGCGTCGCCCGGCCTCTGCCCTTCGCTGCGCTGCTGGCTACCGTCCCAGTCCTCGCTTCGCGTTGTGCGCGCCGTTCTAGTCCATCTTTGCTCCGGATCCGTCGGCTCCTCCTCTTCGCCCGGTCGGCCAGCGCCTTGACCCTTGGCCACTGCGTGAAGCTGCAGTAGTACCAAGGCCAATGCCCTTGGCCTATCCAGCCCAGCCACCTCTCCACCAGCCAGCCGATTCGGCCCATGGTGAAACCACCCAAGCCAACACCCAGCAGCTTTCGGCCCGTCTGTTTTTTACAGATCTGTGATTTTAGCTTTTATCAGAGGATTCTGATTTCTGAAAAACCCTCCTAGTTCATGCATAATTACTCACAAACCATGCATCATATGTAAAACTTTATATATGTAATATGCTCAGAAAATTGTGTAGATTAATAATATGTCATTTCCATCCATGTTTAAAATATTTAAATTGATGTTTGCATTAATTTGCTAATATGCCTTGTTAAAATGATTTAATTCATAACTAAATAACCGTAACTCGGAATTAAATGTTCTTTATATGTAAATGGGGTGGAAAAATGCCTAGTTTAACATGGTCCACTTTATTTTGCTGTTTAACAACATTAAAATATGTTTTAGGGCAGAATAGTATCGAATCTATAATATTGCTCATGAGGGTTTTTCCGGAATTGTTGTTTCTTATTTCCGGCCTCATTTAAACTTGCCTAAATAGTTAGTTTATTTATGCTTCACCTCTTGCCATGTCTAAAAACATTTAATATTGTGGTGTACCTAAGCGAGATTAAACTAAATATGTCATTGTGGTGTTTTGTCAATATGCAACTCGTTGCATATTGAGCTCCACTAATTTGTAGTATTATTTTGTTGCACTTTGCCATGCCATGCCTCATTAAACGGACATGCATCATACTTGTTTGTGCATCGTGCCATGTTTATGCTTGTGCATTTACTATGTTGTTTGTTTCTTTCGGTGTTGCTTCTCGGTTCCGGTAATGTTGCGATTGTGAGGATTCGTTCGACTACTTCCGTTCGTCTTCTTCATGGACTCGTTCTTCTTCCTTGCGGGATTTCAGGCAAGATGACCGCTACCCTGGATCTCACTACTATCATTGCTTTGCTAGTTGCTTCGTTCTATCGCTATGCTGCGTTACCTATCACTTGCTGCTCAAGCCTCCCAAATTGCCATGAACCTCTAACCTGTTGCACCCTTCCTAGCAAACCGTTGTTTGGCTATGTTACCGCTTTGCTCAGCCCCTCTTATAGCGTTGTTAGTTGCAGGTGAAGATGAAGTTTGTTCCTTGTTGGAACATGGAGATGTTGTTCCTTGTTGGAACATGTTCTTTTGTTGGGATATCACAATATATCTTATTTAATTAATGCATCTATATACTTGGTAAAGGGTGGAAGGCTCGGCCTTATGCAGTGTTTTGTTCCTCTTGCCGCCCTAGTTTCCGTCATATCGGTGTTATGTTCCGGATTTTGCGTCCCCTAGCGGTCGGGTGATTTATAGGACCCCTTGACGATTCGCTTTGAATAAGACTTTTCCAGCAAGGCCCAACCTTGGTTTTACCATTTGCCTCACCACCACCTACCTTTCCTTGGGTGGCCAACCCAAGGGTCATCTTTATTAGCCCCCCCTCGGACCAGTGCTTTTCTAAGTCTGGCCCGAACCAGTAAACTACTAGGGGCCCCTCGTGGCAACTTCGAGGTTTGGTTTTACTCGTAGGATGTCTCATCCGGTGTTGCCCTGAGAAAGAGATATGTGCAGCTCCTATCGGGATTGCCGAGCGCATCAGGCGGCTTTGCTGGACTTGTTTTATTGCTGTGAAATGTCTTGTGGCGGGATTCCGAGACTGATCGGGTCTTCAGGAGAAGAATATCCTTCGTTGATCGCGAGAGCTTATCATGGGCTAAGTTGGGACACCCTGCGGGGTTTTGAACTTTGAAAGCCGTGCCAGCGGTTATGTGGCAGATGGGAATTTGTTAATGTCGGTTGTAGAAAACCGAAGTTGATCTCAATTAAAATACACCAACCGTGTGCGTAACGTGAGTGTCTCTTTTGGGGTTGATCGAGAGGAGAACACGGTTTACGGGTTATGTCGGCGTAAGTAGGAGTTCAGGATCACTTCTTGATCATTGCTAGTTGGCGACCGTTCCTTTGTTTCTCTTCTCGCTCTCATTTGCGTATGTTAGCCACCATATTATGCTTAGCAGCTGCTGCAACCTCACCACTTTACCCTTCCTTTCCTATTTAAGCTTTGCTAGTCTTGATACCCATGGTAATGGGATTCTTTGAGTCCTCGTGGCTCTGATTACTACACCACCGATTGCGGTACAGGTTGTCGATGATCATGGCGAGAAGCGATGCTTGCTTGCGTTGAGTTCTTCTTACGCTTCTTGATCGGGGATAGGTTCGGTCGGCGGCACAGGATAGCGAGGTGGATATTGTTTGAGTTTACTGTTTATGTTTCATCCGTAGTCGGATGTTGATCTTATATATGATGTGATGTTGTATTAGTGTGGCATTGTATGCCTTTTGTATGTATCCCCACTATTATGTAATGTTGATGTAATGATATCCACCTTGCAAAGCGTCTTCAAGATCGCTTCTATCCTTAGTGGGACCTTAGAGTTCCTTTAGGATAGGTCGCATCTTAGGCGTGTTCTACTCACTCCGCTTCTAGAGCCCGACGGCGTACTCTTGTCCCCATCCATGATAAGCCACCCCACGGCATATGTCACTAGATATCCCGACATTTGGCGCCCACCATGAGGCAAGGTGAACCGTCGTTGGAAACACGTTACGGGCGGGAACCCTCTTCCTTCTTGGCGAGTGCAGCTGGCCGGCACGCCCGATGGTGTTTGCATCGGCCAGCTGCTGCAGCGGCGGAAGCTACTGCGCCCGCCAGCTGCCTCGCTAATCTCGCCGGCGGGATCCGCCTCTCTGACAAGCCTGCGCCCGACGCGAGTGCAGCCAGCTCAGAGAGCTGCCTCGTCGACCTCCTTGGCAAGCTCCACATCGCCGATGAGCCTGCCTCCAATTTGGAGTCTATCGGCTCTACCGACCCGTCTGTCGACATGGTCATCGACGCCGACGCCGCGCCCACTAATGCCTTCCGTGGCAATGTGGTGATCATTGACGACCCGCTCCTTCATGCGGTTAGCGATGCCAGCACCAACATCGTCGCGGAGGTGCTGGTCATTAGCTGACGGAGACCTCGGCGAGTGCGGCCAGGTGTAACGCCCGGATACAACTTTCCATATTACGTAACTCCAACTCTTGCCTTTTAGGAGATGTGATAGGTTATTTCCTCCGTGGTCTGGTTTTGTGTTTTGTTTTGCATTTTGTTCATGTCATGCATCTCATCTCATAGCATCATTCACATTGCATCGCATGTTTTCATAAAACCCATATCCGTTCGTAGTTGCGCGTCACCTTGCCGCCGTTGACCGTTAAGAGACAAATCGGTTTTCGCTTCCCTCTTGACCGTGACCACCTAACCTCTCTTGCCAGCTCGCAGCCCCTCGTGTAGCGTCTGGCTTCCGAACCCGAACGGTGCAGCGTTACCGATGAATCGAATCATCCCCAAGCGTCTATAAAACATCTCCGTTTCTTATTTGAACTCCCTAGCCTATATATTTCCGACCTTTCGATTCTGATCGAAGGGGCGAGATTACCCCTACCAAAAATCCAGCCTGTATAAACTGACTCAACCCTAAATTTGAGGAAGCTGTCCCATCCTCCTAGCCGCCGCCACTAGCTCCACCTAGTCGCTCCCCTCGGGATCCTCCCGATCAACTCCACCAACCAGATCGCTGCAGCCATCCACCTGCCCAAATCCCCTCAGCCAGCCTCCTCCCTTGATCCAGCCGTATCCCTCCACCTCTCGATCTCTCCCATAAACTAGTGCCTCCCCTGGATCCCGTCGTCTTGGCGTGCCACGCGGAGTTCCACCTCACGAACCACAGGACCTCGCCGGCGACCACGCCCAGCTGCCCCGTCTCTGCACCGTGCTCGCGCCTCCTCTTCCCGGCGTTGCTGCCTCGCGGTAGCTTCCCGAGCAGGAGCTCGTCCACTGGCAGTGAGCTGCCTTCTCCCTCCTCCTCGCCCGATCCATTTGTTGCCCGGCAAGCAGCGGCCTCCAGACCTCTGCTCCTCCTCCTGTCCTCCTCTCTCTTTTTGCCTCCCTCTCGATTTCTCTCTCTCATGTACCTCTCTCTCTCGGTACACATGAGCAGGGCCAGCGCCATGGATGCCTCCTCGAGCTCCAGTTAGCCTCATGATCATGAGAACCCGATGCCCATGGCCGGATCCATAAAGCCCGCCTCCCGCGCTCCGTTCCGCCCGTTCCGTCCGGTTCCGCTGGCCCGTCGCCGGGATCCCTGTCGCCGTCTTCTACATCGCTGTTGCTGCTTACATTCTTGAGCGAACACGGCGCTCACCTCCCTCTGCCCGGCGCTCACAGGCCTGCATCAGCGCGTGGCCTCTTCGCCTTGGGCCGCCTGCATGCTGCGCCAAGGCCCAGCAGCGCGAGATCCGGCTGCTGGCCTCCTCCTCCCAGCCGGCCTGCTCAGCCAAGGCCCGATGTGAGCAACTCCCCAGCCCAGTCCGCCTCAGATTCAGGCCATGCCATGTTTTTTTCCACATCTGCGATTTTTCCTATTATCCGGTGAATTCAGTTTCTGATTTGCACCCTCATGTTCATGCATTTAATAACTCAACAACCGTGCATCAGTTAAAATGAATTATATATGTAAAATGCTTAGTTTTTCATCTAGTTTCATAATCTGCTACTTTCATCTATGTTAAACATGTTTAACTTGTTGTTTGTTTAAATTTGCTTAAATGCCATGCTAAAATGATTTATTTCATAACTAAATAACCGTAGCTCGGTTTTAAATAAACTTTATATGTAAATGGGGTGGAAAAATGCATAGATTAACTTGTTGCACTTTATTTTCCTGTTTAACAACATTAAAATATGGTTTAGGGCAGAACAGTACCAATTTTGAAATATGCATGTGGGGATTTTCCGGAATTGTTGTTTGTTGTTCCGGCCTCATTTAAACTTGCCTAGATAGGTAGTTTAATTATTCTTCACCTCTTGCCATGTTTAACAACATTTATTATTGTTGAGTACCTAAACGGGAGAGAACTAAATAAATGAATGTGGTGTTTCTTCAATATGCAACCCGTTGCATATTGAGCTCCACTTAACTTGTAGTATTGTTTGTTGCACTTTGCCATGCCATGAATCATTAAACTGGACATGCATCATACTTGTTTGTGCATCATGCCATGATTGTGCTTCCGCGTTTACCATGTTGTTTGTTTCTTTCCGGTTTGCTTCTCTCGTTAGCTTCGGTTTCGTTCCAGAGTTGTGAGGATTCGTTTGACTACTTCCGTTCGTCTTCTTCATGGACTCGTTCTTCTTCCTAGCGGGATTTCAGGCAAGATGACCGTCACCTTGGATCTCATTACTATCATTTCTAAGCTAGTTGCTTCATTCTATCGCTATGCTGCGTTACCTACCACTTGCTGCTCAAGCCTCCCAAATTGCCATGAACCTCTAACCTTTGTCACCCCTCCTAGCAAACCATTGTTTGGCTATGTTACCGCTTTTGCTCAGCCCCTCTTATAGCGTTGCTAGCTGCAGGTGAAGATGAAGATTGCTCCATGTTGGATTATGTTCATGTTGTTATATCACAATATCTCTTATATATATTATTAATGCATCTATATACTTGGTAAAGGGTGGAAGGCTCGGCCTTATGCAGGTGTTTTGTTCCTCTTGCCGCCCTAGTTTCCGTCATATCGGTATTATGTTCCTAGATTTTGCGTCCCAAGCGGTTGGGTGATTTATGGGACCCCCTTGACAGTTCGCTTTGAATAAAGCCCTTCAGCAAGGCCCAACATTGGTTTTACATTTGCCTCACCTATTACCTTTTCCCTTGGGAGTCGCGCATCCAGGGTCATCTTTATTTAGCCCCGGGCCAATGCTTGTCTAAGTGTTGGTCCAAACTAGAAACCACTTGCGGCGCCACCTCGGGAAACTTGAGGCTGGTTCTAGTTATGCGTAGTCTTTCGTTCGATTCGTGGCTTTGAGGCGAGATCTGTGCAGCCACTATCGGGATGTCGGCCGCGGGAGGTCTTCTGGTCTTGTTTTACCATTGTCGATTTGTCTTGTAAGCGGGATTCGAGTCTAATCGGGTCTTCCCGAGAAGAATATCCTTCGTTGATCGCGAGAGCTTATCATGGGCTAAGTTGGGACACCCTGCGAGGTTTAAACTTTCGAGCCGTGCCGCGGTTATGTGGCAGATGGGAATTTGTTAATGTCCGGTTGTAGTAAACTTGAAGTAACTCTTCTAATATACACCAACCGTGTGTGTAACCGTGAGTGTCTCTTTTCGGGGTTGATCGAGAGGAGAACACGGTTTCTGGGTTATGTCTGACGTAAGTAGGAGTTCAGGATCACTTCTTGATCATTACTAGTTGACGACCGCTTGCTTTGCTTCTCTTCTCGCTCTTATTTGCGTAAGTTAGCCACCTCACATTTCTTAGTCACTGCTGCAACCTCACCACTTTACCCCTTCCTTTCCCTTTAAGCTTTGCTAGTCTTGATACCCATGGTAATGGGATTCTTTGAGTCCTCGTGGCTCCTGATTACTACACCAACAGATTCTTGAGGTTCAGGTTGTCGATGATCATGGCCGAGGCGATGTTACTTGTTTTGGAGTTATTCTTACCTTCTTCTTCAAGCGGGGATAGGTTCGAATTGGCGGCTGGGCTAGCGGGGTGGATATTGTTTGAGTTTCTTTTATGTATCATCCGTAGTGGATGTTGATCTTATGTATGTTGTATTGTTGTATTCATGTGACATTGTATGTCTTGGATGTATCCCCTCTATTATGTAATGTTGATGTAATGATATCCACCTTGCAAAAGCGTCTTCAAGATGCGCTTCTATCCTTAGTGGGACCTTGAGTTCCTTTAGGATAGAATTCGCATCTTAGGCGTGACAAGTTAGTATCGAGCCTCGACAAACCATAGAGCCCCTTGTTTGTTGGCCGTTGTTGAGTCTAGAAGAAAAATATTTTGAGTCTTAGGATTATATATATCGGAGTAGGATTCTTTTTACTCCTCGGTCCTTAAATCGCTCTGGCGAGGCCTCTGGCGTAGATGTTTTGTCTTTCCTCTCCTCAAATTTCACGAATTTTTTTAGGATCACGCGGGTATCTTGGGATCGTTCCGATAGTCTTGTGGCGAGAACATTGTTCTTGGTGCCTCGACATTTAGGGGTTGTGGCGGTGTCCGGGAGTTGAGCTCCGGTGTTGTCCTCACAATTTTATCGTTGCGATTCTGGAATACGAGTTTTGCCGACATCGAAAATCTCTTTTATGCGGTTGTTGGTGAGATAACCTCGGCGCCACCCGATCTTTGGGGAGTTGGGGATATTGCCATAACTTTCGTATAACGGATGCTTTTGAAGGTTGAGGTACCACGATTTCGGAGTTTTCTTGGTTATGTGTTGAAGGATGTATCTGGCTGGATCTAGGTATTGTTAGTTTGGGTGATATATTTTGTGTCCCTGTATCCCCAACACCAGATTGCATAACCAGAAAGTTTTGGGAGTTTATAGGGGGTATTCAAGTAGCTCCTAGAATATCTTTCCGACGGATGCATGATATGAGATTGGGTAAATCTCTATCATATGTATTTGTTCGGCTTATACGCAAGCCAAATCCTTTGTTTTGTTTTATTTTTGGTATTCGAGTTGCCGATGTCAAGTGTTGAGTCCATACCTTTCAAGCGGTGTTCTCATATTTCTATGAGTGATAATCCTTCTTGTTTATCGAGATTGTGATGTCAATTCTTTCCAAACCGGCGTGCTTCTCTTTAAGTGGATCCGATCATTTCAACATTTGCGAGATCAATTCTAAGTTTTCTGAACGGTGTTTATTTCATCCGTCCCAAGTTGTCTTTGTTTTCCGCCCTCCACCCTTTTCGCAAGGACTTATATATTTTAATCAAGTATCCATTTATTCATGTGAAGTCTCTTCACTCTTTTCAATCAATGTTACATTCGGTGATCCCTCGTGAAGATGCTCAACGAGCTTCAAGTTCATCATTCTTCATTCTCGTATTCTTTTCCGGTGGACTTAACTCAAGCTTTCAGTGTTCATCATATTCCTTTCCTTGTTTCTAATGCTTTCTCATGCCGATGCACCTCTTAATCATTCACTTCTCGCTATTCATTTGTCCTGGAGTGCTGAAGATATCTTAGAAGGCTCGTCTTTTCTTCCAAGATCTGTTCAAGCTATTTGGAGATTATTATCTCATTCAAGTCATTTAATTCTACCGGTGCAATCTTTATTTCAAGCAATCGTTCAACGGTGTTTCTTTTGAGTGGGCCCTAACCCACAGGTCTTTTCTTAGGATCTTACCTGACTCTTCTAATTTTCCCGGAGCTTCTAAAATTCTTTTCAAAGTTTGACGTAAGAATGAGTTATCATCAGTCAAATGTCTTTCTCCAAGACCTTCCAAATTCTTTTCATCGTTGGTTCAACCTTTCTAATTTTCATCCCGGAGTATCTCAACAATTCATGGTGATGTTTCTCATCGTCATTCTCAACATTTGAAGACCGAAGAAGAGTTTCTCTTAAATCTTGCTCCATTCTCTTCAAGATTCATGGTTCTATCTTGATGCCATTTTCTCATAATTGTTTTCGATTATGGGAATTCTTTCCACCCATCCGGAGCATTTCATGAGTTGTTTCCATTTCTTTCCTCCGAAGGCCATCATGTCATAATTCTTCATTCTCAGTGTGTAGCTATCATTCTCCAAATCTTACCGGTGAATTGTTCAAATATCCTCTAATCAGTTCATGATCTCTTCATTCTCTTGTATCTAAATTCTCTCAAGCATCTTCATTCGTTTTCCAATTCTTCCCGGTGAATTGTGCCTTTGCTATGTTCATTTTCAATTCTTATGGTGGTTCGTTCAAGATTTCACTTCCTTCGTTATCATATTAATTCATTCGTTGTTTCCAAATTCCACAGGTGGTTCCATCAATACCTTCTCAAGTTTGCACTATATCTCTTTTCAATCCCTCAAGAAGAATAAGTAGTATGCCAAATCCATTGCTTGTCATCAATGTAAATTGGTGAAGGATCATATAACATAATTCTTATTTTTGTTTCATCAAGTGATCTAGTTTCTTCTTTCGAGTTATTCATCATGTCACACTTCTCGGTTCGAGATGCTTCATCTTTTCTTCTCTGGAGTTTCAAGTTTTTCCGCTTTATCTCGTCGCGAAGCTCCATCTAAATCATTGCAAGGTTTCACCTTGTGTCTTCAACTTCTCTTTCTTTTTATCATCCTTTTATTACCGGAATTCTTCATGGAGGCTCTAGACGATGGTTTGTCAAGGATTCTTTTCATTCTTCAATTGTTCTTCAACATTTTCTCTCGAAGTTATGATCCGTCAAGCCATACTTCAAAATAAACATGGTGCTCAACACATGTTTTGTTTTGAGAGCTCAAGTATTCTCATCTTGCATTCCAAAGTGCAATTCTTTCTACCTTATCTTTTGAGATGGTGTTATGTCATCCTTGGCAATTTCTCCTCGTGCTTCATGATTCACTTGTTGTCAAGAATGAGGTATTTAAATCCATCAATCTCTTCATTGGAGTTATCTTGGGTTATATTTCACCTAAAGCTTTCCCTAAGGTTGTTGCTATTTATGGTGCTTATAAATGACCCAAGTTCTTCATTGTCCTCCGGTGAAATAAGTTTCTCGTCTCCTTGTTGATATCAATCCAATCATTGCTTTTCGTTGGTGGCGAAGCTCACCTCATAATTTTGAGATGTTTCCATAAGCCGCTACAAGCTTATTCTTACGTTGTTGTTTTTTTTCAAACAACTCCGTTCAATCCTGCTCGTAGGGATGCTCTTTCAAATTCAATTATGGTAGGAGATGTTGATTTCATTCTTCGTTCTATTCATTCCAACTATCTAACTATCATGCTTTGTTTCCGGAGGCATTGTGATGTTGCTCTCTTCTACCAATTATCTTGTTTTGTCAAGATCATGTAATTTCCTTGCTTATCCGTTTAGCAGAGTGTCGTGTTTTCATTGAGTTCTCTCATCTTATCAAGTTTTGCCTCCTTCTCAACTTGGTGCGGTCTCAAATGTTTCTTACCCCTTGTGCCATTCTTTCAATTCTGGAGGCAGTGTGTTGTTGATTTCATCAAGTATCCTCTCATCTTGTCAAGTTCATGTTCAATTCCTTCCATTTACAGTCGGAGTGCTGCCCAAATTATATCATTCTTCCTCTCTCATCTTGTTTTAACCGGAGTAGCTTCAAAAAACTTATTGTCCCCTAAACTCTTGGTTCTCATCATGTTCTTTGTTCTTCTCTGCTAACGCAGTGTTTGCAATCTCGTTCACCTCCATTGTATTCTTTCTTTCATTTTGCTCAACATCTCAAGGTTCATGGTTTCACTCGTTTGTCGAAGAAGCAACTTGTTTTACCTCTTATCTTCCTCTTCCGTTTTCTCTCCGGTGTCATCCTAGATCTCGGGACGAGATCCTCTCGTAGTGGTGGAGTGTTGTAACGCCCCGGATACAACTTTCCATATTCGTAACTCCAACTCTTGCCTTTTCAGGAGATGTGATATGTTATTTCCTCCGTGGTTGGGTTTTTGTGTTTTGTTTTGCATTTTGTTCATGTCATGCATCTCATCTCATAGTATCATTCACATTGCATCTGCATGTTTTCATAAAACCGTATCCGTTCGTAGTTGCGCGTCACCTTGCCTTCGTTGACCGTTCGAGACCAATCGGGTTTCGCTTCCCTCTTGACCGTGACCACCTAACCTCTCTTGCCATTTCGCAGCCCCCTCGTGGCGTCTGAAACTACCGAACCGAACGATGCAGTCGTTACCGATGAATCCGGATCATCCCAAACATCTATAAAACATCTCCGTTTCTTATTTGAACTCCCTAGCCTATATATTTCCCGACCTTTCAATTCGATCGGAGGGGCGAGATAGCCCTACCCAAAATCCAGCCTATATAAAGCGGCTCAACCCTAAATTTGAGGAGGCTGTCCCATCCTCCTAGCCGCCGCCACTAGCTCCACCTAGTCGCTCCCTCGGGATCCTCCCAATCCACCTCCACCCAACCAAATCGTTGCAGCCATCCACCTGCCCAAATCCCCTCGCAGCCAGCCTCCTCCCTTCGATCCAGCCCGTATCCCTCCACCTCTCGATCTCTCCCCGCCAACTAGTGCCTCCCTTGGATCCCGTCGTCTTCGCGTGCCACGCGGGAGTTCCACCTCGCCGAACACTGAGGACCTCGCCCGGCGACCAGGCCAGCTGCCCCGTCTACTGCACCGTGCTCAACGCCTCCTATTCCCGGCGTTGCTGCCTGCGCAGCTTCTGAGAGCAGGCTCGTGCATGCAGAACCGAGCTGCCTTCTCCCTCCTCCTCGCCGATCCGGCTGTTGCCGAAGCAAACAGCAGCAGCCTCGGGACCTCTGCTCCTCCTCCCTATCCTCCTCTCTCTTTTTTTGCCTCCCTCTCTCGATTTCTCTCTCTCTCATGTACCTCTCTCTCTCTCAGGTACACATGGTAGGGGCCTTGCGCCATGGATGCCTCCTCGAGCTCCGATTCGCGTCATGATCGCCGAAACAGATGCCCAGCGGCGGATCCATCAACCGCCTCCCGCGCTCCGTTCTGCCCGTTCCGGCGGTTCGGCTAGCCCGTCGCCGAGATCCCCTGTCACCGTCTTCTACATCGCTTTGTTGCTGCTTACATTCTTGAGAAGCGAGCACGGCGCTCTTCTGCTTTGCTTGGCGCTCCTGGGCACTGCATCGCGTGGCCTCTTCGCCTTGGGCTGCCCTGTCTGCGCGCCAAGGCCCGGTAGCGCCGAGATCCGGGCCTGGCCTCCTCCCGGCCCGGCCTGCTATTGCCAAGGCCCGATGTGAGCAACTCCCCAGCCCGATCCGCCTCAGATTCAGCCCATGCCATGTTTTTTTTTCCCTGTCTGCGATTTTTCCTATTATCCGGTGAATTCAGTTTCTGATTTGCACCCTCATGTTCATGCATTTAATAACTCAACAACCGTGCATCGTATTAAAATGAATTATATATGTAAAATGCTTAGTTTTTCATCTAGTTTCATAATCTGCTACTTTCATCTATGTTAAAAATGTTTAACTTGTTGTTTGTTTAAATTTGCTTAAATGCCATGCTAAAATGATTTATTTCATAACTAAATAACCGTAGCTCGGTTTTAAATAAACTTTATACGTAAATGTGGTGGAAAAATGCATAGATTAACTTGTTGCACTTTATTTTCCTGTTTAACAACATTAAAATATGGTTTAGGGCAGAACAGTACCAATTTTGAAATATGCATGTGGGGATTTTCCGGAATTGTTGTTTGTTGTTCCGGCCTCATTTAAACTTGCCTAGATAGGTAGTTTAATTATGCTTCACCTCTTGCCATGTTTAACAACATTTAATATTGTTGAGTACCTAAACGGGAGAGAACTAAATAAATGAATGTGGTGTTTCTTCAATATGCAACCCGTTGCATATTGAGCTCCACTTAACTTGTAGTATTGTTTGTTGCACTTTGCCATGCCATGAATCATTAAACGGACATACATCATACTTGTTTGTGCATCATGCCATGATTGTGCTTCCTTGTTTACCATGTTGTTTGTTTATTTCGGTTTGCTTCCTCGTTAGCTTTGGTTTAGTTACGGGTTGTGAGGATTCGTTCGACTACTTCGTTCGTCTTCTTCATGGACTCGTTCTTCTTCCTAAGCGGGATTTCAGGCAAGATGACCGTCACCTTGGATCTCATTACTATCATTGCTATGCTAGTTGCTTCATTCTATCGCTATCTTTGCGTTACCTACCACTTGCTGCTCAAGCCTCCCAAATTGTCATGAACCTCTAACCTTTGTCACCCTCCTAGCAAACCATTGTTTGGCTATGTTACCGCTTTGCTCAGCCCTCTTGTAGCGTTGCTAGCTGCGAGTGAAGATGAAGATTGCTCCATGTTGGATTATGTTCATGTTGGGATATCACAATATCTCTTATATATATTATTAATGCATCTATATACTTGGTAAAGGGTGGAAGGCTCGGCCTTATGCACAGTGTTTTGTTCCCTCTTGCCGCCCTAGTTTCCGTCATATCGGTATTATGTTCCCGGATTTTGCGTCCCTAACGGTTGGGTGATTTATGGGACCCCCTTGACAGTTTGCTTTGAATAAAGCCCTTCCGCAAGGCCCAACATTGGTTTTACATTTGCCTCACCTATTACCTTTTCCTTGGGAGTCGCATCCAGGGTCATCTTTATTTAGCCCCGGGCCAATGCTTGTCTAAGTGTTGGTCAAACTAGAAACCACTTGCAGCGCCACCTCGGGAAACTTGAGGCTGGTTCTAGTTATGCGTAGTGCTCGTTCGGTCGTGGCACGAGGCGAGATCTGTGAGCTACTATCGGGATGTCGACCTGTGGGAGGTCTTCTGGTCTTGTTTTACCATTGTCGATTTGTCTTGTAGCGGGATTCGAGTCGATCGGGTCTTCCGGGAGAAGGAATATCCTTCGTTGATCGCGAGAGCTTATCATGGGCTAAGTTGGGACACCTGCGAGGTTTAAACTTTCGAGAGCCGTGCCAGCGGTTATGTGGCGAGATGGGAATTTGTTAATGTCGGTTGTAGTAAACTTGAAGTAACTCTTCTAATACACCAACCGTGTGTTATGTAGTGAGTGTCTCTTTTGGGGTTGATCGAGAGGAGAACACGGTTTACGGTTATGTCGGCGTAAGTAGGAGTTCGGGATCACTTCTTGATCATTACTAGTTGACGACCGCTTGCTTTGCTTCTCTTCTCGCTCTTATTTGCGTAAGTTAGCCACCTCACATTTCTTAGTCCTTGCTGCAACCTCACCACTTTACCTTCCTTTCCCTTTAAGCTTTGCTAGTCTTGATACCCATGGTAATGGGATTCTTTGAGTCCTCGTGGCTCCTGATTACTACACCAACAGTTCTTGAGTTCAGGTTGTCACGATGATCATGGCCTTGAGACCGATGTTACTTGTTTTGGAGTTCTTCTTCCTTCTTCTTCAAACAGGGGATAGGTTCGAATTGACAGCACTGGGCTAGCGAGGTGGATATTGTTTGAGTTTCTTTTATGTATCATCCGTAGTCGGATGTTGATCTTATGTATGTTGTATTGTTGTATTCATGTGACATTGTATGTCTTGGATGTATCCCCTCTATTATGTAATGTTGATGTAATGATATCCACCTTGCAAAAGCGTCTTCAAGATGCGCTTCTATCCTTGGTGGGACCTTCGAGTTCCTTTAGGATAGGGTCGCATCTTGGGCGTGACACCAGGACCGGCTGCAAGTGGCAATGTGGGGCCTGTCCGCTCCCCTAGCGCCTGGCGCTAATGGCCCGACTCTGTAAATTTTCCGTGTCACGCTCCTGGACAGCGCCAACCAGTTGGCGGGCATGAGGAGCCTCACTGAAGCCTACCAGCGCGAGATCGACCGCGCCGTATGCGACATGCCGACTGCTGGCGAATCCAGCCGGGTGGGCACGGTCCGGCAGCGTGGTGCAGCCATCGCCAGCATGCTGGGAGCCAACCGTCCGGTCTACGCCACCCCGTTGGAGAACTTGCGTGTCGCCCGGTGACGCGAATGAAGCTAGACCACACAGAAGGTGGCGAAGCAGCGCTGCATGATAAGCGCAGCGTCCGGCTGCTCCTCGGCGTGAAGCAGCGCGATAGGAAGGCTTCGCCGCCGCGTGTTGGAACCAGCGTGCAAGCTGAAATCATCCTCGCCATGAGCATGGGCGACCTCCGGTCACCGGCAGGCGGCGCCCGCGTCAGCGAGACCAAAGAGTCGGCTGCTGAAGCGCAGCCGCTGCGCGCATCCGCGATTGGCGCGACCAAGGCGACCGCCCAGCGAGTAGTGGAGCAGCAGGGCGACCGTCCAACTCCCAGCGTGGGGAGGCGTGCCTCCCTGCCGCCTATTGAGCACCCGACTCTCGGAGGCCGCCTAGGCCCCCGTAAAGGAGTCGGAGAGAACGACGCCCACCACCGGATTGACCGACTGGCTCGGTCCCAGGCGGTAGAAGAAGAAGATGCAATCGGCCAGGCCTGCTTTGGCCCCTGCATTCAGGAAGAGCCCTTCCCCAAAGGGTTCTCGCTCCCTTGAGACACTCCCAAGTACAACGGCTCCGTGAAGCCGGAGGATTGGCTGGTTGACTACTCCACCGTCATCAGCATAGCAAACGGCAACAAGCGCGTTGCCGTGAAGTATGTTCCGCTTATGCTCCAGGGCACGGCCCGGACATGGCTGAAAAGCCTCAAGCCCTATAGCGTCAACAGCTGGCTGGACTTCGCCAATGTCTTCATCCGCAACTTCACCAGCACCTACAAGCAGCCGCCCAAGCCTCGTCAGCTCTCCCTATCGTCCAAGGTCCGTGAAGAGTCCACCCGACTACTTGACATGGTGGGCAGAACTGTGCAACTCCTGCGAAGGGGTGCACGAGGTGCAAGCCATAGAGTACTTCACCGCTGAGTGCAGAGAAGGCACCTTCCTCAAGCACCGGCTCCTCTGCGACGAGCCGGCCACGCTCGACGAGTTGCTGATCATAGCGAGCCGTCGCCACCCGGAGCTCGGGTGGACGCGTCTAGGAAGGTGCTCCCTCCGGCTCCTCAGATGCCGGCTGGTGAATCCAGTCGGCGCCAGCAGCAGAATGACAACAAGCGCAAGGCCCCGCAGCCGGCTTCCACCAGCTGGCAAGTGGCAACGGTTGAAGACCAGTAGCCGGAAGGGCAGCCCAGCCCCGAGCGTTAGAATGGCGGCAAGCCTTCTTGGTTGCCCGCCTTCTCCTTCGAGCAAACACTTGATGCTCCCTGCAAATTCCACAGCGGCGCGAAGCCGTCCAACCACACCACCCGGAAGTGCCACTGGCTCACCCGAATTGCCAAGGGCGAAGGATTGCCGCTTCCGCCTGCGGGCCCGCCGGCTCCACCTCCTTGGTAGCCGGGGGGCCGTTCGGTCGCCGCCATCCAAGATGAATTCCCCGAAGAGCATGGAGCCTACGTCGTCTTCCCCAGCGTGGCCGACGATAGGCACAGCCGGCGTTAGCAACACTGTGAGGTGAATGCTGTCGCCTCTGAAGCTCCAGAGTTCATGCATTGGTCCGAGAGGCCCATCAGCTGGAGTCGCGCCGACCACCCGGAGGTGATGCCTTCTCCAGGTTCCTATGCCATGGTGCTGGATGCCACCTTTTCAACAGAGAGGCGAGATTGTCGCTTCTCCCCGAATCCTGATAGATGGCGGTAGTAGCATCAACATCCTCTACCGCGACACCTTAGAGAAGTTGTGCATCAAGGAGAAGCAGCTCCAGCCCAGTCGAACTATCTTCCAGGGCATTGTACCTGGCCTTTCTTGCTCTCCAATCGGCAAGAGCAAGATAGATGCCCTCTTCGAAGATAAAGATCACTTCCTTGCTTGAGCCCGTGCAGTTGGTGGTGGGCCTGAAGCCCCTACACACACTCTGGGGCGGCCTGCTGCAGCCAAGTTCATGGCGGTGCCGCTTTCGCCTACCTCAAGATGAAGATCTTGGATCTTGTCGGCGTGCAGGAGCAGGGGTCCCCGGACATGCACTGCGGACTGCGGCCCTGGCGTGGCTCAAGGAGGCCCAGGACAGCCCATCTTCATCAGCATAAGCTCAAGACCCTCGCGAGGGCCAAACCTCATGAGGCGGGGCGACAAGGAGCTTCCTCGAGCCGCGGCCTCGTCGAGGCTGGCTCATGAGGAGGCGGAGAGTTCAAGGCAGGGTACCTCGCGAGGTGCCCATGGCCTAAGCCATGACGACCAAGAGGCGCCGATCAGGCGCCAGCCCGCATGATGTCCTCCTTTCCTCTTTGGTGCAAAGGAGCAAGCGCGGCGAGAGCATCAAGCAAAGGCATCCGTTTGGTGCAACAAGACCAAGACCAGCCCCAGCGGCTGGAAGGAGTCATCGTGGAGCCCAAGCGAGCGTCATCACGAGCCTTTGGCGGCGAGGACCAACTTTAGTCGGGATAAGTGTACCCGCTGTTCCCCTTCAAAATGGCCAATTGTTGGCGCCCTTCCGCTCAATATTTGGGAAGAGGCCCGGGGCCTTAGCCTATATAAGTAGAGCTAGCCACCATAGTAGAGGATCGGCATCAAAGGAGGAGAGAAGGGATCGGTCGAACCCTCATCAAGAAACCGATAGCTAGGCATTGAACTCCACCTAGCAGTTCATCACACCGCCAAGAACAGACCCTCGTGAGGCTGTTCTTCCTTGTATTGTTCCTCATCAGCCCAGAGGCAATCCACCACACCACACCTTTGGGTAGGGTATTACACCACAATGGTGGCACGAACCGATATAAATCTCGTGTCTCTTGTCTGTTCCGTTTAGTAGTTTAGGTCCCAGCGATTGGCGAGGTGTGAGGCGGTGGAGGTTGGATCTCCGCGCACCCAGTGTTGAACCTCAAGGGTGCGGAACCGAAATCCGACATTTAGCGCGCCCGGTAGGAGTGCGCGGAATCTGCTTCGTCGCCTCGTTCTTCCCGACCACATAACCATATCGGCGCCCGTTGGGCCAGCGTCGGCCTTGAGCCGCCCTCGCCTCCCATGTCGCCCAGACAGCTCCGTCGGCGGGCTCCCTCGTCGTTCCCGTCACTGCCGTCAACGCCGCCCACCGGCCCGGTGGGAACAAGCGACAAGCATCATCCGGCACCCGTCCATGGCGGGGCGGCCGCCACCGCCACGCCTTCGCTCACCCGCTGGTTCGCCGTCACGCGCGCCCAGCGCCATGGAAGGCCCGAGCTGCACTCATCGTGGCAAGCGAGCTCCTGCGCTACAGCCCGTCGATGGCGCTTACGAAGAATGGCTCGACCGAGTCACGAGCTTGTCGCGCTGCGAGGCGCCCGCCGTCCGTCCGTCTGCTACCGCACCCGCCCAGCGATGAAACTCCGGCGCCTCGGCCGCCTCCTCCTCAAGAAGCGCCACAGCCCCAAGCGCCTGGACCCAGGTGAAACCCGTTACGCGGCGCCCGTGGCAGCAAGAAACGAAACTGTCAAGTTCCTCGCCCACGAGCTGCCGGCGCTCCCGCTCCAGCCCGCCGAGACCTGCGCTGCCCCGGCCTTGGCGAGGAGGCCCACAAGACCAAGCTCTACGTCGTCAAGGCCCCCAGCGACTGGTGGCTGCCCGCCTTCACCTCAAGGCTGCGCAGCGTCGCGTAGCCCGCCAAGTTCAAGCCAGACCTCGCCTCCTCTTCTGACGGCACGGTGACCCTATAGAGTTCCTCGGCTCTACAGCTGGGCATCGAGCTGCCAGCAGGGATGAAAAGGTCATGGTGAACTGGTTTCCCATGGCACTCAGGGCCAGACCCTTTTGGCTCCTGAATCGGCCCGAGCACGATCTCTTCTGGGCGAGATCGCACCCGCTTCATCGCCAACTTCCGGGGTACTCGCGACCGGCCACCCACCGTGGCGACATCGCGAATCAAGCGGCAGCCGGGGAGACCACAAAAGTACATCCAGCGCTCAACAACGCGCGCCTCAAGATCCCCGGGGTAGCGGAGGAGGCCATCATCTCTGCCTTCTCCGGCGTGCGTGATGTCAAGATGAAGGAGGGTGGCGATGCATGAAGATTAGTGCACCTCCTGGAGCTGTTCAACTTGGCGACCAAGTGCGCCGGGGCTGAGGAGGCGCCTCTCCTCCTCGAGCACTGCGCGAGATCCCGAAAAAAGAAGTCAAGGCCAAGGGCGTGAAGCGCAAGGGGCTGCCGTGCTCGTGGCGAACAGGACACCAAGCAAGGCAGAGATCAGCCAGGTCCTCAATGGCGGTCGATCTGCGTGTACCACGAACTCCACACCCACAACACCAATGAATGCCAAGAGCTCCGGGCGTCTTGAAGGAAGGGTCGGTGGGGCCTCGGCGCAGCGGCCAAGAGACTCTGACGAGGAGGAGGAAGGAATGTAGGATCTTTGGGAAGACCCGGCCCGCGCCAAGAGTGGCGCGACCAACCTCGCGAGACCGTTGGCAAGACCCGCCTCGCGAGGAGGCTGGAGGGATTAGCCTCGCGAGGATCGCTCATGAGGGCATAGAGCCTCCCTCGCTGCCGCCGCCGCCAAGGAGAATTGAAGACCGTCATCGGGACAAAGGGGCTGGGGCTTCCGGGAAGCACGTCGATCGCTTTGCATCTGGCGGAGCTCAAGCCCCAGCCTCTCAGCGCATCTTCAAGCAGTTCGCCCGCGAAGTGAATGCAGTCCTCCCCAAGCTCGAGGCCACGCGCCCTCTTAGGTGGTCGGCGTGCGCCATCACGTTCAGCTCAGCGGATCAGCTCAAGTGCGCGGCCACAGCCGGAGTTCTCCCGATGCTTTGTTCCCCAATCATCAGCAATGTGCTAGTCACCAAGACCCTCATCGGCGGCGGGCGGGGCTCAATGTCTGTCCGTAGAGACATTCAGCAATCTTCAAGTGCCTTCTGATCGGCTTCACCAACCAAGCCTTTCTCCGGAGTCACAAGCGGCTCCACGGTCGATCGGGCAGGTCGCCTTCTGTCACCTTCGGGGCTCGCGACAACTTCCGCACTAAGCTCGCCGACTTGGCGTCGCCCACATTCTTTGCCGTACAATGCCATCCTCGGGTACGGCGCTGGCCAAATTCATGGCCGTAACCCACCATGGCTACTAGCGTCCTCAAGATGCCGAAGCGGCGGGGTCATCACGGTGCCACTGTGAAGAGAGAGATGCGATGTGCTCCACAGGCGAGCCTTTCGAGCCGCATTGCTGAACCAGACCACAGCGGTAGGAGGCCTCACGAGGCGCACCCAAGAAGAAAGACATCGACCGGCCCGACTCCTCAAGGCGAGGCCCCTCGAGAACCGCTTTTGGCGAGAGGAGCCTCCTTCCATCGCATAGGAAGGCAGCGGCGCCCTCCTCGAGCGGGCTCGGCGGCTCTCTCTGGAGGGCCACCGACCTCGCCAAGGTCACGAGGGCGCTTGACACCACATGGGCGTGCTTGAGCACGTTTCCCTGGCGAAAGCAAGGCAAGGAGGGCGAACCCTCGGGAGTTCATCGGCAAGGCCATTAAGAGCTCTGAGTCAAGGGTCATGAGGGCAGCCGTCGCTGCCATTGTGGCTCCCCATCCGGCGAGGATGGTGGGCTGCGCGTCTGCATCGACATACCAGGGCTCAGCCGGCCGCGTCTCAAGCGCCTCGGGCCCTCGCGAGTGGGGCGTTGCGAGGTCCGCCCCCAGCTTCGTGTGCATGCCTTATGGCACGCCAAAGCGGCAGGCTGCGCACCAGCGTCTCATGAGGGCCATCTGGAGGCTCAAGAGGTCAGACGCGCTGCAGCCTGGCGGAGATGGAGATGGCCCGCGTGGAGCCGCCGGCGCCGGATCCTCCGAGGCCCACAGGCACAGGGGCTCGTGGTCGGCTCCGCAGCCCACGAGTCTGCTACACCAACACCCCTCGTCCCCAACATCACGGTGACATCTTTAAGTTTTATTTCCGGTGGGGGCGCCTTGAGGCGCGTATTCCCAGCCAGCGTGGGTCCGTCCTGCGGCATGTATCCCTTTCATTTCATGTCATTAGCCTATCTGTTGGGGCGCCTCGGGCTGCATCATCCCCAAGCCGCTCGGGCTGTCCCAGCGGCATGTATCCTTCCTACGTTTTCCTTAGGATTATGCTCTCGCTCCACCATGCTTGTTATTTGGTGCCTTTTCTTGGGTGTGGAATCTTGCGTTAAAGGGGGTGCACGAGCATCGTGACTCAGGGCTCCTACCGGCTCTCGGCCCTCACCCTCTGGTCTTGTCAATGGCATGCGACACAGCTTACCGGCCGGCCAGTGAGACCAGCCCAAGAGCGGGACCGAGGGCGTGAGTTGCTGCATTTGACCCGGCTTGCGGCGTTAAAGGGGTGCACGAGCATCGCGACTCGGGGCTCCTACCGGCTCTCCGGCCCTCACCCTCTAGTCTTGTCCATGGCATCTCGACACTGGCTTGCGGCTGACGGTGAGATCAGCCGAGGCGGGACCGAGGGCGTGAGGTTAATCATCACAGCCAAATTTGCGAGGAACACACTCGAAGATAAGGCCCGAGCCAGGCGCAAGCCGCCTTGAGGTAGGGCCCGTGAGTCACGCTGGCTCACGGGTGCCCAGATACACCTCGTCCAGCCTGCCGTGCCGCCACGTGTCGGTGGGGCTGTATCGCCAGGAGGCTCCTCCGGATGCCCCCTCCGTGCAGTGGAAGCACCATGCTCCTTGCTGTTGGCGACACTAACGAGGCGGCTATGCCGTCACGCATGCGGAGCGCTATGCTCCGTCTTTGGTGATAAACAAGCGAGGTGGCCTCGGGTCACACCAACCTCGAGGCCAGGCTCGGTGTCGGCCTCATCGCCGCGCCTCCCCTCGGGGAGGCGCCACGCGAGGTGGACCACGAGGCTGCGCAGGTCACGCCAGACGCCGCCACCCGGCCAGGCCCCGGGCCTGGTTAAATCTACGTCACTCCCGGCGGAGCCAAAGTGCGAATGCCGTTTGGCGTCAAGGGGACTCACGAGCATCGTGACTCGGGGAGCCTAACTATTCACGTAGCCCCTCACCCCTTAGTTCCGAAAAGGCTACGGCGGTTGAGGTATCTGCGAGCCAGACTCTGCGGGCGTAGAATGGTGGATCCGCCCGCGTTTCACCTCCTACTTACTGTTACGTGCGCCAGGGGACTCCAGTATCGCGACTCGAGGCCTAACATCACGTAGCCCCTCACTCCTTGGTCCCGTCCTGGTTTCGGTCGGGGCTAGCTAGTGACTGAGGTATCTTGTGGCGGAGCTCTGCGGCGTAGAACATAAGCAAGTAGGGCATAAAATTCAAGGAATTCAAAAGCAAATATTACAGTCCACACTGTTATCGAAATACCAAATGCAAGTTCGCGCCTCCCGAGGCATGATACATGTCTTGAGGAATTAAAGGCAGGGCCAGGGAGCCTGGCAGGTCACTTGCCGGCGGTGGAGCAGCTTGAGTGGGTTAACCGTGGAGCAGCGGGGCGGCAGCGCCTCGCCCGGCTTGGTGCTGAAGGCCGGAACTTCCCCATGAGCCTCCGCGACCCTTCACAGCCTCGGCGTGGCGGCTGCATGCTCGCCGCTTGCTAGCTCAGCGAGCTGTCGGTCGGCGCTGGGATCGCGAAGGTAGGCGTGGGTGAGGACCCGCGTCGGTGCCCGCGAAGACAAGACCCGTGCCTCGGCCTCGGCCGTGGGGCCAAGGCCAAGGTGACATCTTCAAGGCGCGAACCAGGAAGGAAGCAGCTTGGCGGGACCATCCTCGGCGCCCGGCCAGCGGACTCTCCAGGCCGCTGTCGTAAAGCGTACTCAGCAAAGAGCGAGCCTTCACCTCTATATCCATGAAGACCACGCGATCTTACGCAGAACCCGTGCCTTGTCGTCCAGCTCGACTTTCCTCGCCTCCAGTTCCTGCTCCGGTAGCGCCTAAGCGGTCCGGGCGCTTCTTTAGCCTGGCCTCCCGGTCCTTGGCGGCCGCCTCGCGAGCCTTCATGCTTCCCTCCTGCTCTGGCGAGAGCGGGCCTCCTCGGCAAGCTGGTTCTGCAGGCCCTTCAGCTCGCCCTCCGGCATCTCCACAGCGACCTTGGATCTTGGCTGCCTCCCCAGGCGGCATCGCGGGCAATCTTCGCCTCACGGACAACCTGCTTCTCCTCGTGCAAGCCGTCAAAGGCCTGGACCAGCGCCGCCCGAATCGAGCGTCGGGCGAATCCAGCGAGGCCAGCTCAAGCGCCCGGCCTGGCGAGGTCGGCGCCCAAAAGATCCTGCGCAGCAGGTCCAATTCAGCGGCGGCCACGATCCGGGACGATGGAAGGAGTAGGAGACAGCAGTTGGTGGAGTAGGAGGAGATGGCGGCGGAGTAACCCGGTATCGTGGCGGGACCTGCTGCGCCCCAACAGCTATGGCGGCGGCATCGAGCAAGAGACACCTCGAAGTCGCTTGGGCCATGGGGCTGAGCTTCGCCCAGCCAGCTCCGCCGAGCCTCGCGAGATGACCCAGGCAGGAGAGGCCGTGTCTTGCCATCGCCTTCCTTGGCAGGCAGCGCGCGCCCAGATGAAGCCTCGGGGCTCCCTTGAGCTTCTTGGCGCGGCGCCAGCCTAGCCAGAGATCTGAGATATCAAGCCTCGGCGACAAAGCAAGAATAAAACAAGAATCAAGCACTTCTGGTCGCCAGCTCATGAGCTCGAGCAACCTCGGCCATACTTGAAGCCGAGCCGGCTGCAGGGATCAGCTTCAAGGGGCCGGGGGCAGGAGGGCGTCTGCGGATCGCCCGGGGCAGGCGGACCCCGAGGACCAGCCCAGTCAGTCCTTCTAACCGGGATCGAGGCGGGCTTCGCCTCCCGCTCATCCTCATCCTCGTCGTCGTCACTCTCGGGGAGGCGGAGAATGCGGGACCTGCGCCGCAGGGGAGGATCCCTTGACTCCGCCCCCGAATCAACCCCCTCTCCCGGCTCTCTTTCCTCCACCTCTTTCTTTGGAGTCGGAAGAGGACCGTCCACCAGTCCTCCCGGGCCTCCACGGCCACAGGCCGTCCCCATTGAAGACAAGCAAGGCCTCACTACCTGCTCCCAATCCTCGCGAAGGAACAAGGTGTGAGGCGCCCTCCAGTCTCGCCACATCGCCCCTGAGGAGTCTGGATTAGGGGTGTCAGGATAGCGGACTACCATCATCGGCCGAACTATCATTTGCGGACTATCATCATCGACGGACTCCAAGATTATGAAGATACAAGATTGAAGACTTCACCCGTGTCCGGATGGGACTTTCCTTGGCGTGGAAGGCAAGCTTGGCGTCTGGATCGTAGATCTCCTACCGTTGTAACCGACTCTATGTAACCCTAGCCCTCTCCGGTGTCTATATAAACCGGATGGCTTTAGTCCGTGGGACTACAATCACAACAACCCTTACAATCATACCATAGGCTACCTTCTAGGGTTTAGCCTCCTTGATCTCGTGGTAGATCCACTCTTGTAAACATCCACAATATCAATATCAATCAAGCAGGACATAGGGTTTTACCTCCATCAAGAGGGCCCGAACACAGGTAAACATCGTGTCCCTTGTCTCCTGTTACCATCCGCCTAGGCCTTGATTGGGACCCCCTACCGAGATCCGCGGTTTGACACCGACATTGGTGCTTTCATTGAGAGTTCCTCGTATGCGTCACCGATAGGATTGATGGCCTCTTCAATCAACAACAGCGCGATCTGGGTGAGACCATTCTCCTGGACAGATCTTACGTATTCGGCGGCCGCTGCTGAGCCAACTCCTTGGCCATCTGGGCGGATCGGCTCGCCCCTGGCCCGTCGGTCAGGTTTGGAAACCTAAACTTCACGGCCCGACATCGCGGGGACTTGATCCTCGATGGATCGAGCCACAACCAAGCGTGTCGCTGTCTCGATGGGCATGACCTAACTCTGCCGCCGGACGGCACCTTGAAGCCGCCCACGAATCCGCTCCGGCCCATAGTCCGGAGCCGATCGCTTCGAATCGAGGCGGATGGCTGGACACCGCCTCGGGAGCCGCAATTTCTCTGGCGATGGGCGAACACTTACCTTGTCCCCATAAAGCCCATGACTCCGAGTGCGGACTCCTGCGGACTCCAACCTCCTGCGCCCTGCGGTCGAATCCGATTGGGCGCCGATCATGGAATTCACCGCTGCGGACATCTTTCGGCTTTTCGCCCTTGGCGATATAATAAATTCACTGAAGCATCTCTCGCTATCCGGAGAGCCTGGCGAACTACGGCCGGGGCGGGTGGGACGCGAGAGCGAAGAAATTCAGATCCACCACCACCCCGCCGTAGCCACCGTCGATGATTTAACCGGCGTACTCGACTCGACTCCGAAGATATCGGCGGTATGGGCGGCGATGCGGAGACTACCAAGAACCGGTGCCTACGGGACACTGAAGACCACCTCGTCATCGACATATACATGGTGGACACCCCAAAAGATGGGGCGGCGAAGAAGCGCGGAGCCGATTCCTTAAAGAAACAGCCCAAGCGCCCGGCGTCGTGGCGCCACTCTAAATCCCGCCACGGCAAGAATGGAATTCCGGCACGAGGAGATAATAACACCCAGAAAGTGCGAAGACAACTCCCTCGGCCACGATCCGGCGCGGGGGAGGCAGAAGCAAGCCCTCGGGAGAGGCGGCGGGCGAAGAAGGTCGAGGATGACAATTACTTACCTCCCTCCGGAGGCGAGGCAAGCCTCGGCGACATGCAGTCGTCGTGCTGAGGATCCCGTCGAACAAAAGCGTTTTAGGCGGGCTAATGGACATGGCAAACAGCCTAAAGAAAAAGCAACAACGACTTCAAGCTGATCAAGACCTCTTGGCCGGCGGATGGACCGAGGTCCTCGCGGCGAAAGTATGAACTTCGAGCGCCCCTCAAAAGTTACCCAAAGCGCAAGTTGCTCCCCGATTAGAGGAAGCAGCATCACCGGCGCTGTCTGACAGACCGGACCACCTCGTGGCGCGATAGAGAGCGTGTAAGCCCTCCACAAAACCGTACCCGGCATCGCTCTAAAGCGAGGAAGCCACGGGAACGCGCGGACTTGCGAGATATATTGGAGGACAAGGCAAGACAATCCAGATCTATCTATGGATCACGTGGGCGCCCACGACCCACGGCGAATACCGTCGCACTGGATACAACTTCTCGGCCGGGCGAACACGGCGGAACAACGCTCTCGAGCTACGTCGCGATATTGCTCAATCTGAGGCGCCGCACACCCACTATGCTTCAGCGGAAGTAATGGATCATCAAATCCTGAAGGTTCAAACCCGTTAATATCGAATCCTCGATGGCTAGCAGACCCATGATGCGGATTGAGATTATCTCCTCCATACACACATGGCCCATGGCGGCAATCTTCACGCCATCAAATATCTCCCGCTCAAGCTTAAAGGACCAGCTCGGCATTGGCTTAACAGCCTGCCCTTGAGTCAATTGGATCTTTGGGAAGACACGGAAGCCGCATTCCTCGACAACTTCGAGAACGCGTCGTGCAACCACGGACGCAGATGACCTAAGCCACATAATCCAGCAGCCGGACGAATCGGCCGAGCAATTCGGACACGGTTCTTAACAAAGAAAAATCAAATCGTCATTGTCCGGATGCGAGGCACTCGCTGCCTTCAAACATAACATCGCGATGAGTGGCTGGCCCGGCACCTAGGGCGGAGAAGCGAAATCCATGGCAGCCCTCACATCCCTCATGACCCGCTTACGTGCGGGAGAGGATAACTGGCTCGCTCGCAGTAACAACCTCGGCAAAAAGCGGCGGCGATCCGGATACCAAGGACCGCAATGGCAGGTTGCGTCGAAACAAAACAAGCGCCGCGTGTGGCGACATCAATGAGATCGGCAGTCAGCGCGGATTCGAGGCTCAAACCGGTCAGCGGAAGAAGCCATTCAAAAGAACCACTCGGGCCCGTCCAATTTGGACCGAATACTCGACCGCTCTTGTCAAATACATGGAACCCCGAAAAGCCAGCTAACCATACCAGCGAGATTGTTGGGTATTCAAGCGAGCGAGCAAATTAATCGCCGAAAACGGTGACAAGGGGCTACACAGCGATGGCGAGGAGAGACCCGGCCGCCGAACAACGAGAGGACAAAGGATTCCCCCTCAAGTTGGACGGTAAACATGATATCATAACACATATTCCCAAGAGGGGGCGAGCGTGCACTAAGGGGCGTATCTGCGATGGAGCGATCGCCCCAAAATTCAACCCATGGTCCTCTTGCCCGATCACTTTCGATCGAAGAGACCATCCGACCGATATCCGCCATGGCGGATTCGCGCGTAGTTTTAGACCCAATCGTTGATGGATTTCACCTCGAGAGTCGATGGGCCGGCGGCGTGCTGAACCTGCTTTATCGAGGATACGATGGGCAAGATGGGCATAGACCCTTCAAGGATTAAACCTACAGCAGCGACCTTCAAAGGCGTCATACCCGGTGTCGAGGCCAATTATGCAGGTTCGATTACACTGAAGTGGTCTTGGATCCCGGATAATTTCGAGCGAGGTTAATCTTGACATAGTCCCGTTCGCGGCGGCTATCACGCTCTGCTTGGACGAACGCGTTTGCAAAATTCAGCGGTGCCGCATTATACATACCTTAAGCTCAAGATGCGAGGCCCTCGTGGAGTCATCACGGTCAATGGAAACACGGGCGCTCCCTCGAGCGGAGGAACATCTGGCAGCTCTCGCGGCGAAATCTGAGCAGCCTTTTAAGGCAATTCTCGAGTCCGGCCGTTAAGCGACCGGACACGACCAAACAGCGCCGGAGCAACATCAACCAAGACCACAGCACGTTCCGTGCCGCAGCGTAACAATCGGCTAACCCAGCCCTCGCAAAATTGCAAGACAAACTCTCGCGTACATAATTCGCCTGGAGATACCATGGGCATAGGGAAGGGCACAACCTAACAGACCAGTGCGGTTCGACCACACCGGGGGCTCCCAAGTGTGTCGCTCTTTTTTGTTTTATTTTCTCTTTTTATACAGAACTCAGTCCGTGGCGAACCTGCCGAACTCATGATGCAACAGCCGAGGGAAGGACAAAGGCGCGGCGAACACTCGGTGGTCTCCATCACGAGCATTAAATTTGTTAAATACAACATTCGCGGCCTACCCACGGAGAGGCGCCTTTAATTCGTCCAATCCCTTGCTTTCCGCACTATTTGTATCATTCCGCACTAATAGCATATCTTCTCGAATAAAATGCAGCACTTTTTGCCTATAATTGCATTACTTTATATATATATATATATATATGTTCATTTACGACATGTTGCACCCGTGCATCTTAGTGCAGACCAAACACACGAGGGCTTATGTCCTCCGCTTTATGGTGTGATAAAGTCCGCACACTTTCACAAGTGCGGCACCCGAACTTATAGCATTATATGAATCAGCTCGAATCATGCCTTGGGTCAATAGTTGGGTTTGCCGGCTCCCATGTTTGGCACCTTACGTTCCGTTCTATCGGCTAAGGTAGCCTTGGGAGAACCACTGCGATTGCGCCCGGTTGAGCAGGTTAACGCCTCGATGGAAAGCTAAAACTGCCCGGCATGATAAGGCGAGAAGACTGATCGCTGTTCGAGAGGTCCTTCGGGTCCTTAAAGACCTCGCCGCTTGACGAGTTCGGATTATGTCCGATGAAGGCGTGGATAGCGCCCCAATTCGGTCTTCGAATACTAGGGCTTCGCCGAAATTTAAAATTATAGAATTCTATGGCTAAGTGAGAGTGTTCAAGCACTATAAGTCCGGTTGCCTTGTTCGTTGTGTTGGCGCCTCCTAGATGGACCCAAAAATGGGAACAAGAGTGCTCAAGTTTATCCGAACACCCCACTTTTCGTGGCATGGGGGCTGAAGTCGACGACTTGCCATCTCTCAGATTTAATAAGCGGCCGCCTGAGAAGGTAATATTTTAAATTAAACAAGCGTTGCTTAGCGCATATGAACAAAGTTTTCAGCGCACAGGATAACACATTGCGAATTCACTCAAAATTACATCCACAGGGCACTCATCGCAATCTTGCGGGCACCCTTCAGGACAGCCTTATAGTAAATTTGGGCGTCGATGCTCCTTGCCCGTGGTGGCGCGTAGTGATTAGCTTCTCCGCATCCAGCTTGCCCCAATGCACCTTTGCGCGGGCAAGGGCACAGCGAGCACCTTCAATACTGGCGGGGCGCTTGATAACCTCCACCCGAGGGCACGCATCCACCAGCCGTCGCCGAGGCGAAGTAGCTCCAGGCATGGCCTCTCCGAGGCCTGGCCGGACTATGAGGCCCTTCATGGCCTGCTCGGCCACCTTGTGAGATTCGACAAGCTGCTTGACTGGTCGCTAGAAACACTGGATGGCGGCCTCGACATCTTGAGACGAGAAGACCTTCTCCGTTGAGCTCCCTCCTCGGCTCGGTAGAATCTGGCTGACATCGAGACACGCTGCTGAGGCAGATCTGCAAGCATGGAGAGCTCAAATTCGGGTAAGTAACACGTAATTTACATTCACATGCTTGCTTTGCATGAAAAATGCCTTACCGCGCTATCTTCCTCATCAACTCAACCTCTGAAGGGACTTATGGGCCTCGGCCTTGGCGGTTTTGGCACTTTCGAGGCGAGGCAAGCTCGGACTCTCGAGTCTTTGAATCACGCTCCAAACTCTCATGCTTTTCCATGAGAGCACAGGAGCTCTTCTGAACCACCGCCACCGCGCCTCTGCTTTTCTCGCTCTGCCCGTTCCGTGGCGCATTGCGTTGACGCGGAACACGGCCTCCTTTAAGTCGCCACCTCGTTCGTGGCCCTACAGTACCCATGTTATCCTTGTTATTTTTTATCGCAACCTAAATCCTTTTACATGGTACAAATTCAAAGTGGTGTTACTCACCTTCTTTGTCTTGGAGATGCTTCTGGGCGGCCGAGCTCTTGCGGACCGCTCGAGCTCCTGCTTCAACGCACCGACCTCCATGATCGGTCTGGCGAGAGGTCAGCAGCGCACTGCAACCCATATTGACATAATTTTTAGCAACCCTGCGTATATCTTTTTAAGATCCTCGGTCCGGCTTTTCTTTCGAACACGAACCAAGCATCGGGGCTCTTGTCTATGCGGTATTACATTGCATATTTTAACTTCTTACCTCAAAGCGATAGAAGGCTATTGCAGGCTTCAGTCAGCCCGCCTTTGGCGAGCTGCACCTTCTAAATCACCGCACTCATAATAGTGCGGTGTTCTTCCTCGATGGGCGCTCTGCAGCGCCTCCAACAAATGCCGGCGCCTCGGTTGGGCCGGAAGCCGCCGGCGTCCGCAGTCTTGCCCTTCGTTCGAAGGGCGCTGGCGGACTCGGAACCACTGCGGGTTACATTGTGGAGTCGGCGCCAAAGTCAGGAGGGGCGCCTTGTGGCGCCTCCGAGCCTCCCCGATGGGTCCCTTGGGGATCCCACCTCGGCGTCCTCGGCGTCGCGGAGTGGGCGGTCGGGATGGAGTCTACATCCGGCGAAGCCAGCGACCCTTTCGAAGAAGCGGGAGATCATCACTGGCGGACTACAGGCGGTATGCGGCATTAGAATGACACTATGTGGCGAGAAAAGAAATTATAAATCATTCAGGAATCCGGATACTTACGATCTGCGGAGGCTGGCCCTCGAAGGCCATTCTTCCTGCCAGCGTTGATGTTGGCGAGCTGTCGAGGGAATAGTCCTTCCCTCTTGGACCCTCCGGCCTCCCCTGTTGGGAAGCCTTCCTCTTCCTCTCTCCTCCTGCGGGAGAGAGTCCTCTTCCTCCTCCTCATTTTGGAGGAGTCCCCCAGTCGTCGGACACACTGAAAGCAGGCACTCTTTCGAGCACCGTGGCCTCCTTCTTGGCCTTCTTCTCGGCACCGCGTGCGGTGCGGAACCAGCAACCTCGCTAGGCGGCGTCTCTGGATTTTCGGCATAGGGGCGGACGGGTAATCTACTCCGCCTTCTTCATCCGGTCATGTCAAAGGAAAAGGGAAATTAAAACCGCATAGAGTCAAACTATGGAAAACAAGTGTCCGTAAAGGGTAGAATCACTTACCTCGTCGACTGGCTGCTGCGAAGCGAAATCGCGATCTTGATCGCGGATGCGAAACCGGCGCCCTTGAACAGCACCTTCGAGCGCCTTAAATGCGTTGTGTCGAAGAGCTTGTTCAGCGCTGGTGCTGTTCGGATCGAACTCCATAGATTGAATGCCGCTCTTGGCATGGGAGAATCCGGCGGACGAGCATGACTTGGACCACGTTAACCAGCTGAGCTTCTTCACGGCTTCTTGATACAGGCTTGGAGTCCGTCGGCTCCTTCAAACTACCCCACAGCAAGCCCTTCTCTTTCCGGGAGGTGAGCTGCGTGGGGATACCAGATCTAAACTTCGGGGCGCCGCCCATTTAGGGTCACGCGGCCGGTGATATAGAACCACCCGATTGCCACCTTGGCGGATTCCACGAAGGCCCCTTGAACCAAGGGCGTTGGGCATCTTGCCCAACATGGCGCCTCCGCACTCCGGCAGAATGCCCTTCACTACCTTGACTTGACATTGAAGGTCTTGAGCCTAAGCGAAGTGGGGCTGGATCTGAAGGAAGGCCTCGCACACTGACGATAAGCGCCGAGATGTTGAGGATGAAGTTGGCGCGGATCATGGAAATCCAGGCCGTAGTAGAACGCAGGCCCCGGACAAAGGGGTGAAGTGGAAAGCCCGATCCGTGGAGGAAGTGAAGAAAGACAACCCTCTCATGGGGCACAGGGGTGGGGATGAGCTGCCCCTCGTCGGGCCCGGTCTTGTGATGTCGCCGAAAGGTATCCGCGCCCGCGCAGTTTAACGATTGTTCCTCCTTAGCGGTGGAGGCCAACCATTTACCTCCGCTCCGGACATGGTCGGAGAAGGTTGAGAGCGAGATCTTGTGAACTTGGGGCTGGAGCTCGAGTCTTGTGAGATGGATAAGCAAAGGAGGAAGAAGGCGTGGGTGAGAAGGTGAATCCTTATCCCTTATATGGTGAGGCGAAGTCTTCGCGTCCCCCAGCGGCTGGTAAAACTTCGCTTATCTCCCAAGCGTCACCATCAATGATGCGGTTGGGTTACCCGCCTATATTGATGAGAATCCGGATTAAGGAAACACGATCTACTGCCGACAAGGCGTGCCAAGGAAACGCGCCGCTAAATCTTGTTGAGGTGGTAAAGTAAAAACAATTGAGTAATGGCTTGGTAGTGGTGTGGCGTCATGCCACGAAAAAGCGTCGACAGATTGAACTTGTGTATATATTATTATTCTCTCTACGGTGGAATGTGGAATTTATTTTGCGAGCGGACACTATCTGGTGTTCACAATCTTCTATCATTTGGAGGAGGAACCCGCCTTGCAATGCCAAGCAATATAGCCGCCGGACTTATCGTCATTGAAGCCTGGTTCAGGGAGCTCTTGAGGAGTCTGGATTAGGGGTGTCCGGATAGCGGACTACCATCATCGGCCGAACTATCATTTGCGGACTATCATCATCGACGGACTCCAAGACTATGAAGATACAAGATTGAAGACTTCACCCGTGTCCGGATGGGACTTTCCTTGGCGTGGAAGGCAAGCTTGGCGATCTGGATATGTAGATCTCCTACCATTGTAACCGACTCTATGTAACCCTAGCCCTCTCCGGTGTCTATATAAACCGGATGGCTTTAGTCCGTGGGACTACAATCACAACAACCCTTACAATCATACCATAGGCTAGCTTCTAGGGTTTAGCCTCCTTGATCTCGTGGTAGATCCACTCTTGTAAACATCAACAATATCAATATCAATCAAGCGGGGCGTGGGTTTTACCTCCATCAAGAGGGCCGAACACAGGTAAACATCGTGTCCCTTGTCTCCTGTTACCATCCGCCTAGGCGCACAGTTCGGGACCCCCTACCGAGATCCGCGGTTTGACACGACACCCCCAACCAAGGGCGGAGGACCGTCGCGCGAGATCCTGCGCGGCCGGGGCCACAGGCTCAGTGAGAGGCCTCCACATCGAGCGAGTACTAACGAGGCGGAGCGATTAGTGCTCAGGGAACTCCCTCGGCGATGGCCTTGCCGGTCAGCCGCGCCGCGCGCGTTGGCGGCTTCAGATCTGCATCCATCTTCTCGGCACCAGCCGTGCGGGATCCGAAGCTCCACTCGGGACCAGTTGTCGGAGCTCTCGGGGTGCTCCGTGGGCAGGATCAGCCGTGGGTGAATGCGCCCAGCATCCACCAAGACCCACTTGCTCCTGAAGCCCTCAATCCACTTCCCAGGGTTTGAAATGGCGATGGCTCTACCGTATGCGACGAAGCTCGCGCACACGGAGGCGGAACCATGGGAGGTTCGGAGGGAGAAATAATGGCGCATCAAGGCCGCGAGGCTTCACCCCAACATGGGCCTCACAGTGGCGGGTTGCGGAGAAGAAGGGCGGAGTTGGGATGGAGGTGCGAGCTTGAATGTTGTAGTGGCGGAGGAGCGGAGAAGAAGAACTTAGAAAAGGAGGCACCGGACCAGCAATGATGGCGCTCACGAAGAAGCGGTTAGAAGGTACTCCCCGACCCTCGGGCGGAGGGCGACCTTGAAGCGCCTCTGTTCGTTGGCGCCTGCGCCTCCGCCATCCGGCACGCAGTGAGGCTCGCCTGACACATTGTGGGTCCAAGGCAGGAGAGTACCAAGCTCGTGAGGGCTTGGCGAGCCATGATCGGCTAGGAGCACGCAGCGGTAGTGGATCTGAAGATCTTGGAAGCGAGGAGGAGAGGCGCAAGAAAGGGGATCTGGGCAGCAAGCTGGAGAAAGTAAAGGAGGCAAGGAAGATGCGCTCTGTTATCAACCCATGCGGTTGCAGAGGCGTATAGCGTCAATCAACCGCCACCTGGCGCCCAAGGCATGAGCTGTTAGGGCCCATGACGCTTCAAGACTGCCCTTCGCCTCTGCTTTCGGCCAAGTTCGGGTGCGCCATGGGCCGGGGCTCTGTCGGCATGCAGGAGCAGGGGTCCCTAGACTTTGCACTGCGGCCTGCTTGGCGTGGCTCAAGGAGGCCCAGGACAGCCATCTTCATCAACGCAAGCTCAAGACCCTCGCGAGGCCAAGCCTCATGAGGCGGGCGACAAGGAGCTTCCTCAGTGCGGCCTCGTCGGGCTGGCTCATGAGGCCCGGAGAGTTCAAGGCAGGGTACCTCGCGAGGTGCCCATGGCCATAAGCCATGACGACCAAAGGGCGCGGTCAGGCGCGATCGAGCGCCGATCGAGGCGCCCGATCGAGGCGCCAAGCCAGCGATGTCCTCCTTTCCTCTTTGGTGCAAAGAGGCAAGCGCGGCGAGAGCATCAAGCAAAGGCATCCGTTTAGTAGCAACAAGACCAAGACCAGCCCTAGCGGCTGGAAGGAGTCATCGTGGAGCCCAAGCAGGCGTCATCACGAGCCTTTGGCGGCGAGGACCAACTTTAGTCGGGATAAGTGTACTGCTGTTCCCCTTCAAAATGGCCAATTGTTGGCGCCCTTCCGCTCAATATTTGGGAAGAGGCCGGGGCCTTAGCCTATATAAGTAGAGCTAGCCACCATAGTAGAGGATCGGCATCAAAAGGAGGAGAGAAGCGGATCGGTCCAAACCCTCATCAAGAAACCCGATAGCTAGGCGGTGAACTCCACCTAGCAGTTCATCACACCGCCAAGAACAGACCCTCGCGAGGCTGTTCTTCCTTATGTGTTCCTCATCAGCCCAGAGGCAATCCACCACACCACACACTTTGGGTAGGGTATTACACCACAATGGTGGCCTAAACCAGTATAAATCTACGTGTCTCTTGTGTTGTTCCATTTAGTAGTTTTAGGTCCCAGCGATTGGCGAGGTGCGAGGCGGTGGAGGTTGGATCTCCTTGCGCACCCAGTGTTCGAACCTCAAGGGTCTGCCGGAACCCGAAATATGACAGGTACCAAGGGCATCATCACCATAGCCGGCGACTACAAGAAGTTCGCCGCATGTGCTACCGCCAGCAGTCGGCGGGCCGAGTCCCTCGTCATCGCCGCGGAGAAGCGATTTCTTGACCGGGTTGTGGCCATGACCAGCAAGCAGCCAGACCTGTCGCCAGACCCCAAGGAGTCAGAGACCCAGGGCTCCTTCTAGCCGGCCAAAGAGACCAAGAAGATACCCTTGGACCCAGAGCACCCAGAGAGGCACGCTATCGTAGGGACCAACCTCGATAGCAAATAGGAAAGCGAGTTCGTCGATTTCCTCCGTGAGAATCGGGACATCTTTGCATGGTCTCCCAAAGACATGCCGCGTGTTCCGACGGATTTTGCCGAGCACAAGCTACATGTCCGATCAGATATAAAATCAGTCAAGCAACCCCTCCGCCGCCTGACAGAAGAGAAGAGGAGAATTGCTGGTGAAGAGATAGCCTGGCTTCTGGCAGTTGGCTTCATCATTGACGTGTTTTACCCGGAGTGGCTTGCCAACCCAGTCCTTGTACTGAAGAATAACAACAAGTGGCGCATGTGTATCGACTACACCAGCCTCAACAAAGCCTGCCCCAAAGATCCGTTTGCTCTACCTCGGATAGATCAAGTGATTGACTCCATAGCCGGATGCGAGCTGTTGTCCTTCCTTGATGTCTATTCCGGCTACCACCAGATCAAGCTAAACCCGGCCGATTGGCTGAAGACCGCCTTCATCACACCATTCAGAACCTTCTACTACCTGACCAAGACATTTGTCTTGAGAAATGCCGGTGCCACATTTCATCGTTGCATGTAGAAGTGCCTCCTCAAGCAACTCGGCAGAAATGCCCACGTCTATGTAGACGATATTGTGGTGAAGACAGAGAAGTGTGGCACCCTCCTGGAGGATCTCAAGGAGACATTTGATAATCTGCGCCGTTTTCAAATCAAGCTCAACCCAGAGAAGTGTGTCTTTGGAGTCCCAGCCGGCCAGCTCCTTGGTTTCCTTGTCTCTGAACGCTGCATCAAGTGCAACCCTGTGAAGATCAAGGCCATTGAGCGGATGGAGAGACCCACCTGACTGCGTGACGTCCAGAAGTTCACCGGGTTCTTGGCATCCCTCAGCCATTTCATCAGTCGGCTTGGCGAGAAGGCACTTCCTCTGTACCAGCTAATGAAGAAAACCACCCACTTCGAGTGGAACGACAAGGCGGACGAGGCCTTCCTCCAGCTCAAGAAGATGCTGACCACGTCGCCTGTCCTCGCGGCTCCGGCTGCTAAAGAGCCCATGCTCCTCCACATCGCCGCCACCAGCCAGGTGGTCAGCACCATCTTCGTGGTTGAGCGCCCAGAAGACGGTAGGGCGCAGCCGGTCCAGAGGCCCGTCTACTACTTGAGCGAGGTGCTGTCGGCCTCCAAGTAGAATTACCCCCACTATCAAAAGATGTTTTAGGGCGTGTACTTTGCCGCCAAGAAGCTCAAGCAGTACTTCCAAGAGCACTCCATCACAGTCATCTGCACCGCCCCACTTGCCGAGATCATAGGCAACAGAGATGCATCAGGCCGGGTGGCAAAGTGGGCCATCAAGCTGGCTCCCCACACCATCCTTTACCAGCCCCGCACCACCATCAAGTCCCAAGCACTGGCCGACTTCCTCGTTGACTGGGTCGAGACCCAGTACCTGCCGCCAGCGCCGGATTCCACCCATTGGCGGATGCGATTTGATGGTTCGAAGATGCACACCGGTCTGGGAGCCAGCATCGTCATCACCTCTCCCAAGGGCGAAAAGCTCAGATACACGCTGCAAATTCACTTTGCCGCCTCCAACAATGTGGCCGAGTACGAGGCACTCATCCACGGGCTCCGACTGGCCCAAGAGATTGGCATCCGCCCGAAGTCTGTATTCTGGCGACTTCGGACTTGGTGGTCCAGCAGTCGTCTGGCGACTGGGACGCCAAGGATGCAAACATTGCGAGCTACCACTTCCTCGTCCAGAAGATCAGTGGATTCTTTGACGAGCGCGAGTTCCTTCACGTGCCACGGGCATACAACGAGCAAGCTGATGCCCTGGCACGAATTGGCTCCACCCGGCAAGCGATACCAGCCGACTCCCTCCAATGCCTTCGCAAGCCGTCTATCAAGCCTACACTGGAATCAGAGTCCATCTTCATGCCGGCTATCCCTGGAACAGTCGGATTCGGCTTGGGGACCGCAACAGTCGGCCCGGGGACTTCAGTAGGCGGCTCGGGGACTGCAGCAGTCGCACCCGGCCCAGGGACCTCAGAACTCGGCCCAGGGGCTGCAGCAGTCGGCCCGGGAACTTCGGTGGACGGCTCGGGGACTGCAGCAGTCTAACCCGGCCCAGGGACCTTGGAACCGGCCCGGGGGCTGCAGCAGTCGGTCCAGGGACTTCGGCGGGTGGCTCGGGGGCTGCAGCAGTCGCACCCGGCCCGGGGACTTCAGAACCCGTCCCGAGGACTGCAGCAGCCGGCCATGGGACTTCAACGACGCAGCAAGCGGCGGCTGGCTCCAACCCGCCGCCTCCCAACCCAACTGCACTGGTACTAGTGGCCGTGATGACATTGTTTGAAGAACCATCATGGGCGCAGCCCATCCTCAACTTCCTTGTGAGCGGACAGCTACCAGCCGACGAGATCTTGGCCCGGCAGGTGCAACACCGGGCAGCAGCCTACACAATAGTGAACAGAGAGATTGTCAGGCACAGCGTGACTGGCGTCTTCCAACGCTGGGTACAACCAGAGAAAGGCAAGGCAATCCTCAGAGACATCCACCAAAGCGAGTGCGGCCACCACGCGACCTCCAGATCACTTGTCGCCAAAGCTTTTCGCCATGGATTCTTCTGGCCGACTGCTTTGGACGACGCCAAAGATTTGGTCAAGAAGTGCAAAGGGTGCCAATGATTCAGCTCCAAGCAACATCTGCCGGCTTCTGCACTCAAGACCATCCCCCTCACTTGGCCTTTTGCCATCTGGGGGCTGGACATGGTGGGCCCACTCAAGACAGCACGCAGCGGCATGATCCATCTGCTGGTCATCGTGGATAAATTCACCAAGTGGATTGGAGCAAAGCCAGTCAAGAAGTTGAACGGCCCGACTGCCGTGACCTTCATCGCAGATATCACCGTCTGGTACGGCATGCCACACAGCATCATCACCGACAACGGCACCAACTTTGCCAAAGCCGCCTTGGCCCGTTTCTGCGTGATGCAGGGCATCCGAGTAGACTTAGCATCTATTGCCCATCCGCAGTTGATACGTCTCCAACGTATCTATAATTTTTTATTGTTCCATGCTATTATATTATCTGTTTTGGATGTTTAATGCGCATTACTAAGCACTTTTATATTATTTTTGGGACTAACCTATTATCTAAAGGCCCAGTGCAAATTGATGTTTTCTTGCCTATTTCAGTGCTTCGCAGAAAAGGAATATCAAACGGAGTCCAAACGGAATGAAACCTTCGGGAGAGTTATTTTTGGAACAAACGTGATCCAGAGGACTTGGAGTGGATGTCAAGAAAGAAGTGAGGAGGCCACAAGGCAGGGAGGCGCGCCTGCCCCCCTGGGTGTGCCCCCCACCCTCATGGGCCCCTCACAGCTCCACCGACCTACTTCTTCCTCCTATATATACCCATATACCCCGAAAACATCCAGGAGCACCACGAAACCCTATTTCCACCGCCGCAACCTTCTGTACCCGTGAGATCCCAGCTTGGGGCCTTTTCCAGCGCCAAGCCGGAGGGGGATCGATCATGAAGGGCTTCTACATCAACACCATAGCCTCTCCGATGATGTGTGAGTAGTTTACCACAGACCTTCGGGTCCATAGCTATTAGCTAGATGGCTTCTTCTCTCTCTTTGGATCTCAATACAAAGTTCTCCTCGATCTTCTTGGAGATCTATTCGATGTAATTCTTTTTGCGGTGTGTTTGTCGAGATCCGATGAATTGTGGGTTTATGATCAAGATTACCTATGAACAATATTTGAATCTCCTCTGAATTCTTTTATGTATGATTGGTTATCTTTGCAAGTCTCTTTGAATTATAAGTTTGGTTTGGCCTACTAGATTGATCTTTCTTGCAATGGGAGAAGTGCTTAGCTTTGGGTTCAATCTTGCGGTGTCATTTCCCAGTGATAGCAGGGGCAGCAAGGCACGTATTGTATTGTTACCATCGAGGATAAAAAGATGGGGTTTATATCATATTGCTTGAGTTTATCCCTCTACATCATGTCATCTTGCCTAATGTGTTACTCTGTTCTTATGAACTTAATACTCTATGTCGTGGTTTTGTCACGGCAGATGTCCTCATGAAAGGACTTAGTCGCGGAGCCATCGCTACGGGTTAACTTCGAGGGGTTAAAGCGGGCGAAAGACACGAGAGTTATACTAGTTCGGCCCCTTCGATGAAGGTAAAAGCCTCACGTCTAGTTTGTGATGGGATTGATGTGGTCTCGATGACTAGGAGCAAACAGCTTCGCCTAGGCCTCGAGTTGTTGTTGGCTGTCCCTAAATCGCCGCTGGTCGTCCCCTTATATACATGGGTTGGCCTTGGCTGGTCTCTGAGTCCCGAGGCCGACTCGTATAAGTGTTGGCTCGGTCTCTCCTTCCTTATCTTACAACACAAGTTACATGACTATGGCGGTTTTACCATCATGGGCCCTAATCCGCCTTTGGGCTCCGGGCCTCTAAGTTTCATAGTAAGCGCCATCTTACGAGTCTTCGTGGGCTTCAATGTAGGCGAGGTGAACCGGCCCCTCTGGGCGGTTTACACTCGATAATTATCCCAACATTAGGCCCAGTTGATTTGAACCTGTTCATGTCAATCTTCAACACTTTAGAAAAACTATGAACATCTTCCTTCATTTCTAAGTAAACCGCCATCTCGTTAAACCGCCATGGCGTCATCCTATGGACACGACAACAGATCATCTTGGCGTCATCTATATAAAAAGCGAAATAACAAGATTCCCTTCATTTAATATTATCCCGAAATCAAAGGCGGCAATTGCGCCATCTGCCGCTTTCAGCTCCTCGATTCTCGCTTTGTCAATTACTCTACGCATTATTATAAATAGACACGAGGGCCTTTCTCTACTTCCCCTCCGTACTTCTTCTTCCTCGCGGCGCCCAGCTCTGAAGCCACAGCGTCGCCTTCGACCTTCGACGCTGCATCAACAAAGGCGCTGCATCAACCTGGTTGTACGGAGATCATCGGTGTCCCTCCGCTATCCTGCGCATCCGGTAAGATTCTTCCTCATACCCCTAGATCTGTATCTTAGGGCTCTGTTCTCATCGGCGTTCATAGGTGTTCATCCCTAGTTTCTTCGTATTAAGCTCTGCCGTAGCTTCTTTAGTTCAAGCTGTAGCATATATCTTAGCGGTGGTTGCTCGCATTCAGTTTAGCACTTAGTAGATCTTCCTTTTTTCTGAATCCCTTGATAGAGCATACGAACTTCTCTGCCCTTATTTAAAGCCTTTATAGATCATGAGAAAATTTTCTTCTTGAATCTTTGGTAGATCCAAATTAATTCCGTCGATGTGTGAAACCTGTTTCCGTCAACACTTAGCAGATTTTTCAGCTTTGTCCCTTCTTCCTAAGGGCGGTTTAATTTTTGATAGCTAATCTGCCATACCTCACTAGTCCTCATTTAAACCGGCAACTGAATCTGAATGGCAATCTGCCGGTTCAACACTGAATAATATGCATAACCCGTTAACTGTAAACTGGCCTTTACTTTTCCTTTCAGTTTTTCTTCCGGAATGGCCAAACAATTCTCTGCCTGCAATTGGGTTCCGTCCAAGATTACTGAGACGCAAATCAATGGATATGTCACCACTGGCGCTTTAGCATCCAAAAGTGTCCTTCATTGGCGTGTTCGGATTAAGAATGCCCTCCCTGAACCTCAAGAGGGAGAAGTGATTGTATTTATGCAACACTTAGACCGGGATTCAGCCCGCCCGGATCAAAAAATTTCCGGGATGTCCTTGCAAGCTTCCAACTCCATCCACAAGATATTGGTTCGAACTCTGTGTCCAATATATGCAACTTTCAAGTCTTCTGCGAAGTCTATCTTCAAGAAGAACCAACTGTGGATTTATTCGAGATTTCTTTCATTTGAACCGCCGTCTGAGTTTTGAGACGGTCCTAACACAGAACTTGGTGGCGTTTCAATCCAAAAAAGGAAAGAAGTGGACTTTCCTCACGCCAAACATCACAGCCATCCGAAAGATTGGAATCAAACCTGGTTCTATTGCCGGAATACTGCTCCTAACGGAGAAAACCCCTTGTCGGGTTATCTCCCTCACCGGCTTAGCAACAATCACCCATTGCCTTCACGCTTGACTGCCGCAGAACGGAAGAATTTTGCACCCCAAATTATCAAGCTCCGGGCTCTAATGGCCAATGGCTTAACTGGTATTGACCTTGTCCGTTGTTGGGTTTCTTGGGGCATCTTGCCATTAAGCGCCGCCCGGATTGATGCATGAATACACTGGTAACGTCAAAGACCCTCAACGACATCACGAGCTATCAATAAGCGAGCTTGAAGTTGCGAGGCAGTGAAGAGGATGCTCGATGAACCGATCTCCGCGTGCAGCCAAACCGGGTTGGCCCGTTACGCATCTCCAACAAACCGCTGCAGAAGGCTCCACTCATTGCTCTACTGATTTTGATTCCCTATTGATTGTATTAATCCTTATTAATTCTCAGGCTAACAGCTCCTTTTGGAAACGAACGAAACCGGCCCGGGTTCCTCGTGTAAAGACCAAGACCACCAAGAAAGCTGGCAAGAGGAAAACTGCGAGTCTTACGAACGCGGAGGATGAAGAATCGATCTTCGAGGTAAATCTTGACTTACTTTGCTCCTTTTATCATTCATCTTATTGACAGATTACAATCCCGGGATGGCCTTTGAGGCCAGCCATGCAGATCTGTTGAGGTAATCCTTCTTTCTTCCGATTTCGATCTTGTACGGTTAAAAGAATTAGCCGCACAGTCCGGAAAGTGAAGCAATCTCATTCTCGTGCTCATTTGAATCAAAACTTTCTTTGAAGACACAACAAAGCTGAAGAACGCCCGACGACCCGGCATAGCGGTCAACAAATTACGTCGTCGGTTTAGTGACACACCAACCGGAAATGTCGTCCAGAGGTGACTTGTTCTCCTGAAAAGCGTTATCCTTTGAAAGGTTTCTTCCGATGTCCTCTCAATCCCTCTGACCCGAATTATCAGGCTTCTTCCAACTCGTCTGGCGGTTCATCAACCACTCGGCTGCCTCCTCTCAAAGTTGCCGCTGGGTAAGCATATTACTCCATTTGTTTTTTGCATTTGTCGGTTTAACATATTCTAACCCTTGATGTTGTAGCACCAAGGCTCGCCTAAGTAAGAAGGCGAAGACCCTCGATCCTACTGTGGACGTTGATCGGAGAAGACTCGAGCATCATGGTGAAAATCGAAGTTGCTAAAACAACTCTGCTGGGGTTAATCAAGATGACAATGCTAACCCGCCAGAGGTTGAACCGGATGTCCAAGTTGAGACGTCACATCCTGCTCCCCCGAGTCCTGCAGCAGAACAACGGGATTCGGCTGCTGATCCGTCAAGCCCGGGTATGAAAGCACCAAGCCCAGGAAAAAATACCAATTCGGCCAGCCCGACCAGAGATGACGATGTCGTAGTGACGTGCACCGCATATACCGCCCCTGGCAATCCGGTTGCTCTATCAAAACACAGCGCCAAGGAATTGTTTACTGCCATGAGTAAAGGGAAGGAAAAAAACTGATCTGTCAGCTTATGACAATCTCTCTGCCCAAGATCTTCACTCCGGCTTCCTGAACCGGCTCTACAAAAGTCGTGATTTGAAGCCGGTGCGGTAAATCTTATGAAGGGCGCTATGAGGTAAGGAGTTATGCCTCGCTTGTACCTTCATTGCGTAGTAGCCCCAAGGGCGGTTCAACTTAGCTTAGTTAAACGGGACTTAATAAAAACTCAAACTTTTCAGACTTCATTGATGTAGCCCCCAAGGGCCGGTTCAACTTAGTATAGTTAAACCGGGACTGTAGCTTGTATCGTCGTAGCAGAACATGTTCGAGCAAATAGCCATTAGCCCCCAAGTGCCAAGCTGAATACATATATTGAGCTTGGGACTTTGTGATGAAACTACTAACGTGCTCCCTTTTTGTTAGAGTGAGATACGCCAACAAACCTCACAAATCAATGACCTTCATGTCAATCTGAAATCTCAACAAGCGAAGCCTCCAAGGCCAAGGATGAGCTGAAACCGCCTTGACTACTATGGAGCAGCTCAAGGAGTGGTTTAAATCTGAGCAGGCCAAGCTGGGATCTTGAGAAAACGGGTTGCTAAAGCAGCGGAGGATCTTTGAAGCTGCTCTTAAACCGGTGACGGAAGAGCTCACCGGATTAAAGCACCAAATTAACGCCATGACCTCTGCAATATTTGGTAAGAAATGTTTTACCAAGGTTATGATTAATATTCCGTTTTGACATTTCCGCCGGTTTAACCTGAACTTTCTTAAACCGGTATAGGTAAGCGCATTGCTCATCTGGGCTCTGATATGCGGAAGAAACTCAAGGCCGCGTATACGCTAATTGAACAGCTGTATACCGGCACCCAGCGAGTTATTTGCGCCACCTCTTATGATAACATAGCTCCGTCCTTGATCAAGGATACACTGGACCGGCTATCCATGATACCGGCACAACTAGAAGAATTGAAACGATCCGCTGCCCGGGCTGGCACCTTATTGGCTCTAACTGGCGCCAAAGCATGGATAGCTGATCTTGATCCGGCTGACATAGCCAAAGGCTTCCCCAGTGCTCAAGAAAATGGCGAAGCATTTGATAATGATGCTCTCAAACGGGTAACAAGGGAGATCGTCCTCTGGCGAGTCAACTGGCAGCAGAGGCCAACCTGACGGTTCACCGCTCCTTCTACAATGCAAACAACAGACGGGTTGAAGCTGTTATTCCGAAAGTTCAGAACCTTGTTCCACCAACCCGTAAGCACACTTATGCCCCTGACGTTGATCCGGCTGAGCTTATAAGTGAAGAGGCTGTCTTCGAGCTTTAACCGGATTGATGGACCACCAATGACTTCGGCCATTGGGTGGTGAGGAGGAAGAAGTTGAACCGACGCCAGACGACCCATCTTCTTCACATCAACCCGGCAATGAAGCTTAATCCGTCAAGCCGGTTGATGCATTAGAAGCTGCCTGTCATGACGCCATTCCAAATTTTGGGCCTCTGAATGCCTTTTAATAGGATAGCCATCACTTTTGTTTTTAATATACCTTCGTGCCCCGGTGCGGACTCCTTTGATTGAATGATCGAAACCTTCAATTTAAACTGCATGTAGTTGCAAAAATCTTAAACCGCCCCAGCGGTCTGCCGTCGCTGAGCATGAAGTTGGCTTAGCCAATCTTGAAGCGGAGGTTGTATAAACCATTACTGTCAAAGGAGAGAACAGCTCCTGTGTTTATACTGTCGGTTTACCACGTACACCGTGCTGGGTTAGAATAAGCCCCCTGTTACTCCATAACAGGATGTTAACAGAAAAACATCAAACCGGTGAACTATCACGGATTAAGAAAAATTGACGAATTCCATTAAGCGACAGCTTTGAAAGCGGTTTAATAATGTTGTCGGTTTAAGAAAGCGCAACAAATATCAAATAACAGTTGACAATCATGGGAGCAAAGGCAATGATAAACCGTTTGTAAAAAGATAACGCTGTCTTGAGCCGATCGGATGGTGTTACCATGGTCGGACCGACCAAGCTCCCTATAAGGTGTAGCCATGGTTCGAGTCAGCGGTCCCCAGCCTGAAACCGTGGCTTTATGCCAATCAAGTGGCGTAGCAATGGTTCGGGTTCGACCAAGCCCCAAGTGACTCTATGGCCTTAGGCCGATCAAAAAGCGTGTTGGTTCAGATTTGACCATGTCCCCAAGTGATCTGGTGGCTTTCGCCTATCAAAAGGTGTTGCATTGGTTGGACACGACCAAGCCCCAAGTGATATCATAAAGCTTTTTAGAAAGCAAACTCAAGGGGTAAACCGGAGGCTGCTTTAAGACAGAACAACTCCATGTAACCACGCATGATGCAATGAGCAGATACCCGCTTTAGCGAGGCTCCGGTTTATTGCTTTATTCATAATATATACATTGTCATAATATGTACATAAGTAGAGCCGATGGCTCGGGTATAATAAGGCGAAGATGAGCTATGTTCCACGGCCTATTGGTCTCCTCTTCGGCGTGCGTGAGTCTTTATGCTCTCGAACATCGATCGATAAATGCGACCCGTTGTGCAGATTCTGCTGACCACGAAAGGTCCCTCCCAAGGTGGGGATAGCTTGTGCATATCATCGGTCTTGAATGAGCCGAAGCACCAAATCTCCTTCTTGAAAGGTTCTGTTTCTGACTCGGCGACTATGATAACGACGAAGATCCTGCTGGTAAATCGCCGAGCGGGCAGCTGCTATGTCTCGCTCTTCATCCAGCCGATCCAAAGCGTCCTGTCGTGCTGTCTCGTTATCCGCTTCAACATAGGCTGCCACACGATGTGAGTCATGACGGACGTCGCTGGGAAGAACCACCTCCGCTCCATGAACCATAAAGAACGGCGTGTATCCCGTGGATCTGTTAGGTGTAGTATTTATACTCCATAACACAGACGGTAGCTCTTCTACCCAACAACCCGGCGTCCTCTGCAAAGGGACCATAAGCCGGGGCTTGATGCCTCTCAGGATCTCTTGATTGGCTCTTTCCTCTTGACCATTGGACTGTGGGTGAGCTACTGAAGAAACGTCAAGCCCGATGTGCTCACGTTCGCAGAACTCCTTCATGGCACCTTTGGACAAATTGGTACCATTATCTGTAATGATACTATGTGGAAAACCAAACCGGAAAATCACCTTTTTGATGAATTGAACCGCCGTGGCCGCATCACACTTGCTAACAGGTTCTGCCTCTACCCACTTTGTAAATTTATCAACCGCCACCAACAGGTGTGTCTTCTTGTCCTTGGACCTTTTGAAAGGTCCAACCATATCAACCCCAAATGCATAAGCGGCCAAGTAATTGGAATCATCCTCAATTCTTGGGCGGTACATGAGCACGTCTGGAAAACTTTTGGCAACCATCACATCGTCTCGACCGGATCTTCCGCATCGGCATGGGCGGTCAACCAATAGAAACCGTGGCGGAAGGCTTTAGCCACCAAGGATTTTGAACGGCGTGGTGACCACAGTCTCCTTCATGGATCTCCGCAATATTTCACAGCCTTCCTCGGGGACACACAGCGTTGAAACGCATACGACACCTTTGCAATGATGCAACTCGCCATTAACAATGGTCATAGACTTAGACCGCGAACTATCCGTCGGACCAGCGTCTCATCTTCGGTAACTTCGCCCGGTTCATGTCGCCCGGATAAGGGGCGTCAATCCGAATGACATGTAGAGCTGCCACCAACCGAGCCTCCGGATCAAGAATAGCCAAATCTGCTTCATCGGGGAGCTTGGTGACGGATTGTGCGATCGTCGAGAAAAACATTAGGCGGGACGGTTTGCGTTGAGAGCCCAACGGCTCAAAGCGTCCGCCGCCGTTCTTCCGACGATCCACGTGGTCCACTGATAGCCCTTGAAATGACCTGCAACAACATCCACCTCACGACGATATGCAGCCATGAGTGGGTCCTTGGAATCCCAAGTGCGGACACTGTTGAGCCACTAGGTCCGAGTCACGAAGCACTTAACCGGCTTAGATTCATCTCCTTAGCCATCCGAAGACCATGGAGCAAGGCTTCATACTCAGCTGCATTGTTAGTACAAGGGAACATTAAGCGGAGGGCGTAACAAAACTTGTCACCTCGTGGGGAAGTTAATCGACTCCAGCCCCGAGCCCTCAACTGCTGGATCCGTCAAAATGGATGGTCCAATAGGTATGATCCGGCTTTTCTTGGTAGCGCTTGCAACTCGTCCAATCATTAATGAAATCCACAAGTGCTTGAGACTTCACCGCAGTCCGAGGTACATACTTCAAACCGTGTGGCCCAAGCTCTATAGCCCACTTGGCAATCCGGACGGTCGCCTCCGGTTCATGTATGATATCACCTAGGGAGCTAGGCCGACCACCGTGATGGGGTGCCCTCGAAATCTTGCTTGACTTCGACATGCCATAAAACTCCATACACCAGCTTACGCCAATGCGGATATCTTTGCTTAGACTCAATAAGCACCTTGCTGATATAATAAACCGGACGTTGAACGGATGCTCCTTCCGCCTCCTTCCGCTCTACCACAATGGCCACACTAACGCCACGGCGTTAGCGACAATATCTGAGCGGCTCCTTGTCGATGGGGAGCGGCGAGCACAGCGGTTGGCCAATTACCGCTTTAAGTCCTCAATGCTTCATCGTGGCTGGACTCGGACAAACCGATCTGTCTTCTTGACATCTGGTACAAAGGATGGCCTTCTCTCGAGGCGGTGATAAACGGCTCAGCGCGACAATCCGGCCCGCCAAACGCTGGACATCATTAATACACTTTGGTTTAGCCAGGGAGGTGATAGCCTTAATCTTCTCCGGATTAGCTTCAATCCCCCTGTTGGACACAAGAAAACCCAATAACTTGCCTACCTGAACACCAAAGACACATTTGGCCGGGTTGAGCATCATCTTGTAAACCCGCAGGTTGTCAAAGGTTTCTTTCAAATCATCAATCAGCGTTTCCTTCTTCCTTGACTTAACCACAATATCATCCACATAGGCATGCACATTACAGCCGATCTGTTTATGCAAGCAATTACTACACAACGGCGATAAGTTGCTTGGGCTCTTGAGCCCAAAAGGCATAGACACATAGCGAAGGCTCCAAAGGGAGTGATAAGCGATGTATTCTCCTGGTCCTTAACCGCCATCTTGATCGATGATATCGAATCGCATCCAAAAGCTCAAACGCTCACAACCCTTGATGGCATCAATAATCTGGTCAATGCGGGGGAGGGCAAAAGGATCTCTTGGACAAGCCTTGTTAAGATCTGTGTAATCCACACATGCGCCAAGTGCCGTTTTCTTAAGGACCAGCACCGGATTAGCAAGCCACTCGGATGAAAACTTCAGCGATAAAGCCCGCTGCTAAGAGCACCGCAACCTCCTCTCCAATGGCCTTACGCCTCTCCTCGTTAAACCGGCGGAGAAACTGCTTTACCGGTTTGTACTTGGGATCAACATTAAGAGTATGCTCGGCGAGCTCCCTCGGTACACTGGCATGTCGAAGGCTTCCATGCAAAATGTCCCGATTCTCACGGATGAACTTCGATGGTAGCGCTTTCCTATTTTGGATCAAGTTGGCGCGATGCTGAACTGCTTGGGCGAATCGCCAGTCTGAAGTCAACAAGCTTAGTCTCATTTGCCGATTTAAACTTCAGGGCGGATCGTGCTCTGTAGTTGGCTTCTTCAATGGAGTCATGTCCGCGGATCAACATTGTCCTTATAATACTTCAGCTCCTCGGTGGCACAAACCGACTCTGCGTAAAGCCGCATCACCTTCCTCACACTCCAGCGATCTTGCGGCTCCCATGAACCGTTATTGTCCCTTGTGACCCGGCATCTTGAGCTGCAAATAGATATAACAAGGTCGTGCCATGAACTTGGCATAAGCCGGCCGCCCAAGCAGAGGCGTGATAAGGACTTTGAATTTTCACCACTTCAAGCGTCAATGTTTCGATCTGGAGTCATGTTCATCCCGAAGGCTACCTCGAGCTATTTTACCAACGGATATGCTGACTTGCGGGCACCACACCATGGAACCTTGTATTGGACGGTTTGAGATGTTTATCTGTTAACCCCATACGACGGAAGGTCTCGTAGTACTGAGGATGTTGATGCTGCTCCCTCCGTCCATAAGCACCTTGGTGAACTTATAACCTCCACGAGGTGCCACCACGAGGGCTAGCTGACCGGATTGTCAACCCGGGAGGATGATCCTCTCTACTCCACACAATGGGCTGCTCGACCAGCGTAGGTAATGAGGCACGGCCGGTTCAACAACGTTGATTGCCCGCTTGAAGCTTCGGTCTCGCTTGTCTAAGCTGGTGGTGAAGGCGTGGTACTGCCCACTATTCAACTGCTTTGGGTTGCTCGATAACCCGATTGCTTTGCTGCTGCTGATTGTAACCACCACAGTTATTACGATTGTTCGATTGTTATGTCCGCCCGAATTACCATTAAACCCTGGACCAGAATTTCCTCCACCGTAACCTAGGCCGGACCCTGAACCGCCGCCGGAACCTTGATCATACCGGAAAGCATTAGAACTTTAGAACTCCTGCATAATGTAACAATCCTTCCAGAGGTGATTTTCTGGCGCCTCCTTCGTCCCATGCTTCGGACAGGGTTGATTCAATAGATAGTTCAAGCGGTCCGGATTGGGAGTAGGCACTCCACCTCGATTCGGTTGTTTACCCTTGCGCGCTGGCCTTGTCCTGCAGCGTTGGTGTTAGCTCTGAAGTCCATGTTGCCGTTAAACTTACGCTTATTTCCACCATTACCCGCGGGTGATGCTGCTGGCTTTGGAGTTGCTGTTCTTCTTTCCTTCCTGTCTCATCATCATCATCCGACTCGGGATCCTTGGTACTATCAGAATCAGCCTACTTCACTAAAACGCCCATGAGAGTGCCCATGTCATTGCAAAACCGCTTCATGCGTCCTAGCTTCAACTTTAAAGGTTTAAACCGGCAGTTGCCCTCTAGGGTCAAGATCGCAGAATCAGCGTTGATCCGTCGAAGAATGTAAGACTTCGAGACACGGCGTACCCAATGGGTTGTTGATTCCCCGACCACGGACACAAGCCGCCAAGTCCACCACGGACATGGGCTGCTTACGGTATCTTTGAAATTCTGAATGAACCGGGTCGCAGCTGGGCCCATGAACCGACGGAATTGGGTGGCAAGCTTTTCAACCAAATGCGGGCCGTGCCCTCGAGCATCATGGTGAAGTACTTCTTTGCGCGGCTTCATCCACATCCAGCATCTCCATGGCCATCTCATAACTCTCTATCCATGCTTACGGAGCCGATCGGCGGTGTAATTTGGCACCTTGCGCGGCCCCTTGAAATCCTTGGGCAGCGTACATTGCGTAAGCGGGACGAGGCAAGGCACCCCAAAGAACTAGAAGTAACTCCAGGCTCAAAGGCGATCGGACGAACGGCGTAAGCTGATAATCCCGATCTTGTGGTTGCTAACTCGGCCTCCCTACGTGCGGGCCGGTCCACCACCTCCTGGCGTTGTCGAAACCACCCGCCGGGTTGTTGCCACAGGCGCACCGCGCCGTGCATTACCAATCTGGCTGGTTCATCCGCGCTACTGCTATAGCTCCGGCTTGGGCGAGGTAGAGTGGATCCGATCGCGGTATGCGAATCGCTTCTGTTGGACGAGCCGTCCTAAGGAGTTCCTTGACCCGGCGCGTCTCTATCGCCTGTGGTGAATCGCCTTCAATTGGAATCGCCTCCAACCGTGCCGCAGCTGCAACAAGGTTATCCATCGGGTTGGAGTAATGACCCGGAGGTGTTTGCACAGCCTGAGGCGTGCCAGTATGATGGTGAGGTAGATCTATTACGCGGGGCTGAACCGGCGCGCCCGTCCCAAGTGCTTCCGCCCGGTTTATCACCGGCGGATTATCGTCCCTGCTCTGGGCTGTTGAAGATCTCTTCCCTCGAAAACTGAAGGCAAGCGGGATCATATTTCCTCTTCATGACTTCATGTGACGCGTTACGATCCGGCATGAGCCTATAAGCTTGCGCATCCAGCGCCCGCTCTGCCGCCATCTGGCGTCTGCGGCTGCCGGATCCGCTTTAGCCCGAGTGATTTGTTCCTTCACCTTTGCAATCTCCGCATTATGAATGTCCTGGTCCGCCGGGTTAACCTCTTCCATGAGCACAGCCGGCGATCGAATAGTTACGATAAAACTTGAGCGGCGGGCGCGGGGCCTCTGCCCGGCTGCCATCGCTGCTGTTGAACCGCGACCATTGTCGCAGCGGTCAAGAGTGAAGCATCGCTTGTGTGCGGCCATGAATATTCCAACCCGGTTGGGCAGATCAAAGGGGTCGGAATCGTCACCGTCGGAACAGCCCCAATCTGGCCATCTTGCGGTGATCTGAGACTCGGTTTCTCGGTCCACGACTCATCATCGAGTAGCAGCGGTTTCGCCACCGATTCTGATCCATCCTCATGATTTCCTCCGTGGATAACTCCCGAAGCATGCTTGGCGGCGGTTTAGCTGGGCAGGTTTCAGACGCTGAGCCGTCTCGGCGAGGTCGGTGCGATGTCCGGCTCAGGCCACGGCTCACCGATCTTGCCGATGAAAACGTGTATGCCACCAAAGGGACCCGGTACCCGTACTCAATCGAGCCGACCTCGGGGCCCCAGCCTGCATCGTCGATGTAGAGCTTGCCGCGACGACTCTTGGTCATCCGGCCCACAGCGTAGCCTTGGAGTCCTTCGAGCTTGCCCTCCAAGATCATCAAACCATCGTGCGATAGCCCCACGGTGGGCGCCAACTGTCGTGGTTTTGTAACGGCAGATGTCCTCATGAAAGGACTTAGTCGCGGAGCCATCGCTACGGGTTAACTTCGAGGGGTTAAAGCGGACGCAAAGACACGAGAGTTATACTAGTTTGGCCCCTTCGATGAAGGTAAAAGCCTACGTCTAGTTTGTGATGGGATTGATGTGGTCTCGATGACTAGGGAGCAAACAGCTTCGCCTAGGCCTCGAGTTGTTGTTGTCTGTCCCTAAATCGCCGCCGGGTCGTCCCCTTATATACATGGGTTGACACCCGGCTGGTCTACAAAGTCCCGAGGCCAACTCGTATAAGTGTTCGGCTCGGTCTCTCCTTCCCTTATCTTACAACACAAGTTACATGACTATGGCGGTTTTACCATCATGGGCCCTAATCCGCCTTTGGGCTCTAGGCCTCTAAGTTTCATAGTAAAGCGCCATCTTCTGAGTCTTGGTCGGCTTCAATGTAGCTGAGGGTGAACCGGCCCCTCCTGGGCGGTTTACACTCAGTAGTTACATCCCCAACACTCTAGATGCATGTTGGATATCGGTCGATGTGTGGAGTAATAGTAGTAGATGCAGAATTGTTTTGGTCTACTTGTCACGGACGTGATGCCTATATACATGATCATGCCTAGATATTCTCATAACTATGTACTTTTCTATCAATTGCTCGGCAGTAATTTGTTCACCCACCGTGATACTTATGCTATCTTGAGAGAAGCCACTAGTGAAACCTATGGACCCGGGTCTATTTTCCATCATATAAGTTTCCAATCTATTTTTACTTTGCATTCTTTACTTTCAATCTGTATCATAAAAATACCAAAAACATTTATCTTATTATCTCTATCAGATCTCACTTTTGCAAGTGGTCGTGAAGGGATTGACAACCCCTTTATCGCGTTGGTTGCAAGGTTCTTATTCGTTGTGTAGGTACGAGGCGACTTGTGTGTAGTCTCCTACTGGATTGATACCTTGGTTCTCAAAAACTGAGGGAAATACTTATGCTCCTTTGCTGCATCACCCTTTCCTCTTCAAGGGGAAAACCAACGCAAGCTCAAGAGGTAGCAAGAAGGATTTCTGGCGCCGTTGCCGGGGAGATCTACGCCAAGTCAAGTCAAGACATACCAAGTACCCATCACAACTCTTATCCCTCGCATTACATTATTTGCCATTCGCCTCTCATTTTCCTCTCCCCCACTTCACCTTTGTCGTTTTATTCGCCCTCTTTTTACGTTCGTCTCTTTGCTTGCTTCTTCTGTCGCCGTGTGTCGTCATGGCTTGTCCTTCTATCATCGTTAGTACTCCCGATCATGAAGTTCTTAATTTTAAACAAAGGGAGGGAGAAAATCTAAAAGATGCTTGGCATAGAATTTGCAATGCTCAGAATAGATCCACTAGGAAGCAATCTACTTCCGTTCTTCTTCGCAATTTTTATGTAGGCATCACTCCTTGGAACAGATATATTCTTTATACCATTACCGGAGGGAATTTCTTGGGTAGCCATACTTTTGATTCTTATAATGCTATGATAGATTTGTTTGGCCCGCCACCTCTTTTGGTTAATGGAACTATTTTACCTTTGGAGCATGTGATGCAAAGGCTTGAAATTATTGAAAATAAAGTTGCCACTGTAGAGTTGATTGAAAATTTGGATAAAAAGATCCACAACCAAATTACCCAATATGGATCTAAGAGAAATTTTAAATAAAAGGAACCCATAGTTAACGAAAAGATAGATCAAGATTCCACAAGAATTGATAAAATTGATGATATTATTACCAACTTAGGGTCTGCCTTTTCTTCCGTGAAAAACCTCCTAATGCTAAAATTGCCAAACTGATGTATGTTCCTAAAAAATAAGGGTGAAACTTCTAGTAAGGAAAATGCAGATCTCAAATCCATAAGTGTTCACCCCAACTTTCTCGCTATCATTAAGGAACCTTTTGCTACAAATGATTTTCTCGATTTATTGCCTAGGAGTTTGATCATTAATAATAATAAGGAAACTCCTAAGGGCTATAAGTGTCCTATTGAAGAATTGCCTACCAAAGATGGTAATACCTAGATCTATCCTTGCCTTTATGCCTAGCTGGGGGCGTTAAACGATAGCGCTTGTTGGGAGGAAACCCAATTTTATTTTTGCTTCTTGCTTTTTGGTTCTGTTTAGTAATAAATAATAAATCTAGACTCTGTTAAGATGTGGTTTTATGTTTTAAATTAGTGTTTGTGCCAAGTAGAACCTTTGAGAAGACTTGGGTGAAGTCTTTATGATCTTGCTATAAAAAACAGAAACTTTAGTGCTCACGAGATTAGCTGCCATTTTTTACTGGAGAATGCTTTTAGGTTGATTCTTTTTGAAGATGATTAATAGATAAATTCCTCACGTCCACTGATTTATTTCAGAATTTGTGGAGTTCCATAAGTATATGTTTGTTCCAGATTAGTACAGATTGTTCTGTTTTTAACAGATTCTATTTTTCGTGTGTTGTTTGCTTATTTTGATGAACCTATGGCTAGTATCATAGGGTATGAACCAGAGAGAAGTTGGAATACAGTAGGTTTAACACCAATATAAATAAATGATGAGTTAATTACAGTACCTTAAGGTGGTGGTTTGTTTTCTTATACTAACGGAGCTCATAAGATTTTCTGATGAGTTTCGTGTTGTGAAGTTTTCAAGTTTTTGGTAAAGATTTGATGGATTATGGAATAAGGAGTGGAAAGAGCCTAAGATTGGGGATGCCCAAGTCATCCCAAGGTAAAATTAAAGGACAACCAAAAGCCTAAGCTTGGGGATGCCCCGGAAGGCATCCCTTTTAAATCTTAAATCTATCAGTAACTTTACTTGAGGCTATATTTTATTCACCACATAATATGTGTTTTGCTTGGAGCGTCTTGTATGATTTGAGTCTTTGATTTTTAGTTTACCACAATCATCCTTGCTGTACACACCTTTTGGGAGAGACACACATGAATCAGAATTTATTAGAATACTCTATGTGCTTCACTTATATCTTTTGAGCTAGATAATTTTGCTCTAGTGCTTCACTTATATCTTTTTAGAGCACGGTGGTGGTTTTATTTTATAGAAATTATTGATCTCTCATGCTTAACTTATATTATTTTGAGAGTCCTTTAGAACAGCATGGTAGTTTGCTTTGGCTATAAAATTAGTCCTAATATGATGAACATCCAAGATGGGTATAATAAAAACAATCATATAAAGTGCATTGAATATTATGAGAAGTTTGATACTTGATGATTGTTTTGAGATATGAAGATGATGATATTAGAGTCATGCTAGTTGAGTAGTTGTGAATTTGAGAAATACTTGTTCTAAAGTTTGTGATTCCCGTAGCATGCACGTATGGTGAACCGTTATGTGATGAAGTCGGAGCATGATTTATTTATTGATTGTCTTCCTTATGAGTGGCGGTCGGGGATGAGTGATGGCCTTTTCTTACCAATCTATCCCCCTAGGAGCATGCATGTAGTACTTTGTTTTGATAACTAATAGACTTTTGCAATAAGTATGTGAGTTCTTTATGACTAATGTTGAGTCCATGGATTATACACACTCTCACCCTTCCACCATTGCTAGCCTCTCTAATACCGCGCACCTTTCGCCGGTATCATACAACCACCATATACCTTCCTCAAAACAGCCACCATACCTACCTATTATGGCATCTCCATAGCCATTCCGAGATATATTGCCATGCAACTTACCACCGTTCCGTTTATTATGACACGCTTCATCATTTTCATATTGCTTTGCATGATCATGTAGTGGACATCGTATTTGTGGCAAAGCCACCTTTATAATTCTTTCATACATGTCACTCTTGATTCATTGCATATCCCGGTACACCTCCGGAGGCATTCACATAGAGTCATATTTTATTCCAAGTATTGAGTTGTAAGTAAATAAAAGTGTGATGATCATCATTATTAGAGCATTGTCCCAAGTGAGGAAAGGATGGTGGAGACTATGATTCCCCCACAAGTCGGGATGAGACTCCGGACGAAAAGAAAAAAAAAGAGAAAAAAAGAGGCCATAAAAAAAGGCCCAAAGAAAAAAACAATAAAAAATGAGAGAAAAAGAGAGAAGGGACAATGTTACTATCCTTTTGCCACACTTGTACTTCAAAGTAGCACCATGATCTTCATGATAGAGAGTCTCCTATGTTGTCACTTTCATATACTAGTGGGAATTTTACATTATAGAACTTGGCTTGTATATTCCAATGATGGGCTTCCTCAAAATGCCCTAGGTCTTCGTGAGCAAGCAAGTTGGATGCACACCCACTTAGTTTCTTTTGTTCAGCTTTCATACACTTATAGCTCTAGTGCATCTGTTGCATGGCAATCCCTACTCACTCACATTGATATCTATTGATGGGAATCTCCATAGCCCATTGATACGCCTAGTTGATGTGAGACTATCTTCTCCTTTTTGTCTTCTCCACAACCACTATTCTATTCCACATATAGTGCTATGTCCATGGCTCACGCTTATGTATTGCGTGAAGATTGAAAACGTTTGAGAACATCAAAAGTATGAAACAATTGCTTGGCTTGTCATCGGGGTTGTGCATGATTAAGTACTTTGTTTGATGAAGATAGAGCATAGCCAGACTATATGATTTTGTAGGGATAACTTTCTTTGGCCATGTTATTTTGAGAAGACATGATTGCTTTGTTAGCATGCTTGAAGTATTATTATTTTCATGTCAATATTAAACTTTTGTCTTGAATCTTTCGGATCTGAACATTCATGCCACAATAAAGGAAATTACATGGAGAAATATGCTAGGTAGGATTCCACATCAAAAATTCTGTTTTCATCATTTACCTACTCGAGGATGAGCAGGAATTAAGCTTGGGGATGCTTGATACGTCTCCAACGTATCTATAATTTTTTATTGTTCCATGCTATTATATTATCTGTTTTGGATGTTTAATGGGATTTACTAAGCACTTTTATATTATTTCTGGGACTAACCTATTAACCGAAGGCCCAGTGCAAATTGCTGTTTTTTGCATATTTCAGTGTTTCGCAGAAAAGGAATATCAAACGGAGTCCAAATGGAATGAAACCTTAGGGAGAGTTATTTTTGGAACAAACGTGATCCAGAGGACTTGGAGTGGACGTCAAGAAAGAAGCAAGGAGGCCACGAGGCAGGGAGGCACGCCTGCCCCCCTGGGCGCGCCCCCCACCCTCGTGGGCCCCTCACAGCTCCACCGACCTACTTCTTCCTCCTATATATACCCATATACCCCCAAAAACATCCAGGAGCACCACGAAACCCTATTTCCACCGCCGCAGCCTTCTGTACCCATGAGATCCCATCTTGGGGCCTTTTCCGGCGCCCCGCCGGAGGGGGAATCGATCACAGAGGGCTTCTACATCAACACCATAGCCTCTCCAATGATGTGTGAGTAGTTTACCACAAACCTTCGGGTCCATAGTTATTAGCTAGATGGCTTCTTCTCTCTCTTTGGATCTCAATACAAAGTTCTCCTTGATCTTCTTGGAGATCTACTCGATGTAATTCTTTTTGCGGTGTGTTTGTCGAGATCCGATGAATTGTGGGTTTTTCATCAAGATTATCTATGAACAATATTTGAATCTCCTTTGAATTTTTTATGTATGATTGGTTATCTTTGCAAGTCTTTTCGAATTATCAGTTTGGTTTGGCCTGCTAGATTGATCTTTCTTGCAATGGGAGAAGTGCTTAGCTTTGGGTTCAATCTTGTGGTGTCCTTTCCCAGTGACAGCAGGGGCAGCAAGGCACGTATTGTATTGTTGCCATCGAGGATAAAAAGATGAGGGTTTATATCATATTGCTTGAGTTTATCCCTCTACATCATGTCATCTTGCCTAATGTGTTACTCTGTTCTTATGAACTTAATACTCTAGATGCATGTTGGATAGCAGTCGATGTGTGGAGTAATAGTAGTAGATGCAGAATCATTTCAGTCTACTTGTCGCGGACGTGATGCCTATATACATGATCATGCCTAGATATTCTCATAACTATGCACTATTCCATCAATTGCTCGACAGTAATTTGTTCACCCACCGTGATACTTATGCTATCTTGAGAGAAGCCACTAGTGAAACCTATGGCCCCCGGGTCTATTTTCCATCATATAAGTTCCCAATCTATTTTTACTTTGCATTCTTTACTTTCAATCTATATCATAAAAATACCAAAAAATATTTATCTTATTATCTCTATCAGATCTCAGTTTTGCAAGTGGCCGTGAAGGGATTGACAACCCCTTTATCGCGTTGGTTGCAAGGTTCTTATTTGTTTGTGTAGGTATGAGGCGACTTGTGTGTAGTCTCCTACTGGATTGATACCTTGGTTCTCAAAAACTAAGGGAAATACTTACGCTACTTTGCTGCATCACCCTTTCCTCTTCAAGGGAATAACCAACGCAAGCTCAAGAGTTAGCAGCAGTCAAATGGCCAGGTCGAGCGAGCAAATGGCCTCATCTTGTCCAGCATCAAGCCCCAACTGGTCGAGCCACTGGAGCGCTCGGCCGACTGCTGGATCGAAGAGCTGCCGCCCGTCCTCTGGAGTCTTCGGACCAGGCCAAACAAAGCAACCGGCTTCACTCCCTTCTTCCTCGTGTACGGGGCCGAGGTCATCATCCCAACAGACATTGAGTTTGACTCGCCTCGCATCACCATGTACATGGAGGCAGAGGCGAAGGAGGTGTGAGAAGACGGCGTCGACCTGATGGAAGAGGGCCAGCTGCTAGAACTCAGCCGGTCCACCATCTACCAGCAGGGCATGCGCCACTACCACCGCGAGAAGGTCAGGCCATGATCCTTCCTAGAGGGGGACCTTGTGCTCCGGCTGATCCAGCGAACAGCCGGCCAGCACAAGCTCTCGGCCCCTTGGGAAGGGCCGTTCATCATCAGCAAAGCCTTGGGCAACGATTCCTACTACCTCATCGATGCGCAGAAGCCCAGGGCACGCAAGAGGGACGATTCCGGCAAGGAAACAGAGCGCCCATGGAACGCAAATCTCCTCCGAAGATTTTATAGTTAATGCAGTATGTACCACGCTACCTTTTGTACTAAGAGCAAAGACATCGGGTCCCTCGAGGAGCACTCGGGGGTTACCCTTTTTATCTATATGATAAGATTATGCCTATGAATGTATTATTCGATTCCTTCGCCCAGCACCGGGTCCGACCAGTCGGCCCGCGGGCTCGCTGCCTTGTCCTATGTTGATGCCACCTGCAGTCGGACAAGTAGTGTGCCGACATCTAAGCCCTCTCTTGCCTTAAGCCGCAGCTCACAGAACGACTATCCGGCTGGCAAGAGCTAAAGGCAGGAAATGGTGTCCACACAAAAAATGACTAAGGAAAAAACATCAGCATAGGCCAAGCCGGCTCCTCGCCTCACCGTCCGGCTGCTGAGCAGCCGGCCGGCCGGCTTCTCGCTCGGCTAGCTGCATTCTAGGAGGCCGAAGTACTTGTCTATCCTAAAGGGCCAAGTCCCTGACCCAGCCACAGACCGCAGAGCGGCTGTCCGGCTGGCAGGGTGGCAGCCAAAGGAAGGCGGCAAAGGAAAAGGCCAAGAAGAACATAAAGGCAAAACCCAGTTAGAACCCGACAGAGCACAAATTTGTGCGAGAATAAATTAATTTACATAACAAAAGGCTCTTGGCCAGCATTCAACAGAGTTTGAACGTACACCCCCAGCGGGTGGAACTGTGTGAATTTAACTTGCTTGTTCAAAAGATTACAAGACGGAAAAATAGGAAAGATAAAGTGGCCTCCGAGGCTAGAGGAGAAGTAGGCGGATCCGACGGGTTGGCAGAGGCAGCGGCGACGGATGGGGGAGCGGCCGACTGGTGGGTCTCGGCTTGGTCAGTGTCGGCAGCAGTCGGCGCGGCGTCCCGCGACTCGTTGGTCGAGGCTTGGTCAGGCTAAGGCCGGCTGTTCGCTCCGTCGTCCGGTGCGGTGTCTTCGCCGTCCTCGTCCACTTCGTCCTCACCCTCATCGCTGGAAGCGATCTCCTGCGCCGAGTCCTCCCCATCCTCCGGGTTCAGCACGAACCAGTTGGGAGGCACCTCAGCGCCTTCCTCGGCAAACCAGTTGAAGACGGTGGTGTTGGCGTACTCGGCGATTGCCGCCGCGCGTTGGGTGAGCACGCGGCTCACCGCTGCCAGCTCTGGTTCGGCCTCCTGCCGGAAGGTGGCCAGCTGGGCCAGATCCAACCCCGGATACCAAGCCTTGGCGAACTCCAAGGCCGTCTGAGCGCCCGCCCGTGCCGCAGCGCCCTACCAGGCCTCAAAGCGCCCGACTGCTATCTCCAGCCAGTCGGCAGTCCGACTGGGGGTGGGTGGAACCTGGGCGTCTGGCCATAGGGCGGCCAGTACCTCATACCCGGTGCGCTGCAGGCGGCGGAGCATCCGATTAGCCCGTTGCAGGCGCGTCTTGACGGCCAGAAGCTGCTCACCGAGATTCCGGGGCGCGTTGGGCGCAATGTCCACGCCTGCCCTCCTTCGCACCTCGCGCCGCTCCTCAATGGCCTGGCTGACGGCGACAGAATGACCGGGAGAGAATTCTGCGCAAGAAGAAGATTGAAAATTAGAAGCCAGAAGCCGACTCCTGTAGCAGTCAGCGGCTGTTCGAAAAAAAGAAGTAACTTACCGTCGATCATATCCTCGATCTCGCCATAGCCGTCGGACAGGAATTTCTCCTTCTCGGCCCAGTTCGAGTGTTGATTCTCGAACTCGGCCTTGAGGAGGCCTTCCCTCTCCTTTAGCTTCTGGAGCTCCGCCTTGTGCCGCTCCGCCTGGTCCACTAGCTCCTTTGTCAGGCGGTCGCATTCCTGGGTGGCCTGGCGGTGCTCCTGCTCCTTGGCGTGAAGCTCGATTTGGACCTCGCCCAGGCGCTTCCGCAGATCTACAGCAGCCTCCGCAAACACAAGAAAGAAAACGTCAACACCAACCAAAGACAAGTAGTTGCCGAAAGATCTGGCCCGACTGCTCAGCAGTCGGCCCGAATCTCGGGGGCTACACCCAGCGGGTGCGCTGACGCACCCCCGCGAGAAAGAAGAAGGGATGCTTACTCCGGCTCTGTTTCAAGTAGGTGGTCCGCTTGGCCAGCTCCTGGTTCTGGGAGTTGTAGGCCGCCACGTGGAGGTTGTGATAGTCCTGCAACAAAGACAACAGAAGAACAAGTCAGCACTCGGAACTTACCTTGAAGTTCCGAGCCGCCTGCTCAGCAGCCAGCCCGGAACTCAGCGGCTACACCCAGTGGGTGTGCTGGCACGCCCCCATGGAAGATTCCAAGAATTAAAAAACAAGAAACAAGTAACATACCCGGACGGCCGCCCGTGTTGCCAAGAACTCCTGCATGGATTGCTGGAGGGTGGCGCCTTGGGTGTTGAACCGGGCCAAGACGTCCTGCACGGCCACGTTCAAGACACCTGTGCCGCCCCCAGACGTCCAATCCGATGGGGCGGCACTGGTGGCCTCGGTGTCGGGCGTCGACGAGCTAGCGGCCCCAATCTCCATCGTCCTTGGCGCAGACCGTGGGAGTCGGACCCACCATGAACTCGCTGCCAGATGGCGGCACTGGAGGCGCTTCAGGCTGGTTTGCCCTGCGCGTTGGCAGTCGGTGCGCGCGGAGGCACCTCTACCTCCAAGACAGCGGGGCCTCCCCCTCCCCTCTCCAGGGCCGGCTGGTCGACACCGGCCTCTCTAGTCGGCGCCTGGCCCTCCGGCACCGACGGCTTCGCGTGCTGTGGGCCGGTGGACTCTGGAGCCCGGCTGCGGGACGCCTCCTTCTCCTGCGCCTTGCCAACTGCGGCCGCCTGCTCCTTGGTCGCCGCGTCGGCTAGCGCCTTGGCCGTTGCGTCGGCCTCCGCTCGTGCCGCCTCGGCCGCCTACGGGCCGTGGCCTCCCGCACGTTCCTCTCCGTCGCCTCCTGAAGGGCAGCGAGTGGGTCCATGCGGCGGGGGTCTGCGGAGCCGTCTGCCGCCCCAATCACTGAGCCGGACTGGGCTAGCGACAAGGAAAGCAGAGCTCTATGCGTTGAAGAAAAAGGAAGTAAGAATAAATTTGCAAGAAAATTAGAAGCAGACACCAGATCGAAACGCAGGGAAGACTGAGTCTACGCAGACACCATAGGGAGCGGCTTCGGGATCTTCTTGAAGGCGGTTGCCTTCAAGGCCTCTTGCCGCTTGGTCGCGGCGGCCGACTGTTTGGCCTTCTTGCTCGGCCGGGTGCCGGACGCCCCTGCATTAGCTCGACGCTTCAAGGAGTCGGCTGCTCCAGATGTCGGCTCCGCGGCGCCTGCGGCATGGTGTGGCTCGTCATCGTCCGGCCACCCCCGGACATCCCCTGCCACGCCGCCTCCTGCGGCTCCGCCTGCACAGCCGCCACCTCCTCTGGTGGCGTCGTCCTCCTCCAACACTGCCGCCCCTAGCTCGGGGTCACCTATGTCGCTGACCTCCCAGTCCAGCATCCACTGGTGATCGGACTGACAGCGCACTGTGCAACACCCAGATGATTAGACTTGATGAAGGTCGTCGCAAAAACAAAAAGAACAAAGAAGAAGGCCGAGTGATAACCCCAGGCGGCGGGTGAGGGAGTCCTGGACTAGGGGTGTCCGGATAGCCGAACTATCATCTTTGGCCGGACTCCTGGACTATGAAGATACAAGATTGAAGACTTCGTCCCTTGTCCGGACAGGACTTTCCTTGGCGTGGAAGGCAAGCTTGGCGATACGGATATGTAGATTTCCTACCATTGTAACCGACTACGTGTAACCCTAACCCTATTAGGTGTCTATATAAACCGAAGGGTTTTAGTCCATAGGACGAACAACAATCATACCATAGGCTAGCTTCTAGGGTTTAGCCTCTCCGATCTCGTGGTAGATCTACTCTTGTACTACCCATATCATCAATATTAATCAAGCAGAGTAGGGTATTACCTCCATCGAGAGGGCCCGAACCTGGTAAAACATCGTGTCCCATGTCTCCTGTTACCATCCGCCTAGGCGCACAGATTTGGGACCCCCTACCGAGATCCGCGGTTTGACACCGACATTGGTGCTTTCATTGAGAGTTCCTCTATGTCGTCACCTATAGGCCCGTTGGCTCCTTCAATCATCAGCAACGACGCAGTCCAGGGTGAGACTTTTCTCCCCAGATAGATCTTCGTATTCGGCGGCTTTGCGCTGCGGGCCAATTCGCTAGGGCATCTGGAGCAGATCGAAAGCTACGCCCCTGGCCATCAGGTCAGATTTGGAAGCTTGAACTATACGGTCGATGTCGTGAGACTTGATCTTGACGATTCGAGCCACAGCCGAGCGTGCGCCTTGTCTCAATGGGTACGATCTAGCTCTGCCACCAAAGCATTGCCGGAGGCCGCACTGTGCCGCTCCGACCCTTAATCCGGGCGGTTTCGCCGATCGGGGCGGTTGGTTGGACACCGCCTCGGGGCTGAAATCTCTACGGTGATTGAGCGAACACCATCCCTGTCCTTTGCAAAGCTCGTGACTCCTGTGTGCGGACCCCTTTCCGGACTCCGAACCTCCAGCGCCCTGCCGGTCGAATCCGGTGGGCACGATTATGGAGTTCACCGCCGCGGACATCTTTCAACACTCGCCCTTTGGCGATATCCTGAACTCATTAAAGTCTCTCTCTTTGTCGAGGAGCCCTGGCGAACTCTGATCGGGAAGGTTGGGATTCAGACGACGAAGAAATTCAACGCCCACCCACCACCCACTTTGTATCCATGCCGATGACTTAACAGACATGCTCGACTTGACTCGAGGACATCGGCGATATGGACGGCGACGCGGAGCGACCAGAACCAGCGCCCACAGGGCGCTGGATAGCCACCTCAACTTACGATATATATATGGTGGACACACCTAAGGGAAGCGATAACGAGGAGCGACGAGCCGTTGCGAAAGAAAATTCCCTCGGGAAGCAGTCAAAGCGGCGGCGTAAGCACCGCTCAAAACCCCACCTCGACAAAGATAGCGCCCACACAGACCCAGCCATAGAGCAGGGTGAGCCGGCCGGCGACGAACATGCCATTGAGCAACCATCCGAACAGGCCAACTTGGACAAACAACCCGTCGCCGGCAAGGACAACAGTCCGGACGATCTCACGCCGGACACGTCATTGGATCAGAACAACCTCCACAAAGAGCTCCTCGCTACTGCGCGTAGCTTGAAAAAGCGAAAGCAGAGGCTCGAGAACAGCGGAAGGCGCACTCCGAATGAGATGGAGTAAATTACTCAACACTGCAGACAAATATGGCGACGGCCGCCAAGCAAAAACTACCCAAAGCGCAAACTACTGCCCAAATTCGATGAGGAGGCCGTAGAGCCCCACGATCAAAAAACAAAGAGGCCGCGGGTAGGATAGACGCGACCACATGGCAAGCGTGAAGCTGCAAGCGGCGCCGCACACAAGCCAAAGACGTGATCCGCATAAGGATTCGCACCAAAAGGATGGCCCAGTTAGATCTATCTACGGGCCAAGGAAACAAGTTCGGCAAGCAATACAACACGTCAAATATCCGAACATCACGACACACCCAAATACAGAGCGCGCGCACCTCTATGTTTCACCGATGAGGTCTTTGGATCATGAATTTCCAGCGGATTCAAGCCCGTAAACATAGAGGCATATGACGGAACAGACCACAGAGTGCGGATTGAGGATTATATCCTCCACATACACATGGCGGAGGAGATGATCTCACGCCATAAAATACCTACCCCTCAAGCTCAAAGGGCCAGCCCGGCATTGGCTTAAAAGCCTCCCGAAAACACCATTGGTAGTTGGGAAGAGCTTGAGGATGCTTTTAGGGCCAATTTCCAGAGAACCTATGTCCGACCTCCGGACCTTGAGCGATCTAAGTCACATAACCCAACAGCCCGGAGAGTCAGCTCAAAATTCAGGAACAGGTTCCTCACCAAAAGAACCAAATAATCAGCTGTCCAGGACGCGAAGCCTTAGCAGCTTTTAAACACAACATCCGAGGCGAATGACTACTTGAGACACCTTGGCCAGGAAAAGCCAAGAACAATGGCCGCACTAACAAGCCTCATGACCCGCTTTTTAGGTGGGAGAGGATAGCTGGCTAGCAAGATGCAGTACCATGACCCAAGTACATCCAAGTCAGGGATGGGAATGGGAAACAACGATGCAGCAAGGACCAGCGCGGATTAAGGGAGCGGTCCAAAGAGCGCGGCGATCAACGCTGGATTCAAAAGCTCACGGCAGAACAATAAAAACTGCCCTTAAGGACAATAGCGATGAGCTATCAACAAACAAAATCTTGGACAAGATATGCCAAATCCACAGTACTCCGGAAGCACGCAAACCATACCCACAGAGATTGTTGGGTCTTCAAGCAGTCCGCAGACTCAACGCCCGAACACAAGGGGCTCGACACACCAAGTGAGGATGATGGCGAGCACCACAAGCAGAGCCCCGGAAAACAAAAGAATTTCCCACAAGAGGTCAAAACAGTAAACTTACTTCAAGTAACAAAAGGGAAAAGCAGGCGGCACCCATTGAATTACACGCCGCACAATCTACCCAATGAGTCCCAACACTGGTTGTCAAAACCAATTACCTTCGACCATCAGGACTACTCCGAATGTATCCGGAACGCACGATGGACTGCCTTGATACTAGAACCTATAATCGACGGCCTTCAATTTACGCAAGTCCTAATGGACAGCAGCAGTGATTTAAACCTGCTATGTCGGGACACAATCCATAACATGGGGATAAACCCAAACAGGATTAGACATACCAACACTTCCTTCAAGGAATAATGCGAGCACATATGCCCATTGTATGGGCTCCCTACTATTGGAAGTTATGTTGGCTCACCCGACAACATCACGTCGGGAAAAGTTGGTCTTCCACATCGCCCCATTTAAAAGTAGCCATCAAGCACTCTTTGGGACGCTTGAAGCTTTCGCCGCGCTTTACGCAATACCGCATTATGCATCTCTTAAACTTAAAATGCCGGTCCACGAGGCATCATTTCATTAAAGGGAAGCTGCGTGTCCCTCAAGGAAAGAATGTGAGACTGCCTTAACAGCCTCACACTAATACGACCTTGCTGGCCAAAAGCGTCTAAAGCAGGTCGTTCGGACCCGGACACGCAGTTAGGCGAGTCCGGCAGAAATAAACATGATGCTTACTAGCGCGTACCCCCTTACAAGGGGCTCCGCATGTACAACAAGAGACAATAAAGCTCAATTTTACTCATTTTGAATCATACTCTATTTTATTTCCAATTACATTTTAGCGCGATCTTTTTCAAACTAAGTTCCTCTCTTTACGAGATGAGCGCCGTGCTATACCCGTCGAGGATACGGCTGCGGAGACACGGTAGCGCAGCGTGCAGCGAGGGACCCGTTGCAAGGATTCTTTTCATATTAAGACCCTGCGTAAACTTTTTCACTGTCTCTTGTTGTTACTCATCCCCTGATCTCTTATTATAACCGATGAGGAGGCTGGCGTTTTGGCATCGGCCGCGTCAGAATTTTGCACGTACCTGGACACCAGGGGCTTGTTACCAAGGGCATTGTTCGGCCCGCTTTATAAAAGACCGAATACCTTAGGGAGTGTTCGGCATCTCGAGTAAGGCCTTATATGCATCAGCTCCGAATCATGTCTTTGGTCAAATGTTGGGTTTGCCCGGCTCCTGTGTTTTGCTGCCTTACGTTCCGTTCTATCGGCTAAGCGGCACCGGAGAACTCTGCGATTGTGCCCGGTTCGGCCGGCGAGCACCTCGATGAAAGCGGCGATTGTCATGATATAGCGAGAGACTGGTCAACCACTCGATGACTCATCGGAATGTTTAGAATTCCTCGCATTAACGAAGGACCGTTTTCGGTCGAGCACATCGCACCCGAATTCGGGAGAGTGCGGTGCCCCGAGGCTATATAGTAGCCCCACCATCAAACTCCTATGGCTAAGTGAAAGTGATAAAGCATTATAGTCCGGTTGGCTAGTTTCCTACGCTACCACCTCCTTTATAGGACCAAGGCGTTGGATTAAGTGTGAAAGCGCGACTTCTTTGCAAACACCCCGCACTATGTGCGTGGGGCTGAAAGCAAGACTGCCATCTTTCGGGTTATATACATATATACATCAACGGCTGCACAGGAGGTAGTTTGCTACTTGAAGGCACAAGTATAAAACGCTCTTACATTAAATTGAAACATTGTTTCATAAAATTATACATGTCATTCAAGCATAACATCCTTGAAAGCTGCGTCTCTATTAAGCAGCGCCGGAAGAACTTCCTCAAAATAGCACTCGACCGGTACTCGGCTGCCGTCCGAATCTGGGGCCTTAATATCGGTGGCCTTCATCTCAGCCAGTATGCCTTGACACGGGCAAGAGCCATCGCGCCCCCTCAATACATGCCGACCGCTTCATTGCGCCGATAGCGGTACCGCACCAAGGAACTGCTGCACTAAGCCAAAATAACCCTTCGGCTGGGGTCCGCCTGGCCACAAATGAGTCATGACATGCTTCATGGCAAGTCCGGATAATCGATTCACCTCGGCCCATTCGGCCAACCGACCGGTCAACGGAAGAGGGCGCTCGGACTATGGAATTGCGACCAAAATAGCTCTTCCCTTACGTGCCCCTACGGCCTCGGAAGTGCTCAATCGCGTCCATGGCGCTTCGCCGCTAAGTCGAGATAAGCATCCTCCGAACTCCACAGCTTGTCCAACCGAGCATGCGCCGGATCCGTATATTTCCTCCGCAGGTAAAGCGGTTTTCAGCCGCAATATCCCGGCGACTCAGCTCCTCCTTGGCAGCTCTCATAGCGAGCGGGCATCCTTGGATTCGGCGGTGGTCTTTTCAGTCCCTTGTTCCGCTTGAGCGTTCTTTTCAAGAACCTCGCAGCGGTCGGTAGTATTCTTCAGTTTCAGGGCCAAATCGGCCATTTCCTCTTTGCTTCGGCAGTGAGCAGCCCGTTCGGCTTTCAGCTCTTCGGCCGCATTACTCTTTTGGGCTTGCTCTTTAGCTCGGGCAAGTTCCGCCCGTAGCCTCTCCACAGCGGTGGCACCGTCTGCATCAAAGCATACAAGTAGTAAGGCATGGGCGTCAAGCTCCCTTACCAGGTGTCCGCGGAGAAGTCGCATACCTTGTGACTCGTCAAACCGTTTATTGACCAGCGCGATGCCCGCATCCGCCTCGTCAAGTGCCGCTTTAGTTCGGCAAATTCATCGATCCGGCTAGCCACGGACGCCCGCCACCTACATAGGAGCGGTGACATGTTAATCTTGAGATTATGATCCTCGACGCGCTGTCGGTTGTGACAACATACCGAGTCTCGGGGCTACTATCTATCTGAGCGCATTCTATATGCATAACTGTCGGAAGGTACATCATTTTTTTCGTACCTCAAACCCCGTCAGTAAACTTCTGGCGGCTTCATGCAATCCGCTCTCAGCGGATGCAATTCTTTCAATTATCGTAGCCATTAGCGCACGGTGATCTTCTAAGGTATATGCTCGCCCGAGCAGGTCCTTCAGCTCCTCCGACCGCTTGCGCCCGATTGGCGCGGACCGTCCAGCCCGCGGACTGGAAACTCTCCGTGGCGACACTTGAGTGCGCCCGCCTTGCGAAGGTGCGATAGGTGGGCGTTTAGCTCTCTATCATCTCGGACGAAGATCCCCGAAGGCGAGCTCTGCTGAGAAGGGCTGAGATCCGAACTACAAGGTACAATTTTGGTTATCTTGAAATAAATCTGAGGATGTTCTTTATTCACGGGACCCCTTCTTTTTACTTACGGCTCATTGGAGGCTGATCCTTGGGGAAATAGTGCAGCTGGGGTATTTCCGGCGCGGACTTTCGGCGAAGACTTCTTTCCCGTTTTTGAGGCCTTGGCTTCGGGTCTTGAGCGGTCCTCTTCTCCCCTTGGAGGAGGATGCTGATCCCTCTTCCTTGAAAGCCTCCTTCATGGAGGCGGTTGCTTCCCTGCTCCCCCTTCGCCTTCTTTAAAAGCGCGGCCTTCAACATCTTGGTCGGCATGGGATCCGGCGTGGTCTCTGGGAGGGGCGGACACCTTATCAACTTTGCCTTGGCTATCCACTCCTATTCAAGCGACTCCTTAAAGGGCATATATATTATAAATGAATGAACAGCATGTCCGGTTCTGAGGTTACTTACTTGAGTATCACGGGTGATTGCAGCTTAGGCCTGCGTCCTCGGTCAAGTCCGGACACTTCTCTTGTGATCCGAAGAACAGTTTGTACATCTCCTTGGGCGTCGCGCCCATAAAATGTTGGAGAGCTCGTGGTCCCTCTGGATTAAACTCCCATAGACACAGGGGGTGACGTTTGCAGGGCAGAAGGCGCCGAATCAGCATAACCTGCGCCGCCACGACCAGGTTGATCTCTCTTTCTTGCAGGTCTCAAATACAACCTGCTGCAGAGGAGCGTCCTTGGGCGGCCCCAGTCGAGCCTGGTTGACCCATGATGCCGGCCGCTGTGGTGGACTGGCCGGAAGGCGGGTGGCGCCACCCATTTGGTGCCCACAGGGGCGGTGATATAAAACCACTCTCGTTGCCACAAACCAAGCTCCTCTTGAAAAGAGCCCTCGGGACCCACGGAGCATCAGCACACTTGCTTATGACCGCCCCTCCTTTTCTGCTTGTTGCCCTCGATCATCTTGGCTCCACCTTAAAGGTCTTGATCCACAATCCAAAGTGAGGGTAATATGGAGGAAGGCTTCACATCGATAATGAAGGGCGAGATATGGAGGATGGACTCAGTTCAAGTCATGGAAATCCAGCCCATAATAAAACATGAGCCCCGCACAAAGGGATCCGTCGGGAAGCCTAAACCCGAAGGAAGTGAGACCACGAACACCACGTTCTCGCCGGGCTTGGGAGTGGGAATGACCTGCCTGGAGCAGGCAGCCTATGAAATCTCGCCGGTTAGATACTGGCGTCTCGCAGCTTTAGCACATCTTCTTACGTGACGAAGAAGACATCCATCGGCCGAGCTGGTCGGAGCGGACATCGTCGAAGGTCGAAGCGCCTAAATCTGAAGCTTTGGGTGTTAGAACTTCGAGGCGGCGGAATTCGATGGAGGGTGGAAAAAGAAGAGGGCCTTGGTCTCATTATAAAGAGGTTGAATACCAAGAGCCCTCCCCGTGGTCGATTGGGACTCGCCTTTGATAGAGGAGGCATGCCAACGGGCACGGTTGGGTTACCCACATCTGTATTGATGAGAATCCCGGAATAAGGGGGCATGATCTATGCTTTGATAAGACGTGCCAAGGAAACCGCCTCGCTAAACGCGCTGAGGTGGGCCAGTAAAAATATGATTCGAATAAAGGCTTGGCCGTGGTGTGATGTCACGCCCGCGGAATCGTCGATAGATCTGTGCAAAAATTATTCTCTCTATGGTGGTATGTGGAACTTGTTTTTGAGAGCGAACACTATCCTTGTGTTCAAAACCTTCTAAGTATTCGGAGGAGGAACCTGCCTTGCAATGCCGAAGACAATATCGCGCCGGACTCATCGTCATTGAAGCTGGTTCGGGAGCTCTTGAGGAGTCTGGACTAGGGGTGTCGGATAGCGAACTATCATCTTTGGCGGACTCTTGGACTATGAAGATACAAGATTGAAGACTTCGTCCCTTGTCGGATAAGACTTTCCTTGGCGTGGAAGGCAAGCTTGGCGTCTGGATATGTAGATTTCCTACCATTGTAACCGACTCTGTGTAACCCTAACCCTATTTGGTGTCTATATAAACCGAAGGGTTTTAGTCCGTAGGACGAAGAACAATCATACCATATGCTAGCTTCTAGGGTTTAGCCTCTCTGATCTCGTGGTAGATTTACTCTTGTACTACCCATATCATCAATATTAATCAAGCAGGAGTAGGGTATTACCTCCATCGAGAGGGCCCAAACCTGGGTAAAAACATTGTGTCCCTTGTCTCCTGTTACCATCCGCCTAGACGCACAGTTCGGGACCCCCTACCCGAGATCCGCCGGTTTTGACACCGACAGCGGGTTGACCCGGCTGTAGGGCTCCTTGCCGAAGCTCCAGCTCCCCACTTCGAGCTGGTTACCGGAGATGAAGTTGACACGGTGGGCGTCCTCGTCCGCCAACATCTCCTTAGTCGACCTCCGTCTCGGATCCCGGCGGCCGCCCATGTCGCATATCAGGTGGGGCCGGAATTGGAGCGGCAGCACCCGGCGCTGGATGAAGGCGACCACCAGGTCTGCCGGTCGAAGGCCCTCCACCTCTGTCATCACCTCAAAGCGGTTGAGGACGCGGGTGACACCAGCCGGCAGCGGCCTCGCCCGCTGCTGGCCCTAGTTGCTCCGTGGCTCAGCAGGCGGACCGGTCATGAAACCCGGCAGGTTGACAAAGTTGCGAGTCGGATCCAAGTTGCGGACGTAGAAATATGTTTTTTGCAACAACTTGTCCGACTCCAGCACCACCACGGCTAGAAACCAGGGTCCGCAGCCAGTGCACCGCACGGCAACGCAATCGCCGCATTGAGATGCCTCACCCTTGGCCGCGGTGCCAAGCTTGAGGTAGAAGAAGTGCCCCCACAGCTTGAGCATGGGCAAAATTCCAAGATAGCATTCGCAGAAAGTAAAGAAGGCGGAGAGAATTAGCACGGTGTTGGGCATGAGGTGATGCGGCTGCAAGCCGTAGTTGTTGAGGAAGGCGCGGAAAAAGCCACTCGCCGGCAAGCCGAAGCCGCGGAGAAAGTGGCTATGGAAGACCACGTACTCGTCGGGCTCTGGCGCCGGCGAGATCTCCTGCTCCAGCGGGATCAGCACCCCCACGCACTCCTTGCCGGGCAGCCTCCGTGTCGCACGGAGAAAGGCGACGTCCTCGTCTTGGACGTTGGAGCCGTTCCAATCGCCGAAACGACCGTCCCGGACCATGGTCGCGACGGCACTGTGGCGCGGCGGTGCAGTGAGGTCGAGGGCATGGCGGCACGGCGAGGATGAGTGGCGACGGGCTGCCTTGATGTTCGACAGCGAGAGGCAGCGTGGCGTGGAGTAGAGAAGAGAAGAGGAAGAAGAAGATGAAGGGCGAGGAGGGCGCACGTGCGTTCTGCCGCCCCCTCCTCCCCCTACTTATAGACCCCGGCGGCGAAGCCGAGCGGGCGAGACGTGGGGGGCGCGGGATTAACTGCACCCACTTCCCCCATGACCCCGCACCTTCCGCGCCATAACGGCGTGAAGTTAACACGCCTGGGAAGCGCAACCACCCACCTCGGCCGCAGCGGATCCGCGTGTGTGCAGAGGCCCTGTAGTGGCATGCCTGGGCCTGCAGCGACGTCCTGTCGCGCGCGTGGGCTGGCACGCCTTCCTAGCCTGCTGGCACCATGTGGCGGATGGACAACGGGCGGCGAGCCTGTCATCCGGCTAGCTCGCCACCCAGCCTCCACCCCGAGGATTCGAATTCACCAGGAGGTCGGCCCGGCCTTGGCCGGCTCCTGACAATCGGCATCTCCAAAAGACGGACAAAACAAGATTACCAAAACACTCAAAGTAGGAAGCTGCTGAGGCTCCTCGATTTCAGTCGTGGCGCCCCACTAGCTTCGAGGGCTACTGTCAGAGTAAATGACCACGGGTAGCCTCATCGGCCCCCTATGGTATTTCAAGACATCGGGGCTAGCTGCGCCCCTCACACCTCCCGGACGAGCAGCTGGCTTCTTGGGCTGGCTGGCCTAAGAGGCCGGCTGCTGAAAGAAGGCAAGATAGTAGAATGCGGCAGCGAGGGAGCCGACTCCTACCAGGTGGCCCCTCGTCCCCTCAAAGTTTGCACCCACATAACCACGATGGGACGGGGCATAGCTACAGTGCGACCTGCCACCCCCGAATCCCGGGTGGATCGTGGCCACAGTGCGGTGTGCCAAGCGGACAACCCTCGCCCGGCGCGGCATTGTTGCCGCGTAGCCCGTGACATCACTTACGCTAGAGGGAGGCACACTCCCACGATGGGCAGTCAGTACGGCTCGCAGGCGGCGGGCCCTACCTGTCCGCGAGCCACCAGAAGGCGGCGAACACCAAACATACGGCAACAAGGGTGGGCCGACTCTTAGCAGGCGGCCCTTCCCCCCCATGGAGTCTGCGCGCCATTAACCAGATGAGACGGTGTGTGGCTAAAGTGAGCGCCTGCCAGTCGGCGGGACTGTAGCCATGCTCCCCATGATAACGCCTCCGTCATCAGGGGTGAGGCAACAGTATAAAGCAGTCAACAGGACCCGCAAGCGGCGGGCCCTACCTGTCGGCCGAGATCACGGCAGCTGGCAGGACCCACCAAGCGGCGGGCCCCAGCAGCCGGCGGAGAATCCGGAGCTTAGAGACACTGACGGTTGGGTCCTACACCCGGCCGGATTACCATTGTACCCCTAGGGGGTAGGCCTATATAAACCCCCCCAGGCTTCCCCATGCAAGGGGTTGAGAACCTTAGAGATCAGACACACATATATAGAGAGAGGAGTAGAGCTAGCCTTTCCCTTCTTCTTCCTCTAGCCGACCAGCTCAAGGAGCAATCTTGTAGCTACTCTATTAACCATAGTCATCATGCGGAGACCTTGCAGAGCAGGACTAGGGGTGTTATCTCCTGAAGAGCCCGAACACAGGTAAGATTCACAGGCGTATCACGGTCTCGATCCTCCGCTTCTAGAGCCCGGCGACGTACTCTTGTCCCCATCCATGATAAGCCACCCCCTGGCATATGACGCTAGATATCCCCGACAAGGAGAATAGTTTTGACAGTGAACACATACTCAGAATGTCTGGGTACCATAACCACTTGACTCAGCTGGGAGTTAATCTTCCTGATGATAGTGTCATTGACAGAGTTCTTCAATCACTGCCACCAAGCTATAACGGCTTTGTGCTGAACTATAATATGCAAGGGATGGAAAAGATAATTCCCGAGCTTTGCAATGCTAAAGGCTGCGGAGGTAGAAATCAAGAAGGAGCATCAAGTGTTGATGGTTAACAAGACCACTAGTTTCAAGAAAAAGGGCAAAGGAAAGAAAGGGAACTTCAAGAAGAATAGCAAGCAAGTTGCTGCTCTCGGTAAGAAGCCCAAGTCTGGACCTAAGCCTGAAACTGAGTGCTTCTACTTCAAAGGGCACTGGTCACTGGAAGTGGAACTGCCCTAAGTATTTGGCGGATAAGAAGGATGGCAAAGTGAAAGGTATATTTGATATACATGTTATTGATGTGTACCTTACTAATGCTCGTAGTAGCGCCTGGGTATTTGATACTGGTTTTGTTGCTCATATTTGCAACTCGAAATAGGGGCTATGGATTAAACGAAGATTGGCTAAGGACGAGGTGAAGATGCGCGCCAGAAATGGTTCCAAGGTCGATGTGATCGCCGTCGGCACGCTACCTCTACATATACCTTCGGGATTAGTTTTAGACCTGAATAATTGTTATTTGGTGCCAGCGTTGAGCATGAACATTATATCTGGATCATATTTGATGCGAGATGGTTATTCATTTAAATCAGAGAATAATGGTTGTTCTATTTATATGAGTAATATCTTTTATGGTCATACACCCTTAATGAGTGGTCTATTTTTATTGAATCTCGATCATAGTGATACACATATTCATAATATTGAGGCCAAAAGATGCAAAGTTAATAATGATAGTGCAACTTATTTGTGGCACTGCCGTTTGGGTCACATTGGTATAAAGCGCATGAAGAAACTCCATGCTGATGGGCTTTTGGAATCACTAGATTATGAATCACTTGATGCTTGCGAACTATGCCTCATGGGCAAGATGACTAGGACCCCGTTCTCCGGAACAATGGAGCGAGCCACTGACTTATTGGAAATAATACATACTGATGTATGCGGTCCGATGAGTGTTGAGGCTCGCGGCGGGTATCATTATTTTCTTACCTTCACAGATGATTTGAGCAGATATGGATATGTCTACTTAATGAAACACAAGTCTGAAACATTTGAAAAGTTCAAAGAATTTCAGAGTGAAGTGGAAAATTATCATAACAAGAAAATAGAGTTTCTACGATCTGATCGCGGAGGCGAATATTTGAGTTACGAGTTTGGTCTTCATTTGAAACAATGTGGAATCGTTTCACAACTCACGCCACCTGGAACACCACAGCGTAATGGTGTGTCTGAACGTCGTAACCGCACTTTATTAGATATGGTGCGATCTATGATGTCTCTTACCCATTTACCACTGTCGTTTTGCGGTTATGCTTTAGAGACAGTTGCATTCATGTTAAATAGGGCACGATCTAAATCTGTTGAGATGACACCATATGAACTGTGGTTTGGCAAGAAACCTAAGCTGTTGTTTCTTAAAGTTTGGGGTTGCGACGCTTATGTGAAAAAGCTTCAACCTGATAAGCTCGAACCCAAATCGGAGAAATGCGTCTTCATAGGATACCCAAAGGAAACTGTTGGGTACACATTCTATCACAGATCCAAAGGCAAGTTATTCGTTGCTAACACTACAAAAAAATACACTTCCGTGATGATACATGTTTGTCCACGATGGGTCCGTTTTACATCATGCATGTACATCCATGACGCATTTTATGACGAATCAAGATAGTCATACTGTCTTTGTCGTAGAAGTGTTCCATGACATTACTAAAATTATCATCACGGAAGTGTCCACTTCCATGACGATAAATGCCGCGTCATGGAAGTGCTTTCGTCAAGGGTGATTGACATGTGGCATTCACCGTAACGGGTCGCCGTTAAGCTATCGGGTCCGGTTTTGGATCCGATAACCCGCTAATAGCCCGGAATAATGAGGATTTTCCACGTGTAAAATTCTCATTGGCTAGAGGAAACACGTGTTAGCTCACTGTTGGGGACAGATGTCATCCATTCATTGGACAGGACGTGCCTATGATACGTCGACACGTGGCAGGGCCCAACAGAGGCCCATATAGGTTAAAAAGGTCGGCCCAGTCAAAGGCCTGTAGTACTTACTCAGGTACTAGTGGGCCAGCCCAATAACGGCCTGTTTAATAAAGGCCCATTTACGACCCGAAGCCAGATCTGGCCCGTTAATTGTTCGCTGAATATTTGGGCCCAATTACGGGCCAGTGACTTTCGGCCTGTTAGAGGCCCGATGTAGACATGGGCCCATTTCAGCCCGGTGTGTCTTTCAGCCTGGGAATGGCTCGTGCTGCCCATGGGCCATATATGGTCCGACGCAACATCCGGCCCACTAACGGCCCGTGATAAAGGTGGCAACAGTTCAGCCTAACGTGACTTTGGGCCTGTTAAAGGCATGTCGTATAATTCGGCCCGTTGATGCCTGTACTAAGCTTTCAGCCTGTTAAAGGCCCATGATATATGTGGGCCAACTAAGGCCCGGTATATGTTTCGTCCTGGTAACGGCCCATCATATAACTGGGCCAAAAAAGGCCCGGTCTACATTTCAGCCTGCTGAAGGCCCATCGATGACTAGTGAAAATTGAGGCCCAACATGCATTTTGGCCTGCTAAAGGCCCATGGTTTCTTCCGGGCCGTAATAGGCCAGCAGAATATTCAGCCTGTTAATCGCCCAACGCTACATGGGCCAAACTAAGCGCTGGGTCCACAAAAGGCCCAACTAAAATTTAGGCCGAATATAGGCCGGAGTAAGTTGTGGACCTGGCGCAAAGTGTGAAGGCCCCAATGGCCATTCGGGCCCAAGAAAGATGCAGGCCGGCCCAATTGTGGCCCGCTAAAAACCAGGCCTGTTAGAGGCAAATGTTTCGGCCCGGTCGACTACATCAGATTTTTTTTCAGATAGCGAGTGATGGCAGTAACTAGTAGGAATTAAGAACAAACCTACTCTATACAATAAATAAATTACGGCATAGTAACTTAGAATAAACCTACACTATACAATAAAGGATTTATGGTATATTACATCCACTGGGCATCGAAGTTTGCCACCAGTGATCATAAAGCGCAATGAAGAAACAGATTACAAAAACTGGGCACCATTGCAGCATAACAAAATATACTAAACCGAGACCACTTCCAAGACAGCTCAAGAAAGGTTAGGCTTGCGCGGGAACTGCTGCGCAAGCTGCTGAGCAAGGCTGTGAGACCGGCCTAGCATGTCGGTCATAGCTTCCAGGTGTAGCTGTTTAGAAATGAGGTTCTCATCATTGGTGTTCTCCGCAATCTTTCTTAGAGATAGGACTTCAAATCGAAGTTGAGTTGCAGAATGCCTTTCTGCTAGAACTTGGGACTGAAGAAGTCGAACTGATTCAGAGAGCGAATTCTGTGAGCTTGTTTGACTGCTAGTCTCAAGTAACTTGAACACTGCATCAAGACAAGACTTTGGGGTTGTCTCACTATCTTCAAGATGTTTTGCCTTCTTTGCTGCAATATATGTTGGGTTTGTCTCACAGCCTTCAGCAGACTTGTGCATGCCATCAGGCATATCACCCTTGAACAAGCAGAGAGATGACAGGTTTTGCACGTGTATAAACAAAGATGATAACTGTGTTGTCAATTCCATCCAATTTCAAATTAGAAAATAAAGAGTAAGTTCAAAATATCAATAGCATAATTTGGCATTTTTCACAATGCGGGGAGCTTCACCACACTAGTGGATTACCATGTCAACATAACAAGCATAGATGAAGGGCAAAGATAATCATTGTATCTATTTTGGTTAATGTGCATGGCATGTTGTTCATATCATCAGCCACATCAGTAAGATAAAACAGGAGATGACAAGTTGCAAATGTGGCTGCTTCACCGCACACTGGATTATAGATCCACAAAAACAAGCATACATATAGGGAGTATTGAGTAATGTGCATGGTATGAATAAGGAATTTGGTTTTACAAGTAAAACTTGGAACTTACGGTTCTTACGAACATGCATTTTGATAGAAACAGCAAACTAAACAGCAGTAAACGATAGGGAGTATGAGCAAATTAAAGAGCAGTTGAGGATAAAGGCTTTAGAAGGACTGACTTACATTAACAGTTAACACCGACTTTATAATGCCCTTCTCCATGTCAAGGGAAGGATAACTCAAGAACTTCAGCACAGAATCTTCTTCATAAGCATTGCCTGTACTCTACATTTTGTAGAGAGTAATTATAGATATGATAATACTGGAAGGGATAGAGGATAATGAAGATAAGATGCATATTATATGCTACATAATCAACTACCAATCCCTGGAAGTACAAGCGTTAGAGGACAAAATGTACTGACAAGAGCAATGGGCTATACTTCTGCACTGGCATTGTCTATGTATTCAACTTTTTGGTAAGATTAAATATAGATCTGATATATTTTTAGTAAATGGTGGGCGAGGGAGATAAGATGTAGAATGCTACACAATGAACCAATCCCTCTTCCCATAATACAAGAGTGTTTTGAACACTAGTGTACTGTACAAAACATTCTTATGTTATGGGACAGAGGGAGTAGCTGTTAATGTAGGTACAGTGATAGACGACGTTCAGTCCTTACAAGAGCACTGCAGAGCTAAACCTCTTCAAAAGCATTGGGTTGATTCTAAATTTATGTAAGAGTCCATACGGATCTTATAATGTCCACCAAATGGACGATAACGAGGCTAACATGTGCAGTGATGCTACATAATCAAACAGCTATGAAAGTAAGTATGGTCATACAGGGCAAGAGGTACTCACAAGAGCAATGCAGTGTGCAGTATAGTTGCGAGATTCTGTGGTCCCTTGAGAATGAGTGTTCTTATGCTAACAGTTTTCGTACAAGTGAGACGTTAAGGCAAATGCAGAAATGTAGTTCAAACTGTGATGTGATATCATAGACAGTACCTTACGCTACAGAAGAGACCAATGTGTAACAATATTATTCCAGTCACTGTCTGATAAATGTAGCACCGGAGACTTTTATCGTTTCCTAGCATTGCAATGCCGTTTATGCTCACTTTTATCGCTTACTACCTTGCTGCTTTTATATTTTCAGATTACAAAAACCTATATCTGCCATCCATATTGCACTTGTATCACCATCTCTTCGCCGAACTAGTGCACCTATACAATTTACCATTGTATTGGGTGTGTTAGGGACACAAGATACTCTTTGCTATTTGGTTGCAGGGTTGTTTGAGAGAGACCATCTTCATCCAATGCCTCCCACAGACTGATAAACCTTAGGTCATCCACTTGAGGGAAATTTACTACTGTCCTACAAACCTCTGCACTTGCAGGCCCAACAACGTCTACAAGAAGAAGGTTGCGTAGTAGACATCAACCTCCTGTTAGTACGGCGTCTCCTCCTAGAGTCATGTCATCTGAGGACGGCAAGTCGCTAGCGAGGCAGGTGGCTGGGGGCGAGTAGAGATCGGAAGCACGCAGCAGAACAGAGGGGAATCGGGGCCTGGGCCGACCCAAAATACCAGGGTGGGCCGCGGCCCACCGTGGGCACCCTGTAGAGATACACACCCTAGTGTTCTTCTACTAGCATTTTTTTAGCAAAAGAGGGTTTCCCCTCCGATTTCTATTAAAGAAACCACCACAGAACCAACATGATCAATTAAACCGTAAGCATGATCAATTAAACCCTATTATGACTATGCCATGGCAGATTTAAAGCTGCAAACCGAAGAAATGCTATTTAGCATCCATTGTTTGCTTCGAACTAAGAACTAAATTCTAAGAGCTGAAAAGAAAGTATAGTAACCAAGTTACGATCTATTTTCTGGTTGAGATCAAAAAGTTGAGGAGATATGAAGTAACACCTCTCTTGAGGCGCCGTGTAGGCATCGGGGGTGCGTTGGCTGTCGGTGGCGTTGAAGCAGACCTACGACGGTAGACGGGTGCATCGGGGGATAAGTCCCATTGTGGTGGAAGAGAAGGTCGTGTGAGAGGCCCCGGCAAAGAGGACGCCCGCTCTGATGAAGCAAGAGGACGCGATGCAAGGCTATTGGTCCGTCGCCGTGGATGAGAAACATCCATCTCTAGCAGTGGACGAGCGGTCTTGGTAGGCGCTCCGGCATGGTGGAGGACGGTGGCAATGGATGGGGCGGAGGACGACGGCGATGGATGGGGTGGCGGACAGAGGAGGCTGGTGTGGGGATGGTGTTCTAGCGCAGACGGTGTATGAATGGGAAAATGGAGGGAGAGGTACGGGGAACCATGTTTTTGGGACGCGCCTGTCTGAAATATGGGAAAGTTACGAACTTAGCCCCCGTTTAAAATTTGGACGTTTGAAAGTGCAACTATCCCTAGGTGGTTTTGGTAATTCCTAACAACATATAGCTCATTGAGCTAACATCATTCCAAGATGAATATTTCAGGAAAGCTCAATAAATGGCATGGCATGGATGAGAAAAGTGGATCCCTCAAAATGCTAAGGATAAAAGAATTGGCTCAAGCTCAAAAGCTCAATATTCTACATTTTATATTTTAGTGATCCAAGATCACATTGAGTCCATAGAAAAAGCCAATACTATCAAGGAGGGATGAGGTGTTGCTTAATGATTTTCTTGATCCACAGTGTGTAGTGATATGCTCCAAAACCCTCTACTACTTTCCCACATCCACATATGACCTAAACCAAAAGTCAAACTCGGCCCTACCGATTCTTTCTATCCGGCACCACCGAGTTCAGATGTCATAGCCACTGCCACAAACCCTAGGCAAATCGGTCTCACCGATAGGGATCTCGGTCTCACCAAGATGGGGTAGTAATCTCTCTGTTTCCCTTCATAACGTTTCGGTACCACCGAGATGTCCGATCGGTCCCACCGAGATTGCAATGTAAACGCCCTGTTTCCTTTTCGTAATATTTCGGTCCCACCGAAATGAGCGAACCGGTCCCATCAAGTTTACGTGACCAACTCTCTGGTTAGCTTATTACCAAAATCGGTCTCACCGAGTTTGTGTAATCGGTCTCACCGAGATTACGTTAAACCCTAACCCTAACCACATCGGTCCTACCGAGTTGCATGTCGGTCCCACCAAAAATCCTAACAGTCACTAGATTTGCTGAATCGGTCTGACCGAGTTTATCAATTCGGTCCCACCGAGTTTGGCAAGTTGTGTGTAACGGTTAGATTTTGTGTGGAGGCTATATATACCCCTCCACCCACTCTTCATTCATGGAGAGAGCCATCAGAACAAACCTACACTTCCAACTTGTTGTTTTTGAGAGAGAACCACCTACCCTTGTGTTGAGGCCAAGATATTCCATTCCTACCATATGAATCTTGATCTCTAGCCTTCCCCAAGTTGCTTTCCACTCAAATCTTCTTTCCACCAAATCCAAATCCTGTGAGAGAGAGTTGAGTGTTGGGGAGACTATCATTTGAAGCACAAGTGCAAGGAGTTCATCATCAACACACCATTTGTTACTTCTTGGAGAGTGGTGTCTCCTAGATTGGCTAGGTGTCACTTGGGAGCCTCCGACAAGATTGTGGAGTTGAACCAAGGAGTTTGTAAGGGCAAGGAGATCGGCTACTTCATGAAGATCTACCGCTAGTGAGGCAAGTCCTTCATGGGCGACGACCATGGTGGGATAGACAAGGTTGCTTCTTCGTGGACCCTTCGTGGGTGGAGCCCTCCGTGGACTCGCGCAACCGTTACCCTTCGTGGGTTGAAGTCTCCATCAATGTGGATGTACAATAGCACCAACTATTGGAACCACGAAAAAAACATCCGTGTCTCCAATTGCGTTTGAATTCTCCAAACCCGTCCCTTTACATTCTTGCAAGTTGCATGCTTTACTTTCCGCTGCTCATATACTCTTTGCATGTTTGCTTGAATTGTGTTAAGATTGCTTGACTTGTGCTAAGATAGCTAAAATCTGCCAAAAACTAAAATTGGGAAAAGGATAAGTTTTTATTTGGTCAAGTAGTCTAATCACCCCCCCCCCCTCTAGACATACTTTCGATCCTACAAGTGGCACCAGAGATTTGGTCTCCATTTGCTTTGATTTCCATAGCTTTTGGTGGTCATAGCCTTGGTTTCACAACCTAGGAGAGTATGGCGTCTAGCGAGGGAAACTATCACCGTAGAGGTCCTTACTTTGATGGTACTAATTTTGCTAGTTGGAAGCATAAGATGAAAATGCATATTCTTGGACATAACCCCGCCGTTTGGGCTATTGTGTGTATTGGCTTGCAAGGTGAATTCTTGGATGGGAGAGAACCGAACCGTGAAGCTAGCGTGGAAGAGTTGAAGATGCTGCAATACAACGCTCAAGCTTGTGATATCCTCTTCAACGGATTGTGCCCCGAAGAATTCAACAAAATCAGCCGTCTTGAGAATGCAAAGGAAATTTGGGATACTTTGATTGCTATGCATGAAGGTACCGACTCCGTCAAGGAATCCAAGTTGGATGTGCTCCAAAGTCAACTTGACAAGTTCAAAATGAAGGATGGTGAAGGTGTCGCTGAAATGTACTCTAGGCTTTCTCTTATCACAAATGAGATTGCGGGCTTAGGAAGTGAAGAGATGACCGACAAATTCATCATCAAGAAGATCCTAAGAGCTTTGGATGGAAAATATGATACCGTGTGCACATTGATCCAAATGATGCCCAATTACAAAGATCTCAAGCCAACGGAAGTCATTGGAAGAATTGTTGCTCATGAGATGTCACTCAAGGATAAGGAGGAACTTCACAACAAGTCAAGTGGTGCTTACAAAGCCTCATGTGAAGCCCCCACATCATCAAGTGAGAAACAAACCTTCAATGAAGAATTGAGCTTAATGGTGAAGAACTTCAACAAATTCTACAAGAGTAGAAGCAAGAGAGAAGCTCCAAGTCAAGGTCCTACAATGACAAAAGATCTTCTAGTCGAGGCGCAATTGCTACAATTGTGGGAGACCGGACACTATTCAATGAATGTACGGCACCCACAAAAGAAGAGAAGAATCACCCAAGAGGAGAAGTAGAAGAGGAATCACCACCAAGAGAGGAGGAGTAGAGATGATCGTTATGAACGAAGAACATCCCGGAGAAGCAAGGATTCGGAAAGAAAGGACAAGTCATCAAGGAGCTACACAAAACAAAGACATCAGGCTCATGTTGGTGAATGGGTGTTCGGCTCCGACTCCGACAATCACTCCGAGAGAAGCTATCACTCTGACTCCGAATGTACTCAAGATGAAGGTGTTGCCGGTCTAGTACTTGTGTCAACCATCTCCTACGACATATTTGATTCACCAAATGAAGGAATTGGAAGATGCTTCATGGCCAAAGGTCCAAAGGTAACACATCCTGAATATGTTGATTTCAATAGTGATGAAGATGACTTGTTAGGTGATGATGATTTACTTGTTGACAACTCTAGTGATGAATACTATGATGATACGTCAATTAATCATGCTAATCAAGATAAAACGAATGACAATGATAAGGAGAAGATTGAGCTTCTAACTAAAGAACTGAAACACTCTTAAGTTAGCTCATGAAACTATCTTAGAAGATCATCGAGAACTTTTAAGGACTCATGAGAAGTTACGCTTTGAAAAGCTCAACCTTGAGCAAGAGCATGAGTTCTTAAAGGCAATCAATAATGATCTCCGTAAGAAAAGTTCTTCTTAAATTTCCAAGTGTTTACTCTTATCTACTTAGATGCCTCAAGTCAAGTACATTAACAAGAACAAGAAGGATTCTTCCTCTAGTAGTAACAATAATCATGCTAAATCCAATGTTGTTGCTTCTAATAGTTCTCTTGATTCCACTAATGATTCTCTTAGCCAAGTTACACTTGAGCAAGAAAATAGCTTATTGAAGGGAATTATAAAGAAAGGTGTTTACAAGAGCCTTGCGGGAGTAAGCAATTTGAGAAATTATGCATAAGCAAGGAAGGCACCGGAGGAACCAAGGTGTTGGTTTTGAGCGAAAGTTCAATGCCAATGGAGTTGAGTGGGAAGAAGATCAATACCCCAAGGCGAAGTTTGTTCCTCTACAAGAGAAGTATGATCCTACTTCCTTCAAGGGACACAAGCTCAAGATGATCTTCCACCACAAGACCACAAGCAAAAAGGCAAGGACAAGCTTCAAGAGGAGATTGATGCATTTGAAGAAGCTCCTAAGGCCTTGGTCAAGTGGGTTCCCAAGACTACATCAAGTTCTACTTCATCAAGCATGACTACAACTCCAAGGATTCCCATCAAGATAATGTGGATCCCGAAGAAGAAGAACTAAAGAGTTCTTGAGGGTGACTCCTCCAACATATTTCACTCCTATCATTTTGGCAACAACAAGTGCAATCAACTTCCACATCTTGCAATAGTTCAAGGAGTCACAAACCCTCTTGTTGGTAAGACAAGGGACAAGATAACCTAATGCTTTCATAGACATCATCTTGTGTGTGCATCACTCTATGTCTATGGATATACTTATTTGTTCCTTGTGGGACTAACCCGTGTAGGTATTGAAAGTGCAACTCACTCCAAAGGATTGCTCCAAACGATCTTCATCAACATTGAGCATCCACATGTTCAACACCTACATGAAGCCATCATCGACAAAACCCAAGGTTAGTTCATCCCTCTAAGGTGGGATCTCACATCTAGGGGGAGCTTAACTCTAAGAATTGAGTCAAAGCAACTCTAATGGTGTGAACACATCAATGCATTATGTAAAAGTGGTAACCCCACTTGAGCTTAAACGATGAGTATGACCTATGATCAAATGTTCTCATTTGACTCCTAAGTCAATATACTCATATATAGATGACCTAGTCATCACCAATTGCTTGATAGATGCTAGAATTGGTTGTGCATGCTTCGCCACATATTTCATTTGCCATTTTATTGTGTGAGCATGTTGGTTGCATATTTTACTCATTCGAGGACATCCACTTGTTGTTTTGATTGATTGTTTTCTTTTTCTTTTGCAAGTGGATGGACAAGAATGCCTAAGAACCTTCTGTAGCTATCTATGCTCTTCTCTTCTCAAACTCTATTCATGCTGCATCACAAAATTTGATCAAGTCAGATTCGAACCACTCTGTGTGAGGAGCACTCGGAGTCCCCGATTCGTCATAGACTTAAACTTCCAAAACTTCTTTATGTGTTTCGGTCTGACCGATTCCTCCATTTTGGTCATACCGAGATCACTAAGTCGATCTAGGTTTTCAATCTCGGTGCAACCGATTTGAACACTTCGGTCAGACCGAGTTGCTGTAACTGTCAACAGTTATGCATCTCGGTGCCACCAAGTTGTTCCACTCGGTCACACTGACAGGGTCGGGCTATATATTCTCACGGGCAAAAATTTGGAAACTTTCTCCAAACCCCTTCGCCCGCGCATAGCTCGCTCTGCCTCTAGTGTCTTCAGATCGTCTTCCTCATCGCCAGCCGCCTCCAGTCACTGGTCTCCGCCGCCGTCAACGGAATTCATCCCCGCCGTTGCCGCCATAGCGAGTTCATCGCCAAGCTAGGGTATGGACTCGATCACAGTGCTATCCCCGTCCAATTCCTAGCACATTGTGTTCATCATGATTCTTGCCACGATTGAAACTATTCTATCCAGTCAAAACAATCCATAGATTAGAGGTGAATTGAAAATTTAGGGTTAGGTTTCCGCCGAAACCATCTCGGACCCACCGGGTTGTAGAACTCGGTTCCACCGATTCGGCTAAGGCCATTGCACATGTGGTTCTCGGTCTGACCGAGAATTGCAAATCGGTGTGACCGAGTTCAGGACTTTGTGAAACCCTAGCAGTCTTGGTGCCACCGAACTATGACTCGGTCTGACCGAGTTCACTAGTTTAGGTTCCAAAAGCTGCTTCGGTATCACCAAGTTTACAAATCGGTAGATCCGAAATGCTTTCTGTGGAAAACTAAAACTAAGTTTTTGAATCATTCTTTTGCAAAAACCTCTGTATTTTGTGATGCTCATCCACTCTATCTCATCTATATCTATTCACAGGGTCAGCAGTCAGTGTGTGCAACATGTCTAATCAAAGTGACAGCCAGAACAGGTCAGAGGAGCAGGTTCAAATGAGTGAGGGCACTAGTCCCTCTAGCAGCTCAGATGAGGGTAGCAGGAGCACCCCTAGCAACTTGCCTAAAGCTGCCACCAGGACCAGAAAGAAGAAAACCTCATAATCTGAGGATGAAGACTATGTGGTTGTAGAGGATGAGGCCACTTCCAAGAAGAAAGTACTCAAAAAGGAGTATGGCACATCTGCTGCCATTAAGCCTGGTATGAAGACCAAAGTACCTGCAAAGAAAACCCCCATGTCTAAAGCCAGAGCCTCTACTCAAGTAACTTTGGAATCTCAACCCAAAGAGGCTGCTGCAGAAGGGAAGAAAAGGAAGGAAAGGGTCAAGAAGACCATGGCCAGAGTTGTTGGAAAGCCTTCCATGACGGAAGAGGAGGAGGAAGAAGAGGTTGCTGCACCAGCACCCAAGGCTCAGAAGCTTATGGGTGATGTTATTAGGTCAGGTGCTGCATCATCAAAGCCCAAAGAAGCACCCAAAGCTGCCTCCAAGCCCAAGATTGCACCAAAGAGGAGTACCAGGAACATTCCAGCTGCAGAGAAGAACAAGGCCCAGTGCCTGAAATTGTTGCTGAAGAAGAAGATGATGAGACACATGTCTTGAGAAAATTGAAGCCAAAAATTCCAGATCATAATGATGCCCATCATGTAGCTGAGAACATGAAGATCAAGCCTGAGAGTCGATTTAGTGCTATGCATTTTCTATGAACTTTTTGGTAACTTGTTGCCAAAGGGGGAGAAAAATGTATAGATCATAGGCTTCGAGAGAGTGTGTTGCTTTTTATTCTCTCTTGCTTTGGTGGTTGAACTTTATTTGCTTGTTTGAAATACTTTATGTATGTGTGATACTTGGATGATCATGTGTTTGATCATATGCTACATTTATGCTTGTTGGATGACATTATCTCGTTTATCCTTATATGATCATTCACTTTGCTTGGTGATGAGTGCATGTATTCAATCATTATCATTTTGAGCGCTCCACCAAGATGTATGTGACATGGAAGAGTAACCCATGAGCCTAAACTCTTTGTGCATTTGTAGTCCAAAGCAAATCTTAAACTATGCACAAACTTAGGGGGAGCTCTTGCTTATCACATACTTCTCAAAGCGACAATGTTTTTCACTCTTATTATCATTTGTCGAAGCTTTGATCTATATGTTGTCATCAATTACCAAAAAGGGGGAGATTGAAAGTGCAACTATCCCTAGGTGGTTTTGGTAATTCCTAACAACATATAGCTCATTGAGCTAACATCATTCCAAGATGAATATTTCAGGAAAAGCTCAATGAATGGCATGGCATGGATGAGAAAAGTGGATCCCTCAAAATGCTAAGGATAAAAGGGTTGGCTCAAGCTCAAAAGCTCAAGACTCTACATTTTATATTTTAGTGATCCAAGATCACATTGAGTCCATAGGACAAGCCAATACTATCAAGGAGGGATGAGGTGTTGCTTAATGAGTTTCTTGCTCCACAGTGCTTAGTGATATGCTCCAAAACCCTCAACTACTTTCCCACATCCACATATGACCTAAACCAAAAGTCAAACTCGGCCCTACCGATTCTTTCTGTCCGGCGCCACCGAGTTCAATGTCATAGCCACTGCCACAAACCCTAGGAAATCGGTCTGATCGATAGGGATCTCGGTCTCACCGAGATGGGGTTGTAATCTCTTTGTTTCCCTTCGTAACGTTTTGGTACCACCGAGATGAGCGATCGGTCCCACCGAGATTGCAATGTAAACTCCCTGTTTCCTTTTCGTAACATTTCGGTCCCACCGAAATGAGCGAACCAGTCCCACCAAATTTACCTGACCAACTCTCTGGTTAGCTTATTACCAAAATCGGTCTCACCGAGTTTGTGTAATCGGTCTCACTGATATTACGTTAAGCCCTAACCCTAACCACATCGGTCCTACCGAGTTGCATGTCGGTCCCACCGAAAATCCTAACGGTCACTAGATTTGCTGAATCGGTCTGACCGAGTTTATCAATTCGGTCCCACCGAGTTTGGCAAGTTGTGTGTAATGGTTAGATTTTGTGTGGAGGCTATATATACCCCTCAACCCACTCTTCATTCATGGAGAGAGCCATCAGAACAAACCTACACTTCCAACTTGATGTTTCTGAGAGAGAACCACCTACCCTTGTGTTGAGGCCAAGATATTCCATTCCTACCCTATGAATCTTGATCTCTAGCCTTCCCCAAGTTGCTTTCCACTCAAATCTTCTTTCCACCAAATCCAAATCCTGTGAGAGAGAGTTGAGTGTTGGGGAGACTATCATTTGAAGCACAAGAGCAAGGAGTTCATCATCAACACACCATTTGTTACTTCTTGGAGAGTGGTGTCTCCTAGATTGGCTAGGTGTCACTTGGGAGCCTCCGACAAGATTGTGGAGTTGAACCAAGGAGTTTGTAAGGGCAAGGAGATCGCCTACTTCGTGAAGATCTACCGCTAGTGAGGCAAGTCCTTCGTGGGCGACGGCCATGGTGGGATAGACAAGGTTGCTTCTTCGTGGACCCTTCGTGGTTGGAGCCCTCCTGACTCGCGCAACCGTTACCCTTCGTGGGTTGAAGTCTCCATCAACGTGGATGTACGATAGCACCACCTATCGGAACCACGACAAAAACATCCGTGTCTCCAATTGCGTTTGAATTCTCCAAACCCTTCCCTTTACATTCTTGCAAGTTGCATGCTTTACTTTCTGCTGCTCATATACTCTTTGCATGCTTGCTTGAATTGTGTTAAGATTGCTTGACTTGTGCTAAGATAGCTAAAATCTGCCAGAGACTAAAATTGGGAAAAGGGTAAGTTTTTATTTGGTCAAGTAGTCTACACCCCCCCCCCCTCTAGACATACTTTCGATCCTACAACGTCCCATCGGTTGGGGATAGGACGGTAATCTCGCATCTCGCCAATATTTTCAAAAAGCGATTTCTGGCAAGGAAAGGGTGTTTTGGCGCCCATGGTTGGCGCCCACGGTGTATGAACGGGGCTGATAGGTAGGGCGGCTGTGTCATGTCTGAGTGAAGTTACAAACCTGCCCCAATTGAAAATATTTGCCTACATCCGGCCGAGTCGAGTTTGTTTTGCCACCCACCGTGTATGAATGGGGAAATGGAGGGAGAAACAGAGGTCTTTCGGACGAGCTTGAATCAAATGTGTTTTGCCGCCCATGTTTGGCGCCCACCGTGTCGGAATGGGCTCAAAGGCGGTCGTGTCACGTCTAATTGAAGTTACTAACCTACCCCTATTGAGAGCAGTGGAAATCGGGCCGATGGATTGTCCGTGTAAGGGGTAGACAACAATTTCCATCTCCCAAACACTTGGCTTCGGGCAGCTGACATGGGAGTGGACATTTTGCCGCTTCTTCCAAATTTTGGGACAATAAGCATCCACGTTTACCCTGACAACTAAATTTGAATCCATTTTGTATTCCTATACGAATCTTTATAAATCATTCTATGTTTTTTATATCTTCAAAAGCACGAAAAAGATGTATTCCATTGTCATATATGAATATGATTTACAAATGCCTATACTCGAATTCAGAAGCTAGAATCCAGCTTAAGGTGAATTCGAATATTTGGAACATTTTATGTCCAACTCAAATGTCACACGCAGTATAATGTGTACTCCCATTTAGATATGTACACAAGCGATGTATCAAGATTCAAATACGAGTCAATCAACCAAGAATGTACAAAATTAACAGACATATAAACCCTTATAGATATGGATCGATAATATCAACTAACATACATAAGCCAGGCCGCTATATATTTTTTTTGCTAGAAGAGCATCCTTTTTTTAGCGAAGCTAGTACAGCATCTTGGCCCTTTCTGATGCGTGCCACTTATGGTCTGTAGCGACCTGACCTCAGACGGTCAAGCCTCTGTGTTTCTGTGCCATCCCTGGATCAGTATGCTGGCACACACAGTACATCAATGTATATATCAAAGTGCAATCACATGTATAATTAACGTAAAACTGAAATATACCTCATAAGTCACAGCGGAAACAAATAGTCGGGTGTGGAGTCCCATCAACGCCATCGGCAGGTTGAGTGTAGACCGTAACCCTGTACCGTATTCTTACTCGTCGGAAGAAAGTATCTGCAACATGATACGTTGCAGCCATGTAGGTCAGTAAATTGAATGTACCGGCAAGATCACAACATGAGAAAACAGTTGATAAAACTATACTATATGCAATATGGCTTTGTGGCTCTGTGTCTGAGTTTTGTTTGCGTAAAAGCTGATTTATTTTCCCTACATCAAAGGAATAAATGAAGTCTGTACTATGGAGTTTTCTATCATGACATGGTTCCGCCAACCGATGTCTCATAGCCCGAAATCATCATAAATTGCCCATAATTAAGTTATCAATCCGGTGTTGAGAGTTCGAGATAGATCCAAGTCCGAGGCTCAAATTGTCCGTAATCGGGACACGGCTAATCGATTAGGTTTTAACCTCTGTAGAGGTTTGTACACTTTACCCGCAAGATTCGATCCCTCTTTTACGTTCTCGCACTTGAGGTGTTTGAGAACAAGATGACCGAAACATGGTCTTCGAAGAGTTCCCCGACCACCGTCCGGTGCTCATTCAATCCTACCGTAGTTCTACATCTGCTAGCACCGCCCTAGCGAGTCACAACTAGGGTCAACCAAGCCAGAGCCCATAGTGACTTGCGGTTGCACAGGTAAGCTTTCGGGCATGAAGTATTCTTCCGTCTCTTTGAGTCTGGGTGAAGCTTTCCGCAAGATGTCATGGCGCTTCTCCATGCATCCCGGCCAACCTTTGGATTCTCCAGGTGCCCGTCAACCATCCTTCACCCAAAGTGTGTATTGAATTCTTGTCTCGAGTCTTGAAGTCTTGAGGCCTTGAAGATGCAGTCCTTGCAGATTCCATCATGGAGTTGTCGTCATTGGCGTAGATCCTCCATTCTCACACCACTCCCGAGCACTCATACCAAACCCGTCTACTATAGCGTAGCATTAAAATAAAATATCGCCCGGGCTTGGTAACAGGGTGATGGGTTCCTACCTCATGCATACTACTCAACTACGAGAATTCAATATCACTCTTGGAGGGTTTGTTGCGAAGATGACACTAGATGCAATAAAACACATAGGTATGAAAAACATGGTCAAAGTGAACTTGCACGGTATTACTTGGTGAAGATAATAATTTGTCGAGAAAATGACTTGGTAGAACTAATCGTCACTCCGTTGAAAATCTATATAGTCAAACATAGCATTCACATAAGCTAACATCCTAGCAAACAATTTTAGCACTCGAAATAACAATCAAAACAGCAAGGAAAATCGATAATAAAACTCAAACAAAATCAAAAGAAACTTCAAATAAAACTACAAAGAAAAACTACTAACGAAGATCTATGACTCTGCTACAAACATCTAATATAGTTTTGCCGTAAGTAAAAACTTAACAACAATTAAAATACTAAACTAATAAATTAACAAAAATAAAATGTAAAATAACTAATTTAACAGAAAGTATTTTTTTCATAAAATTTCATTTGCAAAAGAAACAAATAAAAAGCTTTTATAAAACTCTAACTATGACCTATAGAAGGTTTCATACAAAACTAAGGAAAATAAATTTTTAAAATAAAAATAAATTTTCTCCTGTTGTCTAACAGAAACACAACTAATTTTTTCAAAACTGACAAAATAAATAATTTAAAACTAATAAAAACAATAAATAAAAAGCTAAAACAGAACTAATAATAAAACAGTACTGTTTTGCTAAAACCTAATTTAAATTAACCTAGAAATAAAATACTAAATACTACTGGATAAACAAAGGTCCTAGAGACCAGGAGCAAAAAGAATCGGTCAAAAATAATATTCCTAACTCAAAATAGCTCAAATCTAGTGATTTGAGAAAATTCATCTAAACACAAATTTAAACTGCTCAAATGTGAAATCCAGAGACACTAACAGAAACTTCAGCAAATTTGTGACACATAGCAATTGGAATCACTCAAAAATACTAAAAACTCTAAAAGATATGAATTTTCTAAGATTGCTATTTTCTGAAAAAAATGAATTACGGGATTTCGTGGATCTCACAGGAGTAGTCGTCGGAGTTGGGGAAGAAGATCGGATCCAATGTTGCGGTTGCTCCTAGAGGAAAGGAGATCACGGGACGGTGGAGAGGAGATCATATAAACCTCAGGAGAGGTCGAGGAAGTACCAACCGAACCTCGAACAACGGTGGAGAAGCCGCCGGAGTTTATGAACTCCGATGAGTAATTGTGCTGGATAGGGAGGGGGATAAGCTCCCATGGGAGAGGGCTTTGGGCGAGGGGAAGGAGGGCAACATGAGGGAGGTATTTATAGGGCGAGGGGGTGTCCAGATGCGTGCAGCCATGGCGAGCAAAAAAACGGTAACTTCGGATCTCCGGTGAGGAAATCCGGGGTATTAATGGCCTTTTACTTGGAGAAGGAGGTGTAGGGGAAGGAGGTGGATCCATTCAGAGGATTCTTGGGGAAGGGGAAGGAGGGAAGGGTGTGGGGCGTGGGGTGGGGTGCGTGCGTGTGTTCTGCTCCTGTAGGGTGCAGAACGATCGTAGGAGGAAGACGACCTGTTGGGTCGTGGAGGGGGCTGGGCCTAGTGCGGCTGGGCTTTGGCCAGTTTTTTTGTTTTTTTATAAAATAGAGAAGGAAAACTGAAATAGAGGGCAATAAATAAAATAAGTATATATACATATTATATATCAAAATTTTCAGAAAAACATTTGTTACAGTATGAACAATTTTTCAAGTTCAAATAAAATTCACAGCAAATTCCAAAATTCAAAAGGTGCCATTGTTGCATTTAAAATGCAAACAAAATTATTTTAAAATATCAAAATGATTTAAAAATCATTTTTCTCCACTTTTCTACTGTAGGGAATCATTTTACCCTATTTTCGTATATTTTAGTTTTGGAGAAAAATAATTTCAATAAAACCAAATAACTCCAATTTGAAAGTGGGTTTCAAAATAATTTCAACCGCCTTTCAATTTGATTCTTTTAAACTTCAACTCATATTTCATAAAATTTGAAGAAGTCATTTTATCTTCTCTCATGAAAATCATTGAGTTGCATAAAGTTTCTGAATTTGAAATATTTCCAAATGGAATTCAAATCTTTTCAAAACCCTTTTCATTTATTTAAATGGAAGAAGTCATATCATCTTCTCTCTAGGGTTTTGTGCTTCAATTGAATTTGAATTCTCAGAGATCAGAAGTCAAAAAAAAGGCCTGGGAAAGTCATTTCATTCCCTCTCATTAAACTTTCAAAAAGTTTCAAATTCCACTCAATTTCACACAATCAATCACTCAACAATCAAACAAACAATCAGAATTATTTATTTAATATAACATTCCAAAATTTAGAATTTTGGGATGTTACACGGTCCATCTATACTACTATTATTGCTGAATGCACATTGAGCCTGATTGGCATATTTGTAGGTCTGGCACAGCAATTAAAATTAAATGTCTCCGAGTCTTATCAATTAATACAGACTTGTGCTCAAATAAATTACAAACCAAAAAACAAAAAACAATCATTACATGATCTCTAAAACAAATGGTTTGATCGATTACATGAACAAACAATACCAAGTGGGAATTTAATTTCCTTTTTTCCTTCTGGACCTTAACAATGCGGTCAGTCTCATATTGATTCATTCTAAAATCCATCAAATATTTAATGGTTGTCTTGAGTACTTCTTGTGATTGTGTTGTTTGCTTCCTCAACATGTCAACTTCATCTCTAAGTGCGAAAGCAGAATCTCTTCTACCACTAGTTTAGCCTTTAGAGCATCAGCAGTTGGCAATTCATGATGCACGATTGGGCCAGTGCCACTGCTGTGGGATGAGACAACGTCCATGGGGACCTCACTCTTTGATCTTGGGCTAACTAGTTTTGCCATTAAAGTTCCGATTGGATTCCGAAAAGTTGAAGTTAGCAAAACATCTCAACTAGGAATTATAACAGCAAACCAGTTAAACAAACAAGGAACTAAAGAGTTTCAATTGGATGCTGAAAAGTAGTTATTAACATCATTGTAACTGGTTGTTGCAGCAGCAATGCAGTTAAACAAACAAGTTTTGCAAAAGGTACCTATTGTGGCATTGGAGTTTCTATTGGATCCTGAAAAGTTGAGTAGCGAGTAACGTGATTAGAGAAACCGGTTGTAGCAGCAAAGTAGTTAAACAAACAAGTTTTGCAAAAGGAACATGTTGTGGCATTGGAGTTTCTCTTGGATCCTGAAAAGTTGAGTAGTCAGTAACTTGATTAGAGAAACAAGTTACAGCAGCAAACCTGTTACACAAATATATTTTTGAAAATGTACCTGCTGTGCAATTGGACTTCCAATTGGATCCTGAAAACTTGAAGGTTGTAAGATGATTACAGCAACAAGTTACAGCAGCAAACCAAGTAAACAAGGAAGTTTCTGAAAACATACCTGTTGTGCCAACGGAGTTTCAATTGGATCCTGCAAACTTGAATGTTAGCAATCAATAAATAAAGTTTTGCAAGAGCCATAAGAAACTAACATCGAACTAGTACAACTAACCAGTTTTGGCAACATATTTAATTACACATGAACTAGTAAAACTAACGAGTTCTTGGCAACGTATTAAAGTAACAAGTCGGTACCGTTTACCAGCAACACAGACATCTGTAAATTTCTTTGATGTAAGCAAAATGATTCTAACACATATAAGTTAAAAAGATGGTGTCCCTCATATAAACCTGATAGTTGTCTATCTATGAGCATACAAACATTACTAGTGCAACAAGTGATAACAGCAAACAAACAAACAGGGTATCAGAACATACATCACACATGAATTCTCTGCACCCTAGAAGTACATATGACCAGCTATCTACATGCTTAAGTAGATATTTAAGTTCTGGCAAACAGGTAATTCTTAACAGTAAGTATCAAACACATAGATAGGCGCAGTCTATAATAGGATTAACAGGCTACGACATTATGTAATCAGTAGCAAACTAAATTAAGCCAAGCAACATAATTGAACAATTTTTTAATAAATGGCTAACTGAAATTCCAAGAAGCAGGTAACTGAACTTACGCTGGCTCTTTGTACAGGCACAGTACAACTTCTTTTTCGCTTACGAGGTTCTACGAAGGAGTCCATGGCATCAACTGCTTGGATACGTAGTCCCAATACTTCTTTCTTCCCACACTCCATTGGTAAGTCGAATGGTTAATCTGGTAAGATGGTGCGTCCTTGATATGTTATATGAAGACGTGTAGTCAGACTAGTTGTACCCACACACATCACACTGGCTTTTACTGTATATTTCATGTGATTACATTTGACATATCGAGATCTAAGCAATCTACAATAGGATGAAAAGACTGGCATCCTTCACATTATTGGTGAACTCGGTTCATAGAAACAAGCAATTCAACCATTCTGTGGGTAAATCAAAAGCGCCACTAGAATATTTTTCACTACCCCAATCATACACGCAAAAAGGGGCGACGCCCCCATAGGGGCTGGTATGGGTGGCCGCCTCGGGTGGCTAGAAAGTGTGCACCTAGTTTGAGTCGTCCAGGTTGGCCCAGGCTAGTTTTGTTCATCCCAACGCACGAGCAGATAATGTAAAAATGAAGAAAAACATTTCAATTTGGATGGGCCAATAACGTAAGTGCAAGGCAGGCCCTATAGCAAGCTTGCGGCCCAAACGAGCGCCTCCCATATCGATCGACAGCAGGAAAAATCCCAATCCGTTCGCTCCAGCCTCCAGTCTAGTTCGCTCCTAATCTAGCCACCACTAGACAGACCGACACAGCACTTCCTCGCGCCCTCGTTGGAGGGCGTTCGCCGGGCTTCAAGCGAATTGAAGGACAAGAAGATGAAGATCCAACCCTGGGTGTAGCCTGCGTGGGAGGCAGTGGCGGAAGCACGGGCATGGCATCGAGCTTGCACAAACCGACAGTCGCAGCTTGCAAGAGCAGCATGTGCAACGAGCAGGTACATCACATCCCTGATTATATATATTTCAACTGTTCAATTTTTGGCCAACAGTTAAACCTGACGGTGTTGTAAAACTGCTTGTATGTAGGGAATCTATGAGAAAATGAAACCAATTACTGCTTATTTTATAACTCCCTCAATCAGTACTGAACTGACTGAATGTGATATATCTAATCAAGTTTCCGGTGCAAACATACAAGCTCATGTTGTTCTTCAGCCTGAAGTGTCTAATGAATAGACTGCTAATGAAGGATTTGATGCAAACATTTTACATGCTCCTGGTGATGAACATGTAGTGTCTAATGAGGTATCTAATGCAAGCATTTTGTAAGCTCACATTGAAGGATTTAGTGTCTAATGATGATCTGCTATGTTGAGAGAGACATAGAGATTTGCAGGCATTGATGACAAGCAAATTATAGTACATTTTCATGGCTTGAGGAAACGTCGAGGCCGTCTACCAGAAAGTCCCCCTATCATGACAACATAGCATAAATACTTTTCTAATCTATTGTTTGAAACTATTGGCATACTTGTGCATGATGGATATATTGATATGCAGTTTGCACACTGGTTATAGGTGCAATTACACTTTGATATTTTCAGCTAGAGAATGAATAATTCAAGCAGATACAGACCATGTTAGTAGTCCTTGTACACCATGTTGCATTTTGTGTTTTTTGGTGCTTACACCATTTAATGTTTTATAATCTGAACTACTTTGGATCATTAGCTGGTTTTCAAAGTGCATGTAGCTTCACATTTCTCAAGTTATGTTGATTCCGGAGTGCAAGTGCCTTCATATTTTTAAGTTAAATGTTCGCCCCTGGTAACTTGAATTCATGGGTCCACCACTGCACACAAATCATACACACATGCCAATATGAATTAAATGAAATGCAGGGACTTACGCTAGCTCATTGTACAGGCTCACTGCAGCTCTGCTTGCACTTGGGATGTTCCATGTACAAGTCCATGTTACCACTTGCTTGGATGTGCAGTCCTTGTGCTCCTTGCATCCGCCTCTGTATTTTGACAAGGTGAATGGTTGATCAAATAAGAGGAATCGACCTTGCTGTTGTACCGGAGGACAGATACTTACAAGGTTATACGGGTGTGCAGGATGTGTACCAGATCCTGTAGCGCCGTCATGCTTCACTAAAAAATGGTTTTGCTTGTTTCAGATGATATCTCCTGAAGAAATAAGAGTCAAAGTCAGAGTTGCATAGGCGTGTAAGCTAAAAGAGCAGTGAAAGGATATCCAAACATCGTCAGAACAGTGCACGAGGGAGTGATGTCTGGATACCTAGTTCGGGCCGGTGTTTGGGCATGCTCACCTAGCTAGAGTGCGGGTCACTTCAGAGCCGTTGAGGGTGATGCGCTGGCGCTGGCTGGCCGCGCACGGATGTAGATCTTGAGTGACAGCGGAGCCCTACGATGCGGTGGACGAGACCGTTGGTGAAGCCCCAATAGCCTCGGGGGGCAGAGGTGCGACGATGTGCTCGGTGAAGTAGCCCCGGTGAGGTGGCAGGCGCACCTGATGCTGTGGAAGTCGGTGTCTGTGAGGCACATCGGTTGCGGCGGCCGATGTTGTCGGTGGACCACCCGATGCGGTGGACGAGGGCGTAGATGAGGTAGCTCTGGTGCGATCGTGAAGCGCGACCGTCGTTGTCGTCCGGCACAGAGGTGGGAAAAGAGACGAGATGAGGGGCCATTCGAACTTTGCTTGGGTTGGCGGTGAATTAGGGATTTGAGCAATCTGGGCGCGGAAGGGGACGGTGGAGAAGGGAGATTTTGCTTGGGGCCGCCAAATATTTCAATCCAAAACGTGGAAGCGCGAACTTATATTGTCGTCGGTTTTTCGGGGGGGTGGCTGGCTGGGTGCTAAGCGTTAAATGCGACACACGCGACCACCACGACACGACCTCGGTCTGCCTGGTGCGCCTACATTTGAGAATGCAAACGAATCTTCTTTCATTTGCAAACGAATCTGTATGTATTACCATGCCCGTGTTTTCCTTGCAAATAATTAGTCATTTGAAACGAGATACTACAAATTATTTAATGAAGAGTTATTTGAAAAAAAATTGAAACGGTATCCAAGGTATCCATGCTAACATGGATTAGAGTGTGTGTCACATAATTAGTTATTTGAATTCGTGTGTGTGTCACATAGCGATCTCCGATTCTAACGTGGATTTCGCATTTCATGGTATTCACGCTACTTTTTTAATAGAAATTCATATGTATATGTTGAACACCATGGTAGTGAGAAAACTTTGGATGGATTCAAACATATGACCTAATAAATAGCACAACAATCGAGTCAATGTCAACTTTTCCAAACCTAGTATGGCACGAATTCGAAATAATTAACCATATGCATGATCCTCAGTTCAAATCTTACAATGTACACCGAAACATCGATATTAAGTCTCGTACTATCTACATTCAAATGTTGTTTTTAGCCCCACCCCCCCCCCCCCTCGGCACACACGCTACATACTTCCTGTATCGGTCAATCTTCCTCTCCTAACCACATTAGGAAGCTATCGGTTTCCGACACACGTTCGTTCTTTCTCTCCATGTTTCGATCTCTAACTCTCTCAACTAGACAACCCCCCTTTTACACTCTGTTACCGAATGTGTATTTACCTCACACACCCGCCATTGCACCCCATGCCGAGCTCTCTCTCCCTCCCACCCTCTCTCGCTAGATACATGCATTGCCTATCTAGCCCCCCAACTTCTCATGCGCACGCACGCACATTATCTATCTAGGTCACTGCCTCGAGACTGTATCACTCTTTCTTTCGCAAGGTGGGCCACACTCGCTCAATCTCGCTCTCTTTATCTGAGTCTCGATTAACCTCGTTTTCTTTCACACACAAATGATATATCTCCCTGTTCAGGCCTCGATCGACACACTCTATACTCTCTCACGCATATTGTCTATCTCGGTCAGTCCATCCAAGCCGCCCCCGCTCTTTCGACCTCATGGCGGGCCATGCTCGCTCAATCTCTCTCTCTCTCTCTCTCTCTCTCTCTCTCTCTCTCTGTGTGTGTGTGTGTATGTCTTGATTGACGTCGCTCTTTCTCAGACACAAATGATATATCTCCATGTTTGAGCCCAATTCGACATATTCATATTGTAAACTCTCTCACGCACATTGTCTATCTAGGTCACTCTCTCCAACCCGTCTCACTCTTTCGATCGCACAACGACCCACACTCGCTCAATCTCTCTCCCTTTATATATGTAATCGATTGACCTTGCTTCCTCCCACGCACGAAATATATCTACATGTCTGTGACTGGATCATCTCTCAAGCTCTATCTTACAGCCCTCGCCCTTCCCAAAAGCTCAATCGGACAATATCTCTCCAGAGCATATATATCTTTTCAATGAATGTCGGACCACACTCACTTTGTCTCTCTATCTATATGTCTCTTGATTGACCTCGCTTTCTCACGCTATATCTTCCACACATTTGAGCTACCTCTCCATCCCTCGCAAAGCCGGAGCTATTTACATTGCGAGGGGGACTCCAACCTTGGATTTATTTGTGTAGGCATTTATTCCGGTGGGTTTAGATTATATTTTCGTAGCATTCGGCCCACAACTACTTCAAACACCGTTGCAACACCCGCACCTCCCCCAATTGATTTCCCTCTGGCTCGGTCATCGCTCTCTCGCACGTCCTTTCTCGCCTTCAACGTCACACCATGGTATTATTGCAAAAAATTCCGTTGTTCTCTTTAATTATTACAAATAAGCTACAAAACTACACACCGATAGTCCACCTAGAATGGAACAAATTTCGACCCACAAAGTAAAGTGCTACAAACTACACACCGAGGGGCCCAACTTTGCTATCAGGGTTGCCAACCATAAATTGGATTCTGAGGCACACTTTGTTGCCCAAGTCAGGTGACCATAACATGATCAGAGGGCATGCCATCAACATGTTGCATGTGTTTGATGTGCCACAGAAGTTTAAAGTCATGAGCCTGATCATTGAAACTATCAAGAGGACTGCAGTAGATCGGAAGAGGAGCTGTGGATATGCACCTCAGATTCAAGGCGATAAACTCAAAGATGGGCACAGGAAAATATCGGTTGGATAAGGAACACTTTCCACTTTATCCAGACTTTGAGGACAATGAGGTTGTCATGAATGAAGATGATCCACAATCAGTTCAAGCTTAGGAGAAGAAAGAGAAGGCAAAGAGGGAGAAGGCTGCCAAGATGCCAACTCAAGAGGAGGCATCTGAGTATTTCTTTAAGAACAAGCAGGAGCAGCTTGGTTACTTGATAGCATCAACCTTGAGGATTGAGAAGGCATTGGCCACCCTAACTCAAAACCAGGAGAGCCTGGAGAGAATCATAGAACAAAAGTTCTATAACTTAGATGTGAAAATGGCGAGATTCAGATCTGCAGTGGAGGAACTACAAGAGGACATGCAGGAGAGGAAGGGCAAGACTACAACCAATGTGTTTGCCAGAGTGCCTAGAGCCCAGAGGTCATCAGCTGTGCCAGTTTCTGACACAAGAGCAACTTCATCTGCACCAGCTACAGCCTCAGTGCCACCAGCTCCAGCACCTTCATCAGCTCCAGCTCCATCTACATCAACTGAAGTCTTCGTCCAAGGAGCCATCTCTACACCACCACCAGAAGATCAAGCCTGAGAGTCGATCTAGCACTATGCATTTTCTATGAACTTTTTGGTAACTTGTTGCCAAAGGGGGAGAAAAATGTATAGATCATAGGCTGAGAGAGAGAGAGAGTGTTGCTTTTGTTCTCTCTTGCTTTATTTGGTGGTTTTTCAAACTTTGTTTGCTTTTGGTTGAGATACTATGTTTGTGAGACATTGATGGTCATGTGTTTGATCATAAGCTACACTTATGCATGTTTGATGATATTATCCTATCTATCTTATGTGATCACTCACTTTGCTTGGTGATGAGTGCATGTAGTCATTGTTTATTATTTTGAGCGCTCCACCAAGATGTATGTGACATGGAAGAGTAACCCATGTGCCTAATTCATTGTGCATTTGCAGTCCAAAGCAAATCTAAAACTATGCACAAATTTAGGGGGAGCTCTTGCTTATCACATACTTCTCAAAGCGACGATGTTATTTAAATCTTATTATCATTTGTCGAAGCTTTGATCTATATGTTGTCATCAATCACCAAAAAGGGGGAGATTGAAAGTGCAACTATCCCTAGGTGGTTTTGGTAATTCATAACAACATATAGCTCATTGAGCTAATGCTATTCCAAGACTATTATTTCAGGAAAGCTCAATGAATGGCATGGCATGGATGATGAAAGTGGATCCTCAAAATACTAAGGACAAAGGATTGGCTCAAGCTCAAAAGCTCAAGACTCTTCATTTTACATTTTAGTGATCCAAGATCACATTGAGTCTATAGGAAAAGCTAATACTATCAAGAAGGGATGAGGTGTTGCTTAATGAGCCTTTTGCTTCATGTGCTTAGTGATATGCTCCAAAACCCTCAACTACTTTCCCACATCCACATATGACCTAAACCTAAAGCCAAAATCGGTCACACCGATTCTTTCTATCTGGCGCCACCGATTCCAAAAGTCATAGCCACTGCCACAAACCCTAAGCAAATCGGTCTTACCGATAGGGATCTCGGTCTCACCGAGATGGGGTTGCAATCTCTCTGTTTCCCTTCGTAACGTTTCGGTCTAACCGAAGTGAGCCATCGGTCCCACCGAGATTGCAATGTAAACTCTCTGTTTCCTTTTTGTAACATTTCGGTCTCACCGAAAAGAGCAAATCGGTCCCACCGAGTTTACCTGACCAACTCTCTGGTTAGCTAATTACCAAAATCGGTCTCACCGAGTTTGTGTAATCGGTCTCACCAAGATTACGTTATGCCCTAACCCTAACCATATCGTTCTCACTGAGATGCATGTCAGTCCCACAGAAAATCACTAACGGTCACTAGGTTTACTAAATCGGTCCGACCGAGTTTAACTATTCGGTCCCATCGAGTTTGGTAGATTGCGTGTAACGGTTTGATTTTGTGTGGAGGCTATATATACCCCTCCACCTCCTCTTCATTCGTGGAGAGAGCCATCAGACTGAACCTACACTTCCAACTTACCATTTCTGAAAGAGAACCACCTACTCATGTGTTGAGGCCAAGATATTCCATTCCTATCATATGAATCTTGATCTCTAGCCTTCCCCAAGTTGCTTTCCACTCAAATCATCTTTCCACCAGATCCAAATCCTATGAGAGAGAGTTGAGTGTTGGGGAAACTATCATTTGAAGCACAAGAGCAAGGAGTTCATCATCAACACACCATTTGTTACTTCTTGGAGAGTGGTGTCTCCTAGATTGGCTAGGTGTCACTTGGGAGCCTCTGACAAGATTGTGGAGTTGAACCAAGGAGTTTGTAAGGGCAAGGAGATCGCCTACTTCGTGAAGATCTACCGCTAGTGAGGCAAGTCCTTCGTGGGCGACGGCCATGGTGGGATAGACAAGGTTGCTACTTCGTGGATGCTTCGTGGGTGGAGCCCTCCGTGGACTCGCGCAACCATTACCCTTCGTGGGTTGAAGTCCCCACCAACGTGGAAGTAGATAGCACCACCTATCGGAACCACGAGAAAAACATCCGTGTCTCCAATTGCGTTTGAATCCTCTAAACCCTTCCCCTTACATTCTTGCAAGTTGCATGCTTTAATTTCCGCTGCCAATATACTCTTTGCATGCTTGCTTGAATTGTGTGATGATTGCTTGACTTGTCCTAAAATAGCTAAAATCTGCCAAACTATAAAATTGGGAAAAGGTTAAGTTTTTTTTTTGGTTCAAGTAGTCTAATCACCCCCCCCCTCTAGACATACTTCAAGGTCCTACAAGTGGTATCAGAGCTTTGGTCTCCATTTGCTTTGATTTCCATAGCTTTTGGTGGTCATAGCCTTGGTTTCACAACCTAGGAGAGTATGGCGTCTAGTGAGGGAAATTATCACCGTAGAGGTCCTTACTTTGATGGTACTAATTTTGCTAGTTGGAAGCATAAGATGAAAATGCATATTCTTGGACATAACCCCGCCATTTGGGCAATTATTTGTATTGGCTTGCAAGGTGAATTTTTTGAAGGGAGAGAACCGAACCGTGAAGCTAATGCGGAAGAATTGAAGATGCTACAATACAACGCTCAAGCATGTGACATCATCTTCAACGGATTGTGCCCCGAAGAATTCAACAAAAACAGCCGTCTTGAGAATGCAAAGGAAATTTGGGATACTTTGATTGATATGCATGAAGGTACCGACTCCGTCAAGGAATCCAAGTTGGATGTGCTCCAAATTCAGCTTGACAAGTTCAAAATGAAGGATGGTGAAGGTGTCGCTGAAATGTACTCTAGGCTTGCTCTTATCACAAATGAGATTGCCGGCTTAGGGAGTGAAGAGATGACCGACAAATTCATCATCAAGGAGATCCTAAGAGCATTGGATGGAAAGTATGATACCATGTGCACATTGATCCAAATGATGCCAAACTACAAAGATCTCAAGCCAACGGAAGTCATTGGAAGGATTGTTGCTCATAAGATGTCACTCAAGGACAAGGAGGAACTTCACAACAAGTCAAGTGGTGCTTACAAAGCCTCAAGTGAAGCCCCCACATCGTCAAGTGAAAAACCAACCTTCAACGAAGAATTGAGCTTAATGGTGAAGAACTTCAACAAGTTCTACAAAAGTAGAAGCAAAGAAAGAAGCTCCAAGTCAAGGTCTTACAATGACAAAAGATCTTCTAGTCGAGAGCGTAATTGCTACAATTGTGGGAGACCCAGACACTACTCCAATGAGTGTACGGCACCCTACAAAAGAAGAGAAGATTCTCCAAAAAGAAGAAGCAAAAGAGAAGAATCACCACCGAGAGAGAGGAGGAGTAGAGATGATCGTTATGAACGAAGACCCTCACGGAGAAGCAAGGATTCGGAAAGGAAGGACAAGTCATCAAGAAGCTACACAAAACGAAGACATCAAGCTCATGTTGATGAATGGGTTTCTGGCTCCGACTCCGGCCATCACTCCAAGAGAAGCTATCACTCCGACTTCGAATATACTTAAGATGAAGGTGTTGCCGGTCTAGTACTTGTGTCAACCAACTCCTACGACATATTTGATTCGCCAAATGAAGGAATTGGAAGATGCTTCATGGCCAAAGGTCCTAAGGTAACACATCCCAAGTATGTTGATTTTAATAGTGATGAAGATGACTTGCTAGGTGATGATGATTTACTTGTTGACAACTCTAGTGATGAATACTATGATGAAACGTTAATTAATCATGCTAATCAAACGAATGACAATGATAAGGAGAAAATTGAGCTTCTAACTAAAGAAATAAACACTCTTAAGTTGGCTCATGAAACTATCTTCGAAGATCATCAAGAACTTTTAAGGGCTCATGAGAAGTTACGCTTTGAAAAGCTCAATCTTGAGCAAGAGCATGAGTTCTTAAAGGCAATCAATGATGATCTCTGCAAGAAAAGTTCTTCTTACATTGCCAAGCGTTTGCTCTTATCTACTTACATGCCTCAAGTCAAGTATAGTAACAAGTACAAGAAAGATACTTCCTCTAGTAGTAACAATAATAATGTCAAATCCAATGTTGTTGCTTCTAGTAGTTCTCTTGATTCCACTAATGATTCTCTTAGCCAAGTTACACTTGAGCAAGAAAATAGTTTATTGAAGGGAATTATAGAGAAAGGTGTTTACAAGAGCCTTGCCGGGAGTAAGCAATTCGAGGAAATTGTACGCAAGCAAGGAAGGCACCGGAAGAATCAAGGTGTTGATTTTGAACGATAATTCAACGCCAATGGAGTTGAGTGGGAAGAAGATCAATAACCCAACACAAAGTTTGTTCCTCAACAAGAGAAGTATGATCCTACTTCCTTCAAGGGGACACAAGCTCAAGATGATCTTCCACCACAAGACCACAAGAACAAAGGCAAGGACAAGCTTCAAGAAGAGATTGATGCATTTGAAGAAGCACCTAAAGCCTCGTTCGAGTGGGTCCCCAAGACTACGCCAAGTTCTACTTCATCAAGTACAACTATAACTCCTAGGATTCCCATCAAGATGATGTGGATCCCAAGAAGAAGAACTAGAGAGTTCTTGAGGGTGACTCGCCAACATTCTTCACTCATATCATTTTGGCAAGAACAAGTGCAATCAACTTTCACATCTTGCACTAGTTCAAGGAGTCACAAACCCTCATGTTGGTAAGGCAAGGGACAAGGTAACCAAATGTTTTCATGGACATCATCTTGTGTGTGCATCACTCTATGTCTATGGATATTCTTGTATGTTCCTTGTGGGACTAACCCATGTAGGCAAGTTGAAAGTGCAACTCACTCCAAAGGATTGCTCCAAATGATCTACATCAACATTGAGCATCTACATCTTCAACACCTACATGAAGTCATCATCGACAAAACCCAAGGTTAGTTCAACCCTCTAAGGGGGGATCTCACATCTAGGGGGAGCTTAACTCTAAGAATTGAGTCAAAGCAAATCTAATGGTGTGAACACATTAATGCATTATGTAAAAGTGGTAACCCCACTTGAGCTTAAATGATGAGTATGACCTATGATGAAATGTTCTCATTTGCCTCCTAAGTCAATATACTCATATATGGATGACCTAGTCATCGCCAATTGTTTGATAGATGCTAGAATTGGTTGTGCATGCTTTGCCATATATTTCAATTGCCATCTTATTGTGTGAGCATGTTGGTGCATATTTTACTCATTCAAGGACATCCACTTGTTGTTTTGTTTGATTGGTTCTTTCTTCTTTTGGCCAAGTGGATGGACAAGAATGCCTAAGAACCTTCTTTAGCTATCTATGCTTTTCTCGTCTCAAACTCTATTCATGCTACATCACAAAGTTTGATCAAGTCAGATTCGAACCACTCTGTGTGAGGAGCACTCGGAGTCCCCGATTCGTCAAAGACTTAAACTTCCAAAACCTCTTAATGATTCTCGGTCTGACCGATCCTACCATTTCGGTCCTACCGAGATCATCAAGTTGATTTGAGTTTTCAATCTCGGTGCAACCGATTTGAACGTTTCGGTCTCACCGATTTGTTGTAACTGAACACAGTTATGCATCTCGGTGCCACCGAATTGTTCCACTCGGTCACAGCGACAGGGTCGGGCTATATATAGTCACGGGAAATTTTTTGGAAATTTCTCCAAACCCTTCGCCACAAGATCAGCTCGCTCCGCCATCGTGGTCTCCGGATCGTCTCCTCGCCGCCAGCAGCCTCCTGTCGCTGATCTTCGCCGCCGTCAACGGATTTCATCCCCGCCGTTGCCGCCGTAGCAAGTCCACCGCCAAGTTAGTGTATGGACTTGATCTTTGTGCTATCCACCTCTGATTCCTAGCACATTGTATTCATATTGACTCTTGCCACGATTGCAACTCTTCTATCCAGCCAAAGTAGTTCATAGATTGGATGAGATTCAAATTTTTAGGTTTAGGTTTCCGCCGAAACCATCTCGGACCCACCGAGTTGAAAAACTCGGTCTCACCGATTTGGCTTATGCCATTGCACTAGTGACTCTCGGTCTGACCGAGAATTACTAATTGGTGCAACCGATTTGAGGATTCAGTGAAACCCTAGCAGTCTCGGTACCACCGAACTGAAACTCGGTCCAACCAAGATCATCAGTTTAGGTTCCAAAACTGCTTCGGTATCACCGAGTTTGAAAATCGGTGGATCCGAAATTCTTTCTGTGGAAAACTAAAACTAAACTTTTGAGTCATTCTTTTGCAAAAACCTCTGCATTTTGTGATGCTCATCTTTTCTATCTCATCTATAAACTCTTCATAGGGACAGCAGTCAGCTTTTGCAGTATGTCTGATCAAAGTGACAGCCAGAACAGGTCAGAAGAGCAGATAGACTTGAGTGAGGGCACTAGTCCCTCAACTTTAGATGAAGGGAGCAGAAGTACTCCTAGCAATTTGCCTAAGGCTGCTACTAGGCAAAGGAGGAAAAGAACTTCAGATTCAGAGGATGAAGATTACAAAGCTGAGGAAGATGAGGCTACTTCCAAGAAAGTTGGGCTCAAGAAGGAAAGGGTCATGAAGATCAAAAGGCCTGCAGGAAGACAACCAATGTCCAAGGCCAGAACATCAACTCAACTACCTGAAAATCCTGATCCCAAAGAGCCAGTTGCTGAGAGCAAGAAGAGGAAGGAAAGGGTCAAGATGACCATGGCCAGAGTAATTGGGAAGCCTTCCATGATGGAAGAGGAAGAGCCTGTTGCACCAGCACCAAAGGCACCAAAGCTAATGGGTGATGCAATCAGATCAGGGGCTGCCACATCTAAGCCCAAGGAAGCACCCAAAGCTGCCCCCAAGGCCAAGTTCAGACCAAAGAGGAATACTAGGAGTATTCCAGCTGCTGAGAATAACAAGGCCCCAGTGCCTGAGGTTGATGAGGAAGATGAAGAAGGACAGGTTCTGAGGAAGCTCAAGCCAAAGATACCAGACCACAATGATGCCCATCCTGTGGCTGAGAACATGAGAATCAGGAAAGACTCAGGGCTGAGGAAATGGAGAATGGAAGATCCATATGCTTCAAGGAGAAGAACTGCTGTTGATTACAGGTTCCACACAAAGGAACAGCAGGACTTTTATGAGACCATTCTGTTGGACAAGAAGCCCATTGCCTGTGACATGAGGTGGGTTGACTGGAACTTCATCAAGGAGAATGAAGAGCACTATCTGGAGTGCAGGACAGCTTTGTGAGCTGTGGAGTTGCAGATTTTGTTGGGCAAAAGCTCACAAATTGGAATGATGAGCTTATCATGCAGTTTTACTCCAGAACACATTTCTACCCAGATGGGAGAATTGTTTGGATGTCTGAAGGTACAAGGTACCAGTCAACTGTTGAAGAGTGGGCAAAGCTAATAAATGCCCCAGAGGAGAATGAGGACGACTTAGACATTTATGCAAAGAAGAAAAAGGATCACAATTCAATGGCTCACATGTACAAGGAAATTCCAAACAAGGCATTAGCAACTCACAAGTTTGGATCAGTTCACTTTCTGCTATCAGGGTTGCCAACCATAAATTGGATTCTGAGGCACACTTTGTTGCCCAAGTCAGGTGACCATAACATGATCAGAGGGCATGCCATCAACATGTTGCATGTGTTTGATGTGCCACAGAAGTTTAAAGTCATGAGCCTGATCATTGAAACTATCAAGAGGACTGCAGCAGATCAGAAGAGGAGCTGTGGATATGCACCTCAGATTCAAGAACTGATAAACTCAAAGATGGGCACAGGAAAATATCAGTTGGATAAGGAACACTTTCCACTTTATCCAGACTTTGAGGACAATGAGGTTGTCATGAATGAAGATGATCCACAATCAGTTCAAGCTTAGGAGAAGAAAGAGAAGGCAAAGAGGGAGAAGGCTGCCAAGATGCCAACTCAAGAGGAGGCATCTGAGTATTTCTTTAAGAACAAGCAGGAGCAGCTTGGTTACTTGATAGCATCAACCTTGAGGATTGAGAAGGCATTGGCCACCCTAACTCAAAACCAGGAGAGCCTGGAGAGAATCATAGAACAAAAGTTCTATAACTTAGATGTGAAAGTAACTGAGATTCAGACTGCAGTGGAGGAACTACAAGAGGACATGCAGGAGAGGAAGGGCAAGACTACAACCAATGTGTTTGCCAGAGTGCCTAGAGCCCAGAGGTCATCACTGTGCGTTTTCGACACAAGAGCAACTTCATCTGCACCAGCTACAGCCTCAAGTGCCACCAGCTCCAAAGACCTTCATCAGCTCCAGCTCCATCTACATCAACTCAAGTCTTCGTCCAAGGAGCCATCTCTACACCACCACCGAAGATCAAGCACGAGAGTCGATCTAGCACTATGCATTTTCTATGAACTTTTGGTAACTTGTTGCCAAAGGGGAGAAAATGTATAGATCATAGGTGAGAGAGAGAGAGAGTGTTGCTTTTGTTCTCTCTTGCTTTATTTGGTGGTTTTCAAACTTTGTTTGCTTTTGGTTGAGATACTATGTTTGTGAGACATTGATGGTCATGTGTTTGATCATAAGCTACACTTATGCATGTTTGATGATATTATCCTATCTATCTTATGTGATCACTCACTTTGCTTGGTGATGAGTGCATGTATTCATTGTTTATTATTTTGAGCGCTCCACCAAGATGTATGTGACATGGAAGAGTAACCCATGAGCCTAATTCATTGTGCATTTGCAGTCCAAAGCAAATCTAAAACTATGCACAAATTTAGGGGGAGCTCTTGCTTATCACATACTTCTCAAACCGATGTCGAAGCTTTGATCTATATGTTGTCATCAATTACAAAAAAGGGGGAGATTGAAAGTGCAACTATCCCTATGTGGTTTTGGTAATTCGTAACAACATATAGCTCATTGAGCTAATGCTATTCCAAGACTATTATTTCAGGAAAGCTCAATGAATGGCATGGCATGGATGATGAAAGTGGATCCCTCAAAATACTAAGGACAAAGGATTGACTCAAGCTCAAAAGGTCAAGACTCTTCAACATTTTAGTGATCCAAGATCACATTGAGTCTATAGGAAAAGCCAATACTATCAAGAAGGGATGAGGTGTTGCTTAATGAGCCTTTTGCTTCATGTGCTTAGTGATATGCTCCAAAACCCTCAACTACTTTCCCACATCCACATATGACCTAAACCTAAAGCCAAAATTGTTCACACCGATTCTTTCTATCCGGCGCCACCGATTCCAAAAGTCATAGCCACTGCCACAAACCATAAGCAAATCTGTCTTACCGATAGGGATCTCGGTCTCACCGAGATGGGGTTGCAATCTCTCTGTTTCCCTTCGTAATGTTTCGGTCTAACCGAAGTGAGCGATCGGTCCCACCGAGATTGAAATGTAAACTCTCTGTTTCCTTTTTGTAACATTTCGGTCTCACCGAAAAGAGCAAATCGGTCCCACCGAGTTTACCTGACCAACTCTCTGGTTAGCTAATTACCAAAATCGGTCTCACCGAGTTTGTGTAATTGGTCTCGCCAAGATTACGTTATGCCCTAACGCTAACCATATCGGTCTCACCGAGATGCATGTCAGTCCCACCGAAAATCACTAACGGTCACTAGGTTTACTAAATCGGTCCGACCGAGTTTAACTATTCGGTCCCACCGAGTTTGGTAGATTGTGTGTAACGGTTAGATTTTGTGTGGAGGCTATATATACCCCTCCACCTCCTCTTCATTCGTGGAGAGAGCCATCAGACTGAACCTACACTTCCAACTTACCATTTCTAAAAGAGAACCACCTACTCATGTGTTGAGGCCAAGATATTCCATTCCTATCATATGAATCTTGATCTCTAGCCTTCCCCAAGTTGCTTTCCACTCAAATCATCTTTCCACCAGATCCAAATCCTATGAGAGAGAGTTGAGTGTTGGGGAGACTATCATTTGAAGCACAAGAGCAAGGAGTTCATCATCAACACACCATTTGTTACTTCTTGGAGAGTGGTGTCTCCTAGATTGGCTAGGTGTCACTTGGGAGCCTCCGACAAGATTGTGGAGTTGAACCAAGGAGTTTGTAAGGGCAAGGAGATCGCCTACTTCATGAAGATCTACCGCTAGTGAGGCAAGTCCTTCGTGGGCGACGGCCATGGTGGGATAGACAAGGTTGCTACTTCGTGGACCCTTCATGGGTGGAGCCTCCATGGACTCTCAGCAACTGCTACCCTTCGTGGGTTGAAGTCTCCACCAACGTGGAAGTACGATAGCACCACCTATCGGAACCACGAGAAAAACATCCGTGTCTCCAATTGCGTGAGAAAAACATCCGTGTCTCCAATTGCGTTTGAATCCTCTAAACCCTTCCCCTTACATTCTTGCAAGTTGCATGCTTTAATTTCCGCTGCCAATATACTCTTTGCATGCTTGCTTGAATTGTGTGATGATTGCTTGACTTGTCCTAAAATAGCTAAAATCTGCCAAACTATAAAATTGGGAAAAGGTTAAGTTTTTTTATTGGTCAAGTAGTCTAATCACCCCCCCCCCCCTCTAGACATACTTCAAGGTCCTATAAAATAAAGGACGAGGATCGAACATGCGACCAGGGCCTTCAAGCCGCACGTCAATAGGCAACATACGTAGAACAGAAATGTTTGTTGTACCCCCCTTTGTTCATATAATGTTTTTATATTACCACAGCCTATTTAATGGATAACATGTAAAATTATTTTTAGTACATTAGTGGGGCCGGCTCGTTAGCACGTACTATTCGCCTTCACTTACTGGTGGGTTCCATGTGTGCTCTCTCTCTCCCCCCTTATGCGTTTAGACACACGGGCAAACACGGAGAACTCACGGGCGATGTTGCCGTTGACCATATCTGGACGCGTTCACAAGTTACGGCACCAGTTTCACGTACTAGTAGTACTAGTCAATGTGTATGTGCAATGCACGTTAATTTGGAAGTATATTAAGTGCATGTGGATATTAAGTAGGATATTATTTGTGTCTTATTATGTGATTAACACTATTTTGGCATGAAATTAACGCTAAATGTGTTGAGTGTCCATCATTGAAGCAGTCTAGGTCGTTGGATGAGAAGGAATACATGTGGCTTGATGAAGTTTTATATTTAATTTGATACGGCTCTAGCAGAACATTCAATCGATCAAACCATAGATTTCATTCAGTCTGACTCCGACTTTACATTCATACGGCGTTCGATTTAAAATAAACGGAAATGATAAACATTCGGATTTTAAGCATGGCAATCCGAACGTTTTTCATGGCAAATTTAGATTACGCGGTGGTGGTGGGGCCGTGTTGCGATGGGAAGCTGCTCCTCTGTCGTGCTCTGTGTGTCATCGGGCCACTAACTAACGGCGACGACGGCGTCTTGCGCCGTTGTTGGCGTACTCCTGGATGTTGGCCCTAGCTTCAAGGAAGGCCACAATGTTCTGGACTTCGGTCTCCAGGAGCGAGTTAACTGGCGGGAGGAGACGACTGGCGTTGGTGCAAGGAAGCGGTCGCCGCGGCCATCCATGCCGTTGAGAGGGGGCACCGCACCGCTGGGACAAAGCGCCGCAACGCGCGACAGAGACATTCGTCGTGCACGGCCACCTGCACGGGCGCTGCGACGGTCAGCAGACGCAAGAAGCGTTGCGCCGGCAGGTGCACGGCATCGCACGGCTTGGCGTAAGTGCACGCGCAAGCGCATGCGCTGGCAGGTCCACGGGTGTGTGAAAGTCGGTGGGGACCTCGTGGAACCCCGTGGCATCAAGCTCGGCGACAATGTGCAGCTCCCAGCCCATCAATGCCACGGGGATGGGCGCTGGCGCAGTCAGGGCGACCGGAGCCGGAACGGGAGCGGGGACAGGCGCGGCGTCTTCCCGCAATGCCGGTTCAAGATCGTTCCAAAGCGCCTTATGTTCTTGAGACTCCGGTTGGGTGTCTTCCTCAGGAAACTGGAAGACTAAGGGCAGACCATCGTGATGCGGCATGGCGTATGTTTAGGTCAGGCTGGTTGGAGGTAGACGACAGGAGAATCGGAGGGGAAGAGAGAAGATTGTACCGATACCGGGTAGTGCGGGGTTGATTTTAAACTGCGGCGCCGGCGACATTAAAAGTGGGAGCAGTAAGGACAAAGATGGGCGGTGGAGCCTGGTCAAAGGGATCGCCTCCTGGTGAGCCTGCACATCGGTCTGCTCGCATGCCTCCCTGTCAGCCGGCGCAGTGGTCTGCTCGCACGCCTCCTGTCGACTCACACACTTGCTCAGACGGCACCTGCCGATGAGAAGCGGGACTCGTGGCGGCACGTAAACGCCCACGGTTTCAATAGTGAAAGCGTTCTCCTTAACGTGACAGGTCTTTGTTTGAAAATACCTTGGCTCTTCATTTGTGCAACTTCTCATAAGCAGCTTGTCTCAAATTGAAGAATAAATTATGTAGGAATATTTGTGCCATATCACGTGACCATCCTCAGTTTCATGAATTTCTGGTCACTTTTGGATTTTCTAAAATTTAAAATCCATTATTCGAAACAATATCATAACCTGCATCATGCAACAAATTTTCAAGCGATACATCTTTCCTATTGTATTTCTTAAGAAAGGATTTGGTCAAACATTTTGCTTAGTTAGACTTCAGACAAGTTATATATGCAGAGTAAAAGGATAATCCCTCTGTACCAGTGCATTGCCTGATATATTAACTCAAGTACTAGTAGGCACGAATGAGGGAGTCCTGGATTAGGGGGTGTCTGGCTGGCCGGACTATAACCTTTGGTCGGACTCCTGGAATATGAAGATACAAGATTCAAGACTCCGTCCCGTGTCCGGATGGGACTTTCCTTGGTGTGGAAGGCAAGCTTGGTGATACGGATATGCAGATCTCCTCCCATTGTAACCGACTCTATGTAACCATAGCCCTCTCCGGTGTCTATATAAACCGGAGGGTTTTAGTCCGTAGGAAGAACAACAATCATACCATAGGCTAGCTTCTAGGGTTTAGCCTCTTTGATCTCGTGGTAGATCTACTCTTGTACTACCCATATCATCAATATTAATCAAGAAGGAGTAGGGTTTTACCTCCATCGAGAGGGCCCGAACCTGGGTGAAAACATCGTGTCCCTTGCCTCCTGTTACCATCCGCCTAGACGCACAGTTCGGGACCCCCTACCCGAGATCCGCCGGTTTTGACACCGACATTGGTGCTTTCATCGAGAGTTCCTCTGTGTCGTCATCTTTAGGCCCGATGGCTCCTCCGATCATCAACAACGATGCGGTCCAGGTGAGACTTTTCTCCCGGACAGATCTTCAGATTCTGCGGCTTTGCATCTGGGGCAATTCGCTTGGCCATCCGGAGCAGATCGAAGCCACGCCCCGCCATCGTGTCAGATTTGGAAGTTTGAACTACATGGCCGACGTCGCGGAGACTTGATCTTCGACGGGTTCGAGCCACAGCCGAGCGCGCCCGCAGATTATTACGATGGGCATGACCTAGCTCGTCAGCCGAATAGTGCCACGAGGTCAAGATTCCGTGTCCGCTCCGACCCTTAGCTCGGAGCCGATCGCATAATCGAGGACGGGTGGCTAGACACCGCCTTGGGGGCTGCAATCTCTACAGCGATCGAGCCGAACACCAGCCTTGTCCTTTGCGAAGCCCGTGACTCCAAAGTGCCAGACTCCTCTCCGGACTCCAACCTTCATACCGCCAATCGAATCCGATTGGGCACCGATCATGGAGTTCACCGCCGCGGGCATCTTTCAAAGACTTCGCCTTGGCGACATTCTGAATTCATTAAAGTCTCTCTTTGTCAGGAGAGCCCTGGCCGGACTATGGTCAGCAAGGTTGGGATGCGGACGACGAAGAAATTCAAAGCCCACCCACCACCCACTTTGTAGCCATTGTCGATGATTTAAACGACATGCTCGACTTCGACTCTGAAGACATCGACGGTATGGACGACGATGTAGGAGACGAACAGGAACCAGCGCCTATAGGGCACTGGACAACCACCTCATCTCACGATGTATATTTGGCGGAAACACCTAAAAGAAACAACGACAAGTAACAAAGGGACGCAACGAGGGATCGTTCCCTCAAAAAGCAGTCAAAGTGGCGGTGTAAGCGCCGCTCCAAACCCCACCTCGACAGAAATAGCAGCCATACAGACCCAGCCATAGAGCAGGGCGAACCGGCGGACGACGAACATGCCATCGAGCAACCGTCCGAACAGGGCAACTTGGATAAACAACCCGTCCCCGTCGAAGATAACAGTCTGGACGACCTCACGCCGGACAAGTTGCTGGAACAGAAGAACCTCCAAAAAAGGCTCGTCGCCACTGCGCGTAGCCTGAAAAAGCAGAAACGGAAGCTCAAAACAGCGGAAGATGCACTCAGAATTAGATGGAGCAAAGTACTCAACACCGCAGACAAATACGGCGACAGTCGCCACACAAAGAGCTATCCGAAGCGAAAATTACTGCCGGAATTTGATGAAGAGGCCTTAGAGCCTCCGCAATCAAAAAATAAGGAAGCCACCCGGTCGGATAAATGACCCCATGGCCAACATAGTGCGGCAAACGGCGCCGCACACAAGCCGGCACGCAATCCGCACAAGGATACGCATCAAAAGGATGGCCCAGCCAGATCTATCTACAGGCCAAGAAAGCTAGCTCTACTAAGCAACACAACGCAACAAGTATCCGAACATCACGGCACACCCAAATACAAGGGTGCCGCACACCCCCTATGTTTCACCGATGAGGTGCTGGACCATGAATTTCCAGCAGGATTCAAGCCCGTAAACATGGAGGCATACGACGGAAAAACAGACCTTGGAGTTTGGATTGAGGATTATATCCTCCACATACACATGGCTAGAGGAGATGACCTCCACGCCATAAAGTACTTACCCCTCAAGCTCAAAGGGCCAGCCCGGCATTGGCTTAAAAGCCTCCCCGAAAACACCATTGGAAGTTGGGAAGAGCTCGAGGATGCCTTTCGAGCAAATTTTCAAGGGACCTATGTCCGACCTCCGGATGCGTATGATTTAAGTCATATAACTCAACAACCCGAGAGTCAGCCCGAAACTCGAACAGATTTCTTACTAAAAAGAACCAGATAGTCGATTGTCCGGACGCCAAGCCTTAGCAGCTTTCAAACACAACGCTCGAGATGAATGGCTCGCTTGGACACCTCGCCAAGAAAAGTCAAGAACAATGGCCGATTAACAAGCCTCATGACCCGCTTTATGCAGGAGAGGATAGCTGGTTGGCAAGATGCGATACCAAACAACCCAAGTACATCCGAAGTTAGGGATGGAAACGGGAAACCACGATGCAGCAAGGACCAGCGTCGGACCAAGGGAAACAGCCCGAAGAGCACGACAGTCAACACCGGATTCAAAAGCTCTCGGCAGAATCAGAAAAAGCTGCCCCTCAAGGATAATAGGGACGAGCTATCCAACCTAAACAAAATCTTGGATAAGATATGCCAAATCCACAGTACTCCCGGGAAGCCTGCAAACCATACCCACAGAGATTGTTCGGTCTTCAAGCAATCCGGCAAACTCAACGCCGAACACAAGGGGCTCGACACACCAAGCGAGGGCGATGACGAACCCCACAAGCAGAGCACCGGAAAACAAAAGAATTTCCCACAAGAAGTCAAAACAGTAAACTCACTTCACGTGACCAAAGGGAAAACAGAGTGGCGCCTATAGAGATACGCTCCATACGGCCTATCCTAGAGGAGTCCCGCCACTGGTTGTTAAAACCAATCACCTTCGACGAACAGGATTACTCTAGAAGTATCCGGAACGCAGGCTGGACTGCCTTGATATTAGATCTGATAATTGACGGACTCCACTTTACACAAGTACTAATGGACGGCGGTAGTGGTCTAAACCTGTTATATCAGGACACAATCCGCAAAATGGGGATAAACCCAACAAAAATCGCCATAGCAACACTTCCTTTCAAGGGGTAACGCCAGGCCCAGATGCCCATTGTACGGGTTCTCTCCTGCTAGAAGTTATGTTCGGCTCCCCCGACAACTTCCACCGTGAAAAGCTCACCTTCCACATCTCCCCATTTACAAGTAGCTATCAAGCACTACTGGGACGTGAAGCTTTTGCCCGCTTTAACGCAATACCACATTATGCATCTCTTACGCTTAAAATGCCCGGTCCGCGAGGCATCATCTCATTAAAGGGAAATACCGAGTGTTCCTCGAAGCTGAAGATCTGCGGCTGCCTTGACAGCCACACACTAAACCGCTTCACCAATCAAAGCACCTAAACAGGTCGTTCGGACCGGACATGACTAGACGAGTCCGTCGTAAACATACAAGGGCTTACTAGCCGATACCCCAAGATAAGGGCTCCGCATGTACAACAAGAGACAATAAAGCTCAATTTTACCCATTTTTTGGAATTATACTTTGTTTATTTAATATAACATACATTTTAGCATGATATTTTTCAACTAAGTTCTCTCTTTACAGATGAACACCGTGCTACACCCGCCCGTGATACGCACAACGGAGACACAAAGCAGACGCAAGAGGGACCTGCTCCAAGGATTCTTTTCAGATTAAGACCCTGCAAAGACCCTGCATAAACCTTTTTTACTGTCTCTTGTTGATACTCATCCCCCGGTTTCTTGCTATAACCGAGGAGGAGGCTGGTGTCTTGGCATGTGGCCACGTCAGAATTTTGCGCGTACCTGGACACTAGGGTCTTATTACCAAGGGCGTTGTTCAGCCCGTTTTCATAAAGTCTGAATACCTTAGGGAGTGTTCGGCGTCGCGAGTTTGGCCTTATATGCATCAGCTCCGAATCATGTCTTTGGTCAAATGTTGGGTTTGCCCAGCTCCTGTGTTTTGCTGCCTTATGTTCCGCTCTATCGGCTAAGGCGGCACCGGAGAACTCTCGCGATTGTGCCCCGGTTCGCCAAGTGAGCACCTCAAGAGAGAAAGCCAAAACTGATCTGTCATGATATAGCGTGAGACTGGTCAACCACTGATGACCCGTCGAATCTTTAGGATTCTCTCAGATTAACGAAGGGTCGTTTTCGCCAGCACACGCGCCCGAATTCGGGTGAGCGCGGTGCCCCTAGGGGCTATATAGTAGCCCCACCGTCAAACTCCTATGGCTAAGTGAAAGTGATAAAGCATTATAGTCCGTTGCCTAGTTCGCTGCGCTATCACCTCCTTAATAGGACCAAGACGTTGGGTCAAGTGTGAAAATCGTCTTTCATTTAACACCCCGCATTATATGCGTGGGGGCTAAAGTCAAGACTGCCATCTTTCAAAGTTATATACACATATACATTAACGGCCGACAGAGGTATTTTAATTTTGAAGGCACAAGTATAAAAGTTTTATATTCCTCGAAACATTGTTTTACAATAATACATGTTATTCAACATAATATCCTTCGAAAGCATCGCGTTTTATCAAACAAGCGCCTGCAGAACTTCACGAAAATAGTGCTCGGGGGTACTGGCCCGCCCAATCTTGGGATGCAACAGCGGTGGCCTTCATCTCCGCCAAGATGTCTTGACACGGCAAGAGCCATCCGCGCACCTCTATGCACGCTGACCTCTTCATTGCATTAATATGCGGCACCGCACCAAGGAACTGCTGCACCAAGCTAAGATAACTCTTCGGCTCGGGCCTTTCCGGCCACAGATCACTCATGACATACTTCATGGCGAGTCCGGATAACCTATTCAGCTCGCCCATGCGCCAAACGATCGGTTAATGGAAGTGGGCGCCGGATTGTGGAATCGCGACCAAAAAAGCTTTTCCACTTCGTGATCCTTTGATCTCGGAAGTGTTCGGCCCCGTCCACGGCACTCGCCGCCAAGTCCAGATAAGTATCTGCCGCACTCCACAACTGGTCCAACTGAGCATATTTAGGATCCCCGAACTTCATCTGCAGCATAAAGGGCTTTCCACCGCGATATCTCCGCCCGACGTAGCTCCTCCTTCATAGCTCTCATTGCGAGCGAGCATCCTTGGCCTCGGTAGTGGCCTTCTCCAGTCCCTCTGTTCCGCCCGATCTTCTTTTTCAAGAAGCATGCAGCGCTCGCAGCATTCTTCAACTTCACTGCATATCTCGCCATTTCCTTCTTGCTTGGTAGTGAGCAGCCTGTTCGACTTTCAGCTCTTGACCGCCTTTTAAGGCAGCCGCATCACTTTTCCTGGCCTGCTCCTTGGCTCGGGCGAGTTCCGCCCGAAGGTTCTCCATGGCAGCGGCACCATCTACATCAAGCATACATGTTGTAAGATACGGGCATCAAGCTCCTCTTACCAGGTGTCTGCGGAGAAATTACATACCTTGTGACTCGTCAAGCCGCTTGTTGACAAGCGCGATGTCGGCATCTGCCACATCAAGTTGCCGCTTTAGCTCGGCAAATTCATCAGTCCGGCTAGCCACCGGACACTTCACCACCTATATAGGAAAGGCGACATATCATACCTGGGATTATGATCCTCGGCGCGCCGTCATTTTTGACAACGCACAGAGTCTCAGGGGCTACTATTTATACAGGGCGCATCTTATATATGCGAACTGTCAAAGGTACATCATTTCGCAGACTCAAAGCCTGTCAAGAACTCCGACGGCCTCGTACAACCCGCCTCCGCGGATGAAATCCTTTCAATCACCGTACTCCATCAAAGCACCGTGTTCTTCTAAGACGACGCCTTCGAAAGCAGATCCTTCACTCCTCGACCATGCACCGGATGGTGCTGGACTCGTCCGATGGCCTTTTTCAAGGCCGGACACGGAGGGCTTTGGGGGCCATACGACGCCTTCCGGCCCGCCGGATTCAGAGAAACCTCCGTGGCGACACCTCGGGTCGCCCGCCGCAAGGCGGTACGGCAGGGGGAGGCGTTCGCTCTCCATCATCTCCGGACGAAGATCCTCAAGATGAGCTCACGAGAAGGGCTGAGATCCCAACTACAAGGTAAAATTTCGGTTATCTTCCTCGTGAATAGAACAGGATGTCTCTTATTTTAAAACTCCTTCCCTACTTACGGCTCGGTGGAGGGCTGATCCCTTGGGGCAAGGCGGCCGAGGCATCCCCGCAGCAGACCCTCCGACGAAGATTTCTTCCCTACTTTGAGACCATGGTCTCCGGTCTTCGAGGCGGTCCTCTTCTTCCCCGGATAGAGGAATTCTTGATTCCTCCTTTCTCGACAGCCTCCTTCGGGAGGCTGTAGCTTCCTTGTTCCCCTTCGCCTTCTTCCAAAGGCGCAACCTCCAAAGATCTGGTTAACACGGATCGGTGTGGTCTCAAGGAGGGGGGCCGGACACCTGATTAGCCTTGCTTTCGCTATCCACTCTTGTTTAAGGGACAACTCTTTTAAGGGAAATTTTATGATAAATATACGGATAGTGTGTCCGGGTACACAGCTCGGGCGATTGCAGCTCAGACCTGCTTCCTCGGTCGAGTCCGGACACATTGCGTGTGATCCGAAGAACAATTTGTACATCTCCATGGGCGTCGCGCCCGTAAAATGTTGGAGAGCTCGTGGTCCCTCCGGATTAAACTCCCACAGGCGGAGGCGGCGACGTTTGCAGGGCAAGGTGCGGCGAATCAACATGACCTGCGTCACTACGACCAGATTGATATCTCTCTCTCGGAGGTCTCGAATGCGGCCCTGCAACAAGGGCACATCCTTGGACGGCCCCCAGTTAAACCCTTTATTGACCCATGACGCTAGCTGTGGTGGGGGACCCGAGCCAAAGGCAGGTGGCGCCACCCACTTGGTGCCCCTGGGAGATGTGACATAAAATCACTCTCGTTGCCATAAGCTGAACTCCTCTTGAAAAGAGCCCTCGGGCCATGGAGCTTCGGCATTCTTGCTTATAACAGCGCCTCCGCACTCTACGTGCCGCCCCTCGATCATCTTCGGCTCTACTTTGAAGGTCTTAAGCCACAATCCGAAGTGAGGAGTAATACGGAGGAAGGCTTCGCACACGACGATGAACGATGAGATGTGGAGGATGGACTCCGGAGCCAAGTCGTGAAATTCCAGCCCGTAATAAAACATGAGCCCCCTCATGAAGGTGTCCGTCAGGAAGCCTAGCCCATGAAGGAAGTGAGACGCGAACACCACGCTCTCACCAGGCTTGGGAATGGGAATAACTTGCCCTTGAGCAGGCAGCCTATGCGAGATTTCGCCGGTTAGATACCTGGCATCTCTTAGCTTTAGCACGTCTTCTTCCGTAACGGAGGAAGGCATCCATCGGCCTTGAAGGTCGGAGCCAGACATCATCGAAGGTCCGAAGCGCCTGAATATGGAGCTTTGGGTGTTGGAACTCGAGGTGAGAGGCGGATTCGATTGAGATTGAAAGAAAGGAGTAGGGCCTTGGTCTCTTTATAAAGAGGTTGAATACCAAGAGCCCTCCCCGCGACCGTTTGGGACTCGCCTTCGATTGAGGAGACATACCAACGGACACGATTGGGTTACCCACGCCCGTATTGATGAGAATCCCGGAATAAGGGGACACGATCTTTGCTTCGACAAGACGCGCCAAGGAAACCGCCTCGATAAACGCGCTGAGGTAGGACAGTAAAACGATTCGAATAAAGACTTGGCAGTGGCGTGATGTCATGGTATCGAATACGTCAGCAGATTAGATTTGTGCAAATATTATTCTCTCTACGGTGGTATGTGGAACTTATTTTGCAGAGCCGGACACTATCCTCGTGTTCAAAATCTTCTATGAAGTATTCGGAGGAGGAACCCGCCTTACAATGCCGAAGACAATCTGCGCGTCGGACTTGTCGTCATTGAAGCCTAGTTCAGGGGCTACTGAGGGAGTCCTGGATTAGGGGGTGTCCGGCTGGCCGAACTATAACCTTTGGCCGGACTCCTGGAATATGAAGATACAAGATTGAAGACTTCATCCCGTGTCCGGATGGGACTTTACTTGGCGTGGAAGGCAAGCTTGGCGATACGGATATGCAGATCTCCTCCCATTGTAACCGACTCTGTGTAACCCTAGCCCTCTCCGGTGTCTATATAAACCGGAGGGTTTTAGTCTGTAGGAAGAACAACAATCATACCATAGGCTAGCTTCTAGGGTTTAGCCTCTTTGATCTCGTGGTAGATCTACTCTTGTACTACCCATATCATCAATATTAATCAAGCAGGAGTAGGGTTTTACCTCCATCGAGAGGGCCCGAACCTGGGTAAAAACTTCGTGATCCTTGCCTCCTGTTACGATCCACCTAGACGCGCAGTTCGGGACCCCCTACCCGAGATCCGCCGGTTTTGACACCGACAACGAAAAAACGGGCTCAATTCTGTGCTCATCCTGGAGTACTAGGCAATGCAGTTGACGGGTGACCTTGGGTAGCGGCGACCGAGGGAATTGAACCATGCTCGGAATGGTAGGTAACGTTGTCTAGTTACTAAAGCATCCCTCCATTGTTCATCGGTAGTCATTATGGACCGGAGACATGAGGGGAGTTTCCTAGGGCTGGAATTCTGGCCGCCAGATATTTCGACTTGAAACGTGGAGGCTCGACTGGTTGGGGTTGGCTAATGTGCATACCACGCACGCCACCAGAAGGACACGAGCCCCTTTTTTTAGGATCAACACGAGCCAAGGTCTGGCTGGTACGCCGTTGGGTCCTACCATTCGAGAATACGAAAGGATCCCTCAAAACAAAGAATACGAAAGGAATTTTTTAAATTGCCGAACGAATCTATGTGTATTACAATGCCCATATTTTACTTGCAAATAGTAATCTCAACGTGGTAATTGATTTATGACGAGTTCTTGAATTAGAGTGAGTTTGTGATATAGTGATCTCAACGTGGATTTCACATTTCATGGTATCCCTAGTAAGTTTTTCATTGCAAATTCAAATTTAAAAGATGAACGGTATGGTGGTGAGAAAACTTTGTATGTATCAAGCATACGACCACACACACACACACACACACACGAACACAACAGCAATCCAATAAGTATAGTGCACCTATTTTTCCAAACCATGCATGTATGACACGAATTCAAAAATACTCCTTCTGTTCCTAAATATTAGTCTTTTAGAGATTTCAACAAGTGACTACATACGGAGAAAAATGAGTGAATTTACACTCTAAAATATGTCTATATACATCGAATGTGGCAGTCCATTTGAAATCTCTAAAAAGACTAATATTTAGGAACGAAGGGAGTAAAATGTAAGACATGCATGGTCCTCGATTCAATATTTAAAATGAACAGGAAACTGAAACATGAATATTGAGTCTAGTACTACAGTACATGCAAATGTTGTGTTTAGGCGTAGCTATGTAGATTGTCGGGGGTTAACCCTTGACCCTAGATAAAATTATGAAGCTTTGTTTAGGATTGTCTAGATTATATTTGTCCCCACCCTCCCAAACACAGATTGGTTGTGCACCCCCCTCCTCCCCGGGAGAATATAGCAGCTCACAGGATGTCTTAATATTTTTACAGGGAACCTTCATGAGCTTGATAATTGCACACAATATGTACAAAAACTACTCAGATGCCCTTGGATCCCATATCCAACGAACTCGAAGCTCGTATCACCGTAGCATCTAAGATGAAGGAGAACATCATATTCTCCTGTATGTAAGAATATCATGTGCTACCACACCTTAGATGCTTTGGTGATACAAGCTTTTCGGATCCGTCCGATTTGTGACCCAACAACTCCTCGGTGGTTCGAATGTTTTTTTGTAGAAAAGCCCCCAAAGAGTTTGGCCACTGCTTACAAGCACAAAGACTGCTCAGGTGCCATGGGATCTCAGATCAAACGACCTCGAAGCTTGTATCACCGTACCATCCAAGCTGCAAGAGCACTTGATGTTTTGTCGCACGGGAGAATATGAGGTGCTCCCGCACCATAGATTCTATGGTGATACGAGTTCAGGGAGATCTAACAGCTCATGGTAGGAGGTTTGAATGTTTTTACAATATACGCCTGGGAGAGTTTGGGAATTGCGCAGAAAGTACAAGTACTACGCATGTGGCATCTGATCACAGATCATACGACCTAGATGCTTGTATCATCGTAGCGGCTAATTAAGCTACGGGGAGCACCTAATATGAGCAACGGGGAGCCGTTGGATCCAAGATGCAGTGGCACACACGAGGCCTGAATGTTTTATTTGCAAAAAAAAACTTGCGCATAATTACAAAGACTACTCCCAATCCATTGGATCTCAGTTCCAACGATGTAAAAACTCATATCACCATAGCATCTAAGCTGCGGGGTGGATGTGATATTCTATGCCGCTATCATTTTTGTTCGTAAACTTGCAAAATATGTGTAACTCGTGTTGTTACTTGTCTAACTGCGCAAGGTGTTTGTTCAAAAAAACATCTTACACTAAAATATCGGAACAACACACGGGGGTCCCACTTGTCATTGATCAAATTTGGACCTAAAACTAACAAATCTGAAAGACGAGATTTGAACTGGCAACCTGGACTACAAAGCGTAAGTCGATAGCCTGACACAACAACAGTTGTTTTCTTTGTCCCATAACTTGATTTTATACAGCATTACATTGAGTAGAGTAGAGGGAGTGCCTCATCTACACGTGCATGACCGTTGACTCACTTACTGGTGGGTCCCAGGTCTGCAATCTCTCTCTCCTCTCCATCGTCTAACCTTTAGACACACGGGCACACACGAAGAGTGACGCTAGCTTGCCGTGGTGTTATCATAACTAAAAAAAAGCTTGGAGAATAGAAGAATCGCCTAGAACAAGAGACGTTGTGGCTGGTCGAGACGGAGCTAACCACACCTATCCTCCATGCCACATTAGCATGATGAAGTTGTGTGGCTAGTGGGGTGTTTTCGACCGACTGGCTGGGTCTCGAGGGCGAACCATAGGTACTACTACATCTGATATAGTATATTTTTACACGCACATTTTTCCTCTGTGCCGAGACATGGCACACCCTACCGCACGGTTTTGGGGTCCTCCCAGGTGGTGCACGCATATATTCTTCGTTGTCGAGATGTGGGACGCCCTACCGCACATTTTTTGGGTCCTCCTCGGTCGTAACGCCGAAGCAAGTAAATGAGTCGTCAAATCACAAAAGACCACCTTTCCCGCTGAGTACATCACTGAAGCACGGTGGCTAGCTAGTTGGGCTAGTGCAACCGATTAGCTAGGCCGCTGCCACATTTGTTTTTTCACCCCTTTTTTATCTCCTTGTCGGCAGGTAAATTTAAATATCCACCACGGCCTTGCTCTAGTCTTTGGGTGCGGCAGGCGCGGCAGGATTTTTAATTTTTTGATTGACGGAGCAAGGTATGCAGCAATTAGTCACGACGACTCCACCTGTAAAACCCACTGCTCCCTGATGTGAGAAGTCGTCGACTGGTGTTTTCCCATGGTGAAAACCAAAAGATTCCCTGCTCCTCGGCTGGCTCCCTCCGCCTTCTCGTAGATTGCATTGCCTTTCAGCCGTTTCGCCCCCTTTGCTTCCTCTCCCCATTGCTTCTACCTGGTGCCATGGCGGCGCAGCAGATCACAGAGTCTGAGGTGGGGTGCCTGACACAGGAGCTCCAGGCCAAGGATGCAGAGCTCAGGGCCAAGGACGTGGAGCTCCGTGAGCTCAAGGAGGAGAGGAGTGTCATGCTCCTCCGTTATGTGCGGGAGTTCACGGAGCTTCAAAAGTGACAGGCGTCCACCACAAAGAAGCTCGAGGCATCAGCGGCGTTGCTGCAGAAAGCGGGAGATATGATAGGCCGTCAGGGGAGCCAGCTGGAGCGCGAGCGGGCCGATCGTGACGAGGTCCAGGATCGCCTCAGCCACTTGGTGGACCAAGTTTCCACGCATGTGTTGTGGTTGCGTGATGCCTATCGTCGTGCCAGCGCGACCATGCCGGCCGTCAGGCAAAACCCGTTCGACCACCCCATCGACTTCAATGAGTTGCGGCTTCCTGACCTAGTCTCCTTCTTCACCTATATCTCCGAGGAGCTGAGCCGTCTCCGTGCAATGGTGCGGCGGAGCTAGACAAGGAGGGGTTGCGGGTTGTCGTCGCCGTTTCAGGGCAAATCCTCTCAGGGCTCCGTCACCAGAATCCATTCGTGCCATTGGACGCCATCTTTGACGAGCTGGCTCCCGTCGGCCGGGAGTGGACTCTGCGGGCCGTTGCACCCTACATCACCAACGTCGTGCGCCTCGAGAAGTAGATGGAATTCGTGGTGTTTAGGCGTCCTCTGCATGGGCATGTCCATGTCTCGGCGCAACATGACCGTTGGATCAAACTCAGGCGGTGCAGATCAGTCACTGTAGCACAAAGTGTGTGGGTGTGTTTGGTTGCATTCTCATTTCAATATAGTTGTTCCCTCTTCGTGTATTTGTGTTAACCTACTAGTGTGGACTCATGCACCCTTCATACACTCTGCCAAACACCCAAAAGTGGGTCGAGAAGGGAACTTTTGCTCCCATCCTGTGCACCCTTCATACACCCTGCCTAACACTGAGTTATGCTTCATGTGGTTCATGTTTCATGGAGTACTGTAGCACCGTACACTCCGTGCGCTGTAGACCTAGTTCTGTTAACATTGATCTCACTGTTCATTCTCGACCGGACAGTCGAAAAAGCGGTACTATGGTACATTACTGTTCATATAGTTGACATGCACACGACATCATTTGTTATCGTCATATCTTACTACACTAGCAACAAGATTATGTAGTACTGAGGTATGAACCACTGCACATGCCTAGTAGTAGGAGCACTGTGTATGTTCAAGTGGCTACCGTGTTTCGCACTCCTTTGTCGTAAGAGTGGAAACGCTTGCTATAATCATTTTTTTCTTCAGAAAACCAGTGGACACGCTCTACCGTGCGGATCCTCCTCGACGGTCGTCGGGAACCTTGCTACTCACTTTCGCCGACGTGTGGGATAGCCAGCATCGGGGTCCACTAGCCATGCACTAAATTACCCCGTAGTAGAGTGCCCAACTGCACGATAGACTACCCCGATCGAAGCGCCACAGTAATGCCCAATGAGCTGTCAAATCACAAAACCCCCTCCTTTCCAGTAGTAAGTTGGACGGACGAAGCAACCATCATTTCACTCTTCTCTCTCAGCTTCCTCTCAACCCAACTCGCTTCTCCCTCATCTTGTTCCTCATTTCTTCAAGAAAATCGTGACCTGCTTCTGCCATTGTTCTTCTCTCCCAAAGAAGGAAAGATGAGTGCATCAATGGTGTTGATTCTGTCCAAGGCCCGATTTTGCCACCCTGAGACTGATCCTATAACTCCCTCTCTATTCTTCTTTTGGGTTTGTGATTATGGTTTCTTTTCTTTTATTTCTATTTGATAGTTTCTTGATGGACGCTGGAGCACCGGCCGAAGTGATGTCTATGGCTCTGGCCAAAACCGTCGAGGCTCATGGTACGAAGAAGCGCAAGCACCCCGCCAAGACTACCGCAGACAAGCTCAAAGCCATCGCCCTGTCCAAGCCCCCCTCTCCGGGATCCCTCATTAAGCAAGTCCAGGTAATATCTCTTCTTGATGATCTTTTTCTCTATCTTGATCGTGTTTTTTCATCTAACACGCAGTACTAGTACTAGTAGTACAACTTTTTGGGTGATCTTGCATGTGATTTTTGTGTGCCAGATGACAGTTCTAAATTCCTCTTTTTGACCAAAACATGCGAGAGGTTGACACTGATTTCTTATAGATTACTTTCAACTACTTTATGAACAATAATGCTACCTTTGAAGTGGGTATATTTGCCTCGGTAACTTGTGTTATGGATAAGTAATCCCTCTGCTCTCATGCCTTTGAAGACATGTTCTAGTGTCTTTGTTTACTCATTTATGTGTGTATATGTAGTCATATATGGAGTAAAATATCGAAAATCATCTTATATTTCTGAACGGAGGTAGTAATAAAATATTTGGTTTCTGTTTGAATTAGAACCAAGTCCGCGGTGGAGATGAAGTTCTCAAAGTCATGCCGTGTGAACTGGAAGACCTGAGGATGAGTTCTACTGCTAAACTATCCAGTTGTTGTGTCCTAGTCGCCATGTGTCCTGAACTAGTGTTTTCCTGTAGCATTGTTGTCAGCCATGTTCTCGAGGCTGTACTTGACCACAACAATTTCCTGGTTGTGCCTTCGATTACGAAGGCTATGGTTCTTGTCAAGCTTCCCAAGAAATCTGATGCGGCCTGTCTTCATCGTCACCTTTATGAGTGGAAAGACCACCCTGTTAGGTTCTCCAAGGTTGACAAGATGGTGATGGTGCCGGTAGACATCTCTCACGAAGTCCATGGCCTAGTCAGTTATGTGGGGTTCATCCCGTAGGTCGGTGGCAAGAAATAGTCTGCAGAGTTTAATTAGTGCAACTTTGCTTGTCTGTAGTAAGTACTATTGTTCAGTACTTGATTTGTGTTTGTGAACCCTGTATTGTTTAGTACTGCTGCTTTTTGTGTGTGGTGAGTCCTGAGAACAGTCTATGTTAATGTCTGTCCACTCAATTTAGTCTGTATATTTTGAAGTATCCAGATCATCTTTTTTGTGAGGACGGTTTATCAATTATGGTTACACTCCAATATCTGTATTCATTGCAGGGTTTATCGCACCCACCAAGATTTCCAGTCCCATGGATGTTTGGTCCATATGATTTGTCACTACCTTAGGACTGTCCTGCTTGTGGGAGTAGGCGGGAGCCCTGCATGCCACGCGTAGTTGGACGATCAATCTTCTGTTTAGTACTTCAACATAGTAATTTCCTGGTAAAGATTCACTCGTGTCGCATCAAGTAAATCTTATTGATTTACTGTCTAAACCTTATTGATTTAACAATGTTTTCTTTCTTTTGCTACAATTTTATGATGTAGGTTTTGCCATGTCACATTCATCACAGAATAAACCATTTGGTTTGCTCTATGATGGCTATTTTTACAGGTTTCACTTCTTATGTCGTGTCAGTAACGAAGGCACTATCCATCACTTATATTACTGGAAAAAGTTGGATCAGTCTATTGTCTGAGTACAAGTTGAATCCCTATGATGAACAGTAGTTTGGTTTAACAAACACGCCATAATTAGTCCTTCTCGCATTTAAAAGAAATGAAGAAAAAGACTGGATCACTGTCACGGAGCCTAGTCAAGTTAGAAAGCTGATCATAGCAGACCAGACACGATCGCTGCTGTCTCGCACATCGGTACCACCTTCAGCAATGGACGAGCACCGGCAGTTGCTCTAGCACTGACAGCGGAAGCAACTCAGTCTGATCCAGCTGAGGATTGGGCACCGACCACATCAGCGGATTGATAACCCACAAGTATAGGGGATCGCAACAGCTTTCGAGGGTAGAGTATTCAACCCAAATTTATTGATTCGACACAAGGGGAGCCAAAGAATATTCTCAAGTATTAGCAGCTGAGTTGTCAATTCAACCACACCTGGAAACTTAGTATCTGCAGCAAAGTGTTTAGTAGCAAAGTAATATGATAGTGGTGGTAACGGCAACAAAAGTAAAGACAACAAAAGTAATGTTTTTGGTATTTTGTAGTGATTGTAATAGTAGCAACGGAAAAGTAAATAAGCGAAGACCAATATATGGAAAGCTCGTAGGCACCGGATCAGTGATGGATAATTATGCCGGATGCGGTTCATCATGTAACAGTCATAACATAGGGTGACACAGAACTAGCTCCAATTCATCAATGTAATGTAGGCATGTATTCTGAATATAGTCATGCGTGCTTATGGAAAAGAACTTGCATGACATCTTTTGTCCTACCCTCCCGTGGCAGCGGGGTCCTCATGGAAACTAAGGGATATTAAGGCCTCCTTTTAATAGAGAACGGAACAAAGCATTAGCACATAGTGAATACATGAACTCCTCAAACTATGGTCATCACCGGGAGTGGTCCCGATTATTGTCACTTCGGGGTTGCCGGATCATAACACATAGTAGGTGACTATAGACTTGCAAGATAGGATCAAGAACTCACATATATTCATGAAAACATAATAGGTTCAGATCTGAAATCATGGCACTCGGGCCCTAGTGACAAGCATTAAGCATAGCAAAGTCATAGCAACATCAATCTCAGAACATAGTGGATACTAGGGATCAAACCCTAACAAAACTAACTCGATTACATGATAAATCTCATCCAACTCATCACCGTCCAGCAAGCCTATGATGGAATTACTCACGCACGGCGGTGAGCATCATGAAATTGGTGATGGAGGATGGTTGATGATGACGACGGCGACGAATCCCCCTCTCCGGAGCCCCGAACGGACTCCGGATCAGCCCTCCCAAGAGGTTTTAGGGCTTGGCGGCGCTCCCTATCGTAAAACGCGATGATTTCTTCTCTCTGATTTTTTTCTCCACAAAAGCCAATATATAGAGTTGGAGTTGGCGTCGGAAGGTGTCCAGGGGGGCCACGAGGTAGGGGGCGCGCCCCCCACCCTCGTGGACAGGGTGTGGGCCCCCTGGTCTTCATCTTTGGCGAGGATTTTTTTAAGACATCCCGTGGAGTTTCAGGTCATTCCGAGAACTTTTGTTTTCTGCACATAAAACAACATCATGGCAATTCTGCTGAAAACAGCGTCAGTCCGGGTTAGTTCCATTCAAATCATACAAGTTAGAGTCCAAAACAAGGGCAAAACTGTTTGGAAAAGTAGATACGACGGAGACGTATCAACTCCCCCAAGCTTAAACCCTTGCTTGTCCTCAAGCATTTCAGTTGACAAACTGAAAGAGAAAAAGAAAAACTTTTACAAACTCTGTTTGCTATTGTTGTTGTACCTATGTCAAGCCAGCATTCAGGTTTTCAGCAAAGATCATAACTAACCACATTTGCAATAACTCCTAGGTCTCATGTTTACTCATATCAATAACATAATCGGCTAGCAAGCCATAATAATAAATCTCGGATGACACCACTTTCTCAAAATAATCATAATATGATATAACGAGATGGTATCTCGCTAGCCCTTCTGAGACCGCAAAACATAAATGCAGAGCACCTTCAAAGATCAAGGACTGACTAGACATTGTAATTCATGGTAAAAGAGATCCAATCATAGTGCAAATGACAGTTGTGCTCTCCAGCTAGTGCTTTTAATAAGAAGGTGATGACTCAACATAAAAGTAAATAGATAGGCCCTTCACAGAGGGAAGCAGGGATTTTTAGAGGTGCCAGAGCTCGGTTTTGAAATAGAGATAAATTATATTTGAGCGACATACTTTCATTGTCAACATAACAACTAAGAGATGACAACATCTTCCATGCTAAACAAATTATAGGCGGTTCCCAAACAGAATGGTAAAGTTTATACTCCCCCTCCTCCACAAGCATCAATCCATGGCTTGCTTGAAATAACGAGTGCCTCCAACATTCAACGGGTCCCAGGGGGAGTTTTGTTTGCAATTATTTTGATTTAGTTTGCATAAAGCATGGGACTGGGCATCCCGGTGACCAGCCATTTTCTCGTGAGTGAGGAGCGGAGTCCACTCCTCTTGAGAATAACCCGCCTAACACGGAAGATAAGGGCAGCCCTAGTTGATACATGAGCTATTCGAGCATGCAAAACAGAATGTTTATGAAGGTTTAGAGTTCGGCACATACAAATTTACTTGGAACGGCAGGTAGATACCGCATATAGGAAGGTATGGTGGACTCATATGGAATAACTTTGGGGTTTAAGGGATTGGATGCACAAGCAGTATTCTCGCTTAGTACAAGTGAAGGCTAGCAAAAGACTGGGAAGCGACCAACTAGAGAGCGACAACAGTCATGAACATGCATTAAAGTTAATAAACATTGAATACAAGCATGAGTAGGATATAATCCACCATGAACATAAATATCGTGAAGGCTATGTTGATTTGTTTCAACTACATGCGTGAACAGGTGCCAAGTCAAGTCACTTAAATCATTCAAAGGAGGATACCACCCCATCATACCACATCACAACCATTTTAATAGCATGTTGGCACGCAAGGTAAATTATTATAACTCATAGCTAATCAAGCATGGCACGAGCAACTATGATCTCTATGTCGGGGAAGCTGATCGTAACCCACGAACACCTATGGGACCGGCGGGCCGAGCCCCTTTCGGTTCGGTGGGGGGCGGAGATTGCACGAAGAGCAGATCGAGGCGAAACACACGAGCAGTTTACCCAGCTTCGAGCTCTCCGGAGATAATACTCCACCGCTGCTTGTCCGATTGTATTGTGTTCTTGCTAGGGAGCCAGAGAGCTACAAGACCTAGAGTGTGTGTGTGTAGTCTCGAATGAGTCGAACCTCCCTCACGCTTAGCATGGGCCTCCTTTTATAGGCTCAAAGGGGTCACCACAGGTGGCAACGTAAACAAGGGCAAAAATGGGAAAATGAGTTGCGGTTGGTACAGCTACTTTGTACAGTGTATTCTACCTAACTCTGACGGCAAGGGACAAGAGCAATAAATGCTCGTCCATGTCGCCTAAACAGTGCAGAAAGGGACCGTCAGGGGCGCCACCGCTTGCCACGATGGCACCCCTGTCAGCGCCGCTTATCGCTGCTCTCCGTTGGCTGCACAGCCTCTTGACACGCATGTCTGGAATGGTCCCATGGCGACACGTTGGTGGATGAGCTGGAGCGAAGATGAAGAGAGGTTGCCTGCCGCGGCAAGCGCCTTGTCGCGCCCGGAAGCTTGTCGCTCACCGAGCCTTCCCGGCAAGCTCCTCTTGTTGGGGTCTTGTCTTCTGCGTGCCTTGAGTGGCCTTCCCGGCAAGCTCCTCTTGCCGGGGCCTTGTCTTCTTGGCTTAAATACTTTGTTCTTGAATGGCTCCAAAGGAACCACGGAGGACCTTGGCGGTCACCAGCAAGCCTTGCCGCTGGTGTCAGAATCGCCCGTCTGCGAAGTTCGGGATACTAGGGTACCCCTACTCTAGTACACCGGCAGAGCCCCGGCTGGGCCATACACAAGCTGAGCGCTGTTGGGCCAGAGCCCAAAACAATCTGCAGGCACGCGGCCAGATCACGCCGTTACTTGCTCCGGACCCACCACGCCCCCACTTAACAGCCGCGTCGAACGTGGCGTCGTGGGAGAAATCGTGGGGGCTTTCTTTAATTGAAAAGCTTAAGCGTCCGCCCCTCTCCCTCCTTATAAACAGGGGAAGCAGGGCAGGTCGCCCACCTCGCCATTTGCTGTCCCATCTCGAAAACCACCACCGCTCCCCCTTCTTCTCTAGTCGAAGAGAGCAACGCCCGCCCCCATCGCCACAGCGCCATCAACGCCGTCGGTCTCCTCCACCACCTCCGCCATGGCTCAAAGCCGACAAGGGAAAGCGTGAAATCGGCCGGCCTTAGCGGCTCATGGCTGCTGCGAAAGGCGGGCCGTCTTAGCCCCTCAAATTTCGGCGGAAAGGAGCCGAGGGAGGGCTACTACCTCTTCGGTCGACGGAGACAGGCGCATCCAGCGCATGAAGGTATCTCTCCGCCGATCGAGCCGGCTCGAAGCGGGTACCCCTTATTCGCGCTCTTCTTCTATTGCGGGCTCTGCCGCCTTCTCTGAATTCTTCTGCGACATCATGAACACCTCACGGGCTTCGCCTCCTTGATTTCACCCCAACGCTGTCGACCATGGCGGTTTTCGCACACCTTGCGAAAACTTTGTCGGAATCCACCCAAACGTAGCCCTCTTCCGCCACTTCTTCATGCCCCGCGTTGAGAGAGGAGAGCCACTTGCCGGAGGGATTGCTTGGATCTCCAGGATCGGCAAGAAAGAAGCCTATCTGGAAGGAGAGCTCCGCAGCAAGTGGGAGGAGTGGAGAGCCGATTGGTGTTGGATCGTTGAGGAGAACCCGCAGCCCTTCACTGCCCAGCGCCAAACTCCCATAGTGAGCGGCAACGATTGGAGCAACTTGGTGCTGGAGGATGCTAGGTTGAAGATTGTTGTGACCCGGATCTTGCGCCTCAGGCTTGCCGGACTCACTTTGTGGCGCGATTGGCGAGATTTCCTTCGCCGCCTCATCGCCTGCTGCGGGAGAGGAGGAGACCTGCTTGGGAGTTTCAAAACGCGGCAGACATCATGAGGCTGCGCCCGGGCCTCAACTGGAATTTCACTGTCTTGGAGTTGGATGCGATGCTGCTGGAGCTGTTCAAGCACGACCACGATCACCCCGAGTGGTTCATGTTGCCAAGGGGAGTCGTTCCTTTATGCAACAACTCTTCGCTCGACCGCATCCGTGCAATGATGCCATTGTGCGATTCACATGGGATCGTTCCAACCTGGCAAGAGCCTGCAGACGACGTCGTCTGCGCAGTTCTTCGATAGCTTGAAGAAGTGTCGATCCGCTCGAAAGCGAAGTGGCTCACCGTGACACCACCGACGCCGAAGTTGCAAAGACGCCACCAGGTGGAGGAGGCGGGCAGCATTCTTGCTACCGGTGGTCGGGTTCACCGTGGAGGGAGGCAGAGGCAGACAGCGGCAAGCCTTGCCGACGAGAGGAGCTTGCGGCGAGGAGGAGCAGGCCGAGCCGAAGTTGAGCCGATCAAGTTCGCCGAGGGCGCCTCCACACCTTCAAGTAGCTTGCATGAGCGGAGCCCACAGCTCCACCAAGAAGGCGTCTCCATAAGGCCGGGAAGTGACGGGCGGCCGCAGACCCAACAGCCGCAGGCTGCGGCGACGCTCCCACCGCAGGCAAGCATTGCAGTTGCGGAGCGCCCCACACCGCTGCAACAAGCGAGGCGGGATCCTCTCAGCCACCGCTGCCACCCCGCCAAGCGGTCAAGAGAACCCCTCCTCCGCCTCTTCAGTCTGGAGGCGAGCCGAATTTGATCTCTCCGCCAGCTCCGACGAGGAAGAAGAAGAAGAGTAAGCTTCTATGTTGTGCTTGTATTTCTTCAATTTGGTTGCTTTGTCTTGTATCCGATTTGCTTCATTCGAACTCTTTCCGTTTCAGGACGCTGGTCCGAGAGCGTCAAGAGAGCCAAGACCCGGTGGTTGTCATCGAAGACGATCCCCGTGCGGCAACAGGAGGTGCGTCTCGAGACCCCTTGCGGACCGGCAACCCTTCCTCAAAGCAGCCCCAAAGACAGCCCCGGCAGAAGTATATGGTTTATTTCTTATGGTTAGGTGTGCATGGGTGCTCCTTCTTCTTGATATCGACTTGTTGATTTGTGTAGGAGCAGAGCAGCCTCATCGGGAGTGCCGGAAGCCGCTCCAAATACCATCTGCCGACCACGCCGCCAAGGAGGATTCCCGCAAGGAGCATTCTCCGCAAGGGAGACTTCTCCGCAAGGACGGCACCAAGTGATCCTCCGGTGACCGAGACCATGGCTGCAGATCCCATTGCAGTAATCCTCTTGCGTGAAAATTTCCCTTGGGTTCTTTTCTTCTGTTCTTCTTTTCAACATTTGCTTGACTGTTCTTTCTTTTTTCGGTCGCCGATCCATCCGCCTTAGAGCCGATGGAGTCCGAGGTCGCCGGCAAGGAGGACGCTGCAACGACCGGCGACGCCGCCACCATGGAGGAAGATCTTTGGCGCCGATGGGTCCGCCGGAGAAGAGGCCGCCAAGGCTGCCGCCGCAAAGGTGGCGAGGGTCCGCGATCGACTTACGACCTCGAGGCCGCAGGAGCGCCAGCGCCACGCCGACCGCCGATCCCTCCGCCACCGGTGCAGCGTCAGTTCGAGAGAGCCCAGCCGGCGCCTATCTCGAAGGCCGGCGACGGCGTCTTCATCAAGCTCCCCGGGCGCCGAGCTGTGGCGCCGGTCGAGGGGAGACCTTTGACGAAGAGCTGCTCTCATTGGGCTGTCGCTGGTTGACGCGCCAGCAGCAAAGCGGCGAAGTCTAAGGAGGAGCAGCTATGAAGAAGCTGTTGTCGCCTACCGCGCCCGACAAGCCAAGCTGGAGTCCCGGAAGCACTTGTCGCGAGGGCGGAGGGACATGGAGAGGCGCGCAGAAGAGCTCCGGCGCCAACCAAGAAGCTCTCCTAACGTGGCGTAAGAGCGGGGCGACTCATGAAGAGCGCAGCCTTCATCCTTGAGAAGGCTGAGGTCGAGGAACAGCAACGGCTTGCCGGCGAGAAGCTATCCGCGAAGAGGGGCGAAACGGGCGCAGCGGAAGATCAACCTTGACAGCTATGAGGAAGAGCTTGCAGCGCGCGAGCAATCAATTGGCGAAGCTCTCAAGGAAGCAAAGGATGCTGCCGCACGCCGAGGCCGCCAAGAAAGAATTGGAGACGAGCAGACGCATGGCCGGAGGCCAACCTCCGTAAGAGCGGCGAGGAGCTTGCTGCGGTGAAGCACGAAGCGAGAAGGACGCCTACACTCTTGGCGAAGTTGCGAGGCCGTCTCGCTGAAAGGATCAAAGAGCTCGATGCCGCCAAGGACTCCAAGGCAGATCTTGAGCTAAAGCGACCACCCCGATGCGAGACGTTGGACAGCGCCAAGGAGCGGAGGTGGCCTGTTGGAGACGATCAAGACCAACGAGGAGCTGCCGACGAAGTGCCACGACCGCCGTAACACCTTCAGAGAGAACGTGATGCAATCGGACGGAGGGTCTTGTGATATCCGCCGCCATCGACAAGGAGCCGATGGAGCCGGGATGGTGGATCTTGGGTACTCCGACGAAGCAGCCTCTCAACCCAGCGCTAAGCTCAGCTTGTTCCTCAAGGGCGTGGTGACGGATCTCCAGCGACTCCGGGAAGAGATCCCAAAGCAACTGGCCGAGGAATCGCGCAAGATCTGCGTGGGAGCTCTCCAGAAAGTGTTGATGAAGGTGGCCTTCCGCAATCTAGGCCTCAACCTCAACGGCGTCCTCAGATCCTTGCCGCCAGATGCCGATGTGGAGGCGCTCAAAGCCCTTGTCGCACCCATTGTGGACAAGGTGGGCAAGATTAAGCGGGTTGATGGCGACCGCGTAGACTAGGCCGCCAATTTTATCTTTCCCTTGTCGCTGCTGATCATGTTTAGGAGAACAATTTATTAGATCTGCGACAAGCTATTTTTGTAATATAACTCTATCTTAGGCAATGATTGCAATGTTATTTCCTTTACTTGATTCCTTCCTTTGTATGTTTGTGCCTTACGCTTTTAGGGAACTTGTCGGCGCGGGCACCCTTGCCATGAAGCGCTGAAAAGTGAACGTCAAGACTCTTTGGCGGTGTTGCCTCCGACAAGCAACCTTGTCGCAATCGGGTTGCAGCTCACTTAAGTTGTTGAGCGGACTCAAACAAAGTAAGGGCGCGACCAGCTACGAGTCGGTTCCTCCGCCGCATGGTTTTCCATACAAAGTACTATCGCTCGAGGAAGATAACTTAAAATTTTAAAACTGATTGCTCAAACTTTTGGCAACTTAGCTTTTCGTAAATGCGCTTCCCGGTAAGCGACACTTCCTCGAAGCGACGCAGCGGCCCACACCATTATCTTCTCCTTCCCCCCCGGCTAACTTGTGGGCGAAGGAACCTTCCTTTCTTTGAGAAAGAGAAAGAAGAGAAAATAAAGTTATGGAGCCTTGTGGCTCGTTTTTGCTTAACGGGTGTGGATGCTGCACAAAATGTTAGATAACACATGCAAAAATGATAATGAAAGCATGTATTTGACAAATTGTGCGCAACACATGAGCTTTACTTATGCACGGGGTCTGCGCCCGGCTTTGTACAAAGGATTACATGCAACATCGGCAAGACTTGTACAAAAGGTGGTTGCCGGAACAGGTTCCGGCAACCGCGCCCTATGGGTAAAACTTACGAAGATGCTCTATGTTCCAGGAGTTGCTCACCGGAATGCCATCTTCGATCTCAAGGCGGACAGCACCAGGCCTAGTGACTCGTTTCACCCGATAAGGGCCTTCCCACTTCGGCGTCAACTTGTTGGAATTCTTGGCGGACTGAACTCGCCGAAGAACAAGGTCGCCTTCCTCGAGACTTCGGCATTAACTGCGGCTATGGTAGCGGCGCAAAGCTTGTCGATAACGAGCAGCTCGTGACAAGAGCTCAAGACGGTCCTCCTCAAGGAGCAGCGCGTCATCTTGTCGCAGCTGCTCTTGCTCAAGCTCATCATAAGCGAGTACTCGAGGCGATCCGTATACGAGTTCCGTGGGGAGAACTGCCTCTGCTCCATAGACTAGAGCGAAAGGTGTTTGGCCAGTGGCTCGATTTGGTGTCGTCCTTATCGACCAAAGAACCACCGGCAGCTCCTCAATCCAGTTTCTTCCGCACTTGTGCAGCCAGTCGAAAGTTCTGGTCTTGAGCCCTCGCAGCACTTTAGCATTTGCCCTCTCTGCTTGACCGTTGCTTCTCGGATGAGCAACAGAAGCAAAGCAGACCTTGGCGCCAAGATCTTGGACGTACTGCATGAAGGTGCGGCTCGTGAATTGGGTGCCGTTGTCGGTGATGACCCTGTTAGGAATCCCAAAACGGCAAACAATTGACCTGAAGAACTTGATCTTGTTGATCGGCTGTCACCTCCTCATCGCTTCCACTTCCGCCACTTTGTGAACTTGTCGATTACAACGTACAAGTACTCAAAGCCCCGACAACTTCGGGGAAAGGGCCGAGAATGTCGAGCCCTGCACGAAAATGGCGAGGATAAAGGGATCGTCTGGAGAGCTTGAGCTGGCTGGTGTATCTGCTTGGAATGGAACTGGCACGCTTCACACTTGGTTACTTGTGCAGTTGCATCCTGGAGGGCTGTTGGCCAGAAGAAACCTTGCCGGAAAGCTTTGCCGTCAAGTGCTCTTGCACCAATGTGGTGACCACATATGCCTCCATGTATCTCTGCCAACAGCTTCTGTCCATCTTCCCGGTGAATACACTTCAATTTCACACCGTTGAGTCTTCTTCTGTACAGCGTGCCATCGACAAACTGATACATACTTGACTGCCGGGCTACTCTCTCCGCTTCTTCTTGCTCTTCGGGAAGTTCTCCTGTCTGAAGGAAATGGACAATCTGCTGCGCCCATGTTGGAGCTTGCGGCTCGACAACAAGGACTAAAGGCACATCTGCCGCTGCGGGAACATCCGCTTCTACGGCGAGAACCTGCGGCTCAGCCGGAGCGTGATGTTCCCCGGCAAGCTTGCCGGAGCAAAACTTGTCGGGAGCGTCTGGTTCAACGAAACAAACCCTAAGGCTTGTCGGAGCAGACTGCCCCTCAGCGCTTTTGGTGTTGATCTTGGGGACCTTCTTTGCGGCGGCTTCAGGGAGCTCTGCCGGAAAATAGTCACCAGAAATCAACTTCCTCTTCTTGTTCTGTCCTGTTGATGGCGTTACGGTTGGTTGAGTCAGCTTGAGCACAAAAATCCCTGGTTCCACAGGTAACTTGAGTGCGGCGCACTTTGACAGGTCGTCAGCAATATCATTCTGAGCTCTTGGAACATGTTCCATCTGCAGGCCGTCAAAGTGCTCTTCTAGCTTTCTCACTTCATCAACGTAGGCTTCCATCAACAGACTCTGATAATCTTTGTTCACTTGGCGGACGACAAGTTGTGAGTCACCCCTGACAATGAGCTTCTTGATCCCAAGGTCTACCGCAATTCTGAGACCGGCAAGCAAACCTTCATACTCTGCAGTATTGTTTGTTGCTTGTTCCTTGGGAAAGTGCATCTGGACTATGTACTTGAGGTGCTCTCCGGTGGGTGCGACGAGCAGCACGCCGGCACCGGCGCCTTGTAGCGAGAAGGCACCATCAAAGTACATCAGCCACTCTTTGCTTGCTTCCTTGACGGGAATGCTCATCTCTGGAATTTCTTCATCTTGCGTTGGCGTCCATTCTGCTATAAACTCTGCCAATGCTCTGCTTTGGATAGTTGAAGTGCTTTCAAACTTGAGGCCAAAGCTTGACAGTTCAAGTGCCCACTCGACAATCCCTGCTGTTGCTTACGGATTTTGCAAGATCCTCTTGAGGGAAAGCGAGTGACGATCGTTATCTCATGTGCTTGGAAGTAATGGCGCAGCTTTCTCGAGGCCATGAGGAGGCGAAAAGCAATTTCTGCACACCGCAGTACCTTGACCTAGCCCTCGTAGAAGGGAACTGACAAAGTACACTGGGCGTTGCACCATCCTTTTCTGAATCTTCTCGCTCGTCTGTGCAGATCCGTCCTCGTCGGGACCAGAGCTTGTCGGTGAAGCCCCCTGCTTGTCGCTGGATCCATCTGCCTTGGTTGCCGGCTCATCATCTGCCTCCTTTCCGCTACTAACGCAGCACTAACCACTTGATTGGTTGCCGCTATGTATAGCAGCAACTTCTCTTGTGGCTTAGGTGCGACAAGTATTGAGTAGAGGACAGGTACCTCTTTAAGTCCTGCGGCGCCGCCTCCGCTTCGGAGTCCATTTCATTGGACCTGCTTTTTCAAAATCTTGAAAAATGGCAGTAGGCGCTCAGCAGAACCTAGAGATAAACCTGCCGAGAGCAGCCACGCAACCGCAAGTCTTCGTACATCCTTGACGCGCTTTGGTGCTTCAATCTGCTCAATGGCCTTGATCTTGTCGGGATTGGCTTCAATTCCCGCCGAGACCACGAAAAACCGAGAAGCTTGCGGAAGGGACTCGAACACGCACTTCTCGGGGTTGAGCTTGAGGTTGATCTTGCGCAGATTTGCAAAGGTCTCATCCAAATCTTGAACCAGAGTTGCCCTGTCCTTGCTTTTGACCACTATGTCATCCATGTAAGCCTCTACATTTCTGTGCATCTGCGGCTCAAAAGCATCATGGACCACTCTTGCAAATGTTGAACCAGCATTCTTTAGCCCAAAAGGCATCCGTACAAAACAGTATGTGCCACACGGGGTGATGAATGCGGTTTTCTCCTCATCTTCTTCTGCCATGAAGATCTGATGATATCCTGAGTATGCATCAAGAAATGAAAGCAAATCACATCCAGCCGTGGAGTCAACAATCTGGTCGATGCGCGGCAAGGGAAATGGGTCTTTGGGACAAGCTTTATTAACATATGTGAAGTCGATACAAAGTCTCCATTTCCCATTTGCCTTGCGTACAACTACAGGATTGGCCAACCATGTAGGATGGAGCACTCCTCTGACAAGGCCTGCTGCTTCCAACTTGTTGATTTCTTCTGCAATGAATTCTTGGCACTCCACTGCCTGCTTCCTAACTTTCTGCTTGACGGGCCGCGCATGAGGACAGACAGCTAGGTGGTGCTCAATTACTTTCCTGGGAACACCGGGGATGTCAGACGGTTGTCATGCAAACACATCAACATTCGCCCGCAGGAAAGCAACGAGCGCGCCTTCCTATTTAGGGTCAAGAGTGGCACTGATGGTGAAGGTACCACCAGTGCCGTCTTCCTTGGCGGGCACCTTCTTGGTCTTCGGTGGAGCTGCCATCGTCCTCTTACACTTGCCGGTGGAGGTCGATGGTGCGTCCTCGACGGTAGCGCAGCACTCCGAAGAGGTGCGCTTGTCGGAGTGGGCATCAGAGCTCTTGCCAGACAAAGTGGTCTTCTTCTTCCCCCCGGGAGCTTCAGCAGCAAGTGATTTGCTATCTGCTGCAGCTGCTGCCTCCCGGTAAATCTTGTCGGCGCAGATAAGAGCATCCTTCTTGTCGCCATGGACAGAAATGACACTTATCGGGCCTGGCATCTTGAGCAAGTTGTATGCATAATGAGAGGCTGCCATGAACTTGGCGAGTGATGGACGGCCGAGTATCCCATTGTAAGGTAATGGAAAATCAGCAACGTCGAACGTGACCCTCTCAGTCCTGAAGTTTAGCTCGCTGCCAAATGTTACCGGCAACGTGATCTTCCCTTTTGGCTTGCTCCTTCCCGGATTGATTCCTTGGAATGTACCAGTCTCTTCGAGCTCGCTGTCAGGGATCTGAAGCTTCTGGAGCACCGCGGAGGAGATCAAGTTCAAGCCGGCCCCGCCGTCCACTAACATCTTGGTGACCTTGAGGTTGCGGATAGTTGGTGAAACCAACATTGGCAAGCACCCGACCGCAGTTATGCGATCAGGGTGATCCTCAATATCAAAGACGATAGGCGTGCTGGACCATTTCAGAGGTTTGCGTGACTCTATGGATGGTTCCGCTGCATTAACTTCCCGCATCCACTGTTTGAGTTGGCGGTGTGAGTTATGCAGAGAAGCACCGCCGTCAACACAGAGGACCTCTGTGGCTTTCTGAAATTCCTGCTCATCGGTCTCGTCGTCTTCCATGTCTTCATCATCATCGTTGTCTTCATCCTTGTCGCGGCCGCGGGGAGGTCTGTCTCCTTGCCGCTGCTTGGCCTTGCCGCGGCGTCCTCCCCAACCGGGTCGCTTCTTGCTAACTCCCCCAGCACTTTCCTGGGCCTTCTCCTTGTCGCGCCGCTCGTACTCAGCCTTCTGCTGTTCGACAAGCTGCTCGACCTTCTTGCAGCTCTGGAGGTCATGGCCCTTGGTGCGGTGGATCTTGCAAGATCTTGTTTGATGGAGCAAATCGCTTGTCGGCCGGCTGCCACAGTCTGGCGATCGGTGCAGGGCAACCTCCTTGCTGGAGCCACCAACTTTGGCTTTCTTGGCGGCACCACCGTTGCGGACTGCTTTCGACAACTAGTACCTCTTTGCCCTTTTCTTTCGTTGTTCCGTCGCTGGCTCTTGTTTGCCGGGCGGTCTCCTCACTATCGATCCTCGCTTCAGATTCTCTCCAGGAGTCTCCTCCCTTCCAAAGACGTGCACACTTGTCACCAAGGCATATAGCTCATCGACGTCCTTGACTTTGCACATCGCCATCTCCTCCCTCATCCTGCGGTTCCGCATGTTCGATGAAACGCTACCGATCACCACCATGGGGTGGACATCAGGATGTTGTAGTGCACACGCTGAACCTCTGGATGAACTTGCGCAGGACTCTCCTTCCTTACAGGCGAGCGGTGAAGGTCACTCTCTTGGCCATGAGGTTTGTGGCACCTGTGAAGGCGCCGACAAACCGATGGCATAGATCTGCCCAAGAAGATATGGATCCGTCCGGCAAGTGCATGAGCCAAGATCTGACATTAGGCTTGAGTACCAGCGGGAAGTAGTTGGCGAGGATCTTGTCGTCTCGTCCCCCTGCAGCTTGCACCGCGATGGTGTAGATGCTGAGGAACTCCGACGGATGCGTCCTGCCATCGTACTTCTTTGGCACGTCTGGCTTGAAATTCTTCTTGCTGGGCCACTGGACTTGCCGCAGCTCACGGGTGAACGCATGACAACCTACAGCGTCTGACAAGTCGCCGGTTCTCTGGCGCATGCATATCGACAGAAGGGCCCAGCGCTGGTCGGATTGACGTCGCGCTTCTCTTCGGCGCTCGATGCGAGTTCGAGCGTCTTCTTGTTGCCGTTCTTGAAGAACTTGGCGTTGATCACGGCGAGCTCGTGGATCCGATGACGCGGTGGAGTCGCTGTCGAGGTGGATCCGACGAGTTGGTGATCTTGGCCTTCTGGGTGGGGAGTGCATGGTGGTTGCACCCCCACAGGTTTCGTCGCCACCGGCTCGTGCCTTGTCGCCTTGTCGCGGCAGCGATGTAGTTGGTTGCCGCGGAACGCCGCCGTTGGCAAAGCCGATGAGACTCTGGATGGTGGCCCTCCATTCGTCAACCTTGTCGGCTGTTGGAGGGTAGTCTAGAAGCAGTTGAGCTCTCGCCAAGGCTTCCGCTGGAGTGGTGGGTGGCAGCGGTGAACGGTGCGAGGAGCGGGATATGCTCGGACTTCTAACTATGTTAGAAGGAGCAGCATCCCGTCCAGGCGACCGTACCCCGCTCGTGCCAGCATGCTGGCGTGCACGCTGGTCTTGAGGCCTCGCGATCCTCGGCTCGGTCTTGATCCAACGAAGCGTATGGTACTATGAATACCATGACGCTGTCGGTCCCGCGCCTCTGAGATGGACGCGGTGCGTGTCGGACGCCGAGGTCTCGCGCTGCCTTGTCCTTGGACTTGGCAGCGTCGCGAGCTCCTCGTCGGCGCCCGTTCTTCGCGGTGTCCTCCCGCCACCCGTTTGCTCCGGTGGTGGCGGGATCGGCGTGGGCGGCTCCACTTGCCGCCAAGCCTTCTTCTTGGTGGCATGTTGATGAAGATGATGAAGATGTTGCTCGTGTGAGCCGGATCAGGTTCACACAGCCTCGACGCCCTACGGGCGCGCCAAAGATGTCGGGGAAGCTGATCGTAACCCACGAACACCTATGGGACCGGCGGGCCGAGCCCCTTTCGGTTCGGTGGGGGGCGGAGATTGCACGAAGAGCAGATCGAGGCGAAACACACGAGCAGTTTACCCAGCTTCAGAGCTCTCCGGAGAGATAATACTCCTACTGTTGCTTGTCTGATTGTATTGTGTTCTTGCTAGGGAGCACAGAGAGCTACAAGACCTAGAGTGTGTGTGTGTAGTCTCGAATGAGTCGAACCTCCTCTACGTTGCGCATGGGCCTCCTTTTATAGGCTCAAAGGGGTCACCACAGGTGGCAACGTAAACAAGGGCAAAAATGGGAAAATGAGTTGCGGTTGGTACAGCTACTTTGTACAGTGTATTCTACCTAACTCTGACGGCAAGGGACAAGAGCAATAAATGCCCGTCCATGTCGCCTAAACAAAGGAAAGGGACCGTCGGGCGCCACCGCTTGCCACGATGGCACCTGTCGGCGCCGCTTATCGCTGCTCTCCGTGGCTGCATGACCTCTTGACACGCATGTGGAATGGTCCCATGGCGACAGGTTGGTGGATGAGCTGGAGCGGAGATGAAGAGAGGTTGTCTGCATGGCAAGCGCCTTGTCGTGGCTGAATCCTTGTCGCGCCCGGAAGCTTGTCGCTCATCGAGCCTTCCCGCAAGCTCCTCTTGCCGGGTCTTGTCTTCTGCGTGCCTTGAGTGGCCTTCCCGCAAGCTCCTCTTGCCGGGCCTTGTCTTCTTGGCTTAAATACTTTGTTCTTGAATGGCTCCAAAGGAACCACGGAGGACCTTGGCAGTCACCAAGCAAGCCTTGCTGCTGGTGTCTTGAATCTTTATTGTCTGCGAGTTCGGGATACTAGGGTACCCCTACTCTAGTACATCGACACTCTAATTGTCATTGCAAAACATGTTTATTCATAATAAGCTGAATCAAGAACGATGAACTCATCATATTTACAAAAACAAAAGAGGTCGAGTTCATACCAGCTTTTCTCATCTTATTCAGTCCATCATATATCATCATAATTGCCTTTCACTTGCACGACCGAACGATGTGAATAATAATAAGAGTGCACGTGCATTGGACTAAGCTGGAATCTACGAGCATTCAATAAACAGGAGAAGACAAGGCAATATGGGCTCTTGGTTAAATCAACAATGATACATATAAGAGCCACTTCAACAATTTAATCATGGTCTTCTCCTACTGACCCCAAAGAAAAGAAAAGAAATAAAAACTATTTACACGGGAAAGCTCCCAACAAGAAAAAAAAGAACAGGAAATATTTGTGGGTTTTCTTTTTAATTACTACAGCAGAGAAATAAACTACTACTAATTTTTTTCTTAAGGTTTATTAAACACACAAGAAGAAAGCAGGAAAAAGAAAATAAACTAGCATGGATATTACAGTGAAAGAGTATGAGCACCAACATTTAGCAATGAGTGTGTGTGAACATAAATGTAATGTCGGTGAGAAATCGTACTCCCCAAGCTTAGGCTTTTGGCCTAAGTTGGTCTAATGCCGAGGATAGCTGGCGGATACCCGTAGGTGTAGTGGGGTCATCTGCGACGAAGAATAGTTGGGATCATCTTGTGATGAAGAGGACTCGACCGCCATCTGGTGGCAACCGCCTCCGGATCCCAAGAATAAACAGACTATCGTGGAGGCTCATCTTGTGGTTCCGGTTCCGGGGCTCGTGCAGGATTCCGATAGGCTTGAACGGCCGCCCACGGAACGAGGTGAGGACCTGCAGACAAGTTAAACAAAGAGGGAGCAGGCAAAGTAATAGTCTCAGGGTGATGTTTATCAAAGTATAATTTATATTTAAGGTCCCCTTCCTTGCCCTTAAAAAGAAAGTCATGCGCTAGCATACTCTTATAATCTAAATAAGCACTGGGCAACAATGTTTATTCTTTCTCCAAATGCCTAATAGGTATGTCAAAATGTGCAGCTAGGCGCGAAGCATAAATACCTCCAAAGATGAGGCCTTTAGTACGGTTCAAACTTAACCGTCTAGCAATAATTCCGCCCATACTAACAGTGTTGTTGTGGTATAAACCATGGAACAAAATGATAATATCAGGAACACTAAGGTTTCCACAGTTCCCGCGACCAATCAAGCAACGACTAGCAAATAAGGCAAAGTAGCGTAAAACAGGAAAATGTATGCTAGTAATTCTTGCATCAGAAACCTTCCTGGTTTCTCCCACAGTGATAGTGTTAATAAAAGCTTCTACTTCTTTACGTTGTGGTTCATCCAAGGTACCCTCAAAGGGTATTTTGCAAACCTCGCAAAATTCAGCTAATGGCATCTTCTTAACAACGTCATATAAATGAAACTCTACTGATGGAGGTGATTCCTTAGGGAAATAGTAGAAGTTTTGCACAAAAGTATTTTTGAGTAAGAGATCTGATAGCGTTGGTCGCGGAGGAAGTTGGTGAGGCCAGCATTCTCAATCAATAAATAAAATCCTCATAAATTCGGCTCTCCTCAAGAAGTCATCGGAAGGCCATTCACACGGCCGGACCTTCAGCAAAGTCTTGAGGCAAATTATATTTGGGCTTTTGTGCTTCTTCCTTTTGTTTTTCCTTCGAGCTTCGGCTCGACGAGCCCCTCAAAAGTCTCTTCATTATTTTCTGAAATAATCTGAAATCTTTAGTAACTTCAAACAAAAGTGAACCAACTTCAATAAAATTGATAGCAACTACTCCTACAAGTGCCTAGAGCATATATCAAGCATTAGAACTACTTGGAACCATATAAACTTGACATGGAAGCTCAAGAACATGGTCAGCTATGCAGCACAAATTTGCAAAGAATAAAGCACTAGAACAAAAACTAATTGGACCAATGGAGGAGTCACATACCAAGGAACAATCTCCCCAAGCAGTTTCGCGAGAGGTGCTTTGAGCAAGGAGATCGAAAATCACAGCAAAAGTGCATTTGGAACTCGTGCTTGAGTTGGTTTTTCGGGTTTGTGTGAGGCGGAGGAAGAAGATGGGTGCAGGGATAAGTGGAGGAGGGCCACCATGGGCCAACGAGGCAGGGAGCGCGCCCGGGGGTAGGCGCGCCCTCCACCCTCGTGGCAGTGGCAGCTCCCCGGTGATTTTTGCACTATAAATCGTCAAATATTCCCAAAAATCATATTAAATTGGCATGGCATTACGAGGACTTTTATTTTGGGGTATTTTTATATTGCACGGATAAGTCGAGGAGCAGACGAGAAAAATACTATTTTACTTTATTTCTACTAAATAACAAAAAATATAAAGAGGGTACAGAAGGTTGTGCTTCTAGTTTCATCCATCTCATGCTCATCAAAAGGAATCCACTAACAAGGTTGATCAGGCCTTGTTAACAAACTCATTCCGGTAATCATGAAACCGGAGAAATTTCGAATAACACTAAGTTACCTCAACGGGGATATGGACATCCCCAATAATAAGTATATCATATTTCTTCTTGACAGTAGGGAGAGGAAATTCAAAACCTCCAAATATAATCGATGGAATTTTTCCAATAGAATTGATACTATAAACTTGAGGTTGTTTCCTCGGAAAGTGTACCGTATGCTCGTTACCATTAACATGAAAAGTGACATTGCCTTTGTTGCAATCAATAACAGCCCCTGCAGTATTCAGAAAAGGTCTTCCAAGAATAATAGACATACTATCATCCTCGGGAATATCAAGAATAACAAAGTCCGTTAAAATAGTAACGTTTGCAACCACAACAGGCACATCCTCACAAATACCGACAGGTATAGCAGTTGATTTATCAGCCATTTGCAAAGATATTTCAGTAGGTGTCAACTTATTCAAGTCAAGTCTATGATATAAAAGAGAGGCATAACACTAACACGGCTCCAAGATCACATAAAGCAGTTTTAACATAATTTCTTTTAATGGAGCATGGTATAGTAGGTACTCCTGGATCTCCAAGTTTCTTTGGTATTCCACCCTTAAAAGTATAATTAGCAAGCATGGTGGAAATTTCAGCTTCCGATATCTTTATTTTATTTGTAACAATATCTTTCATATATTTAGCATAAGGATTCATTTTGAGCATATCGGTCAATCGCATACGCAAAAAGATGGATCTAATCATTTCAAAAAAGCTCAAAATCCTCATCATCCTTTTCTTGGATGGTTTGGAGGAAAAGGCATGGGTTTACGAACCCATGGTTCCCTTTCTTTACCATGTTTCCTAGCAACAAAGTCTCTTTTATCATAACGTTGATTCTTTGATTGTGGGTTATCAAGATCAACAGCAGGTTCAACTTCTACATCATTATCATTACTAGGTTGAGCATCATCATGCACATCATCATTAACATTTTCACTAGGTTCATGTTCATTACCAGATTGTGTTTCAGCATCAGACATAGAGATATCATTTGGATTCTCAGGTGGTTCATGTCACGCCCAAGATGCGACCCTATCCTAAAGGAACTCGATGGTCCCACCAAGGATAGAAGCGCATCTTGAAGACGCTTTTGCAAGGTGGACATCATTACATCAACATTACATAATACATAGGGATACATACATAAGGCATACAATGCCACACGAATACAACATCACATCATATACAAGATCAACATCCGACTACGGATGAAACATAACGAAACTCAAACAATATCCACCACTGCTAGCCCAGGCTGCCGACTGGAACCTATCCCCGATCGAAGAAGCGTAAGAAGAGCTCAACGCAAGCAAGCATCGCTCTCGCGTCATGATCATCGCATAACCTGTACACTGCAACTGGTGGTGTAGTAATCTGTGAGCCACGAGGACTCAAAGCAATCCCATTACCATGGGTATCAAGACTAGCAAAGCTCAATGGGAGAGGAAGGGATAAAGTGGTGAGGTTGCAGCAGCGACTAAGCAAGTATGGTGGCTAACATACATAAATGAGAGCGGAAGAGAAACAAAGGAACGGTCGTCAACTAGTAATGATCAAGAAGTGACCTCGAACCCTACTTACGTCGACATAACCCGAAACCGTGTTCTCCTCTCGATCAACCCGAAAAGAGACACTCACGGTTACACACACAGTTGGTGTATTTTAATTAAGATCAACCGGGTTTTCTACAACGGACATTAACAAATTCCCATCTGCCACATAACCGCGGGCACGGCTTTGAAAGTTCAAACCTGCAGGGTGTCCCAACTTAGCCCATGATAAGCTCTCGCGATCAACGAAGGATATTCCTTCTCCCGGGAACACCGATCAGTCTCGGAATCCGGCTACAAGACATTTCGACAAAGACAATAAAACAAGACCAGCAAGACCGCCCGATGATACCGAAAATCCCGATAGGAGCTGCACATATCTCGTTCTCGTGGCAACACCGGATGAGACAGCTCTGAGTAAAACCAAGCCTCGAGTTTCCCGTGGTGGCCCTTGAAGCGTTTCGGTTCGAACCAGCACTTAGAGAAGCACTGGCCCGGGGGGGCTAAATAAAGATGACCCTTGGGTTGGCCGACCCAAGGGAAGGGTATAGGTGGTGGTGAGGCAAATGGTAAAACCAAGGTTGGGCCTTGCTGGAAAAGTCTTATTCAAAGCGAACTGTCAAGGGGGTCCCATAAATCACCCGACCGCGTTAGGGACGCAAAAATCCGGGAACATAATACCGATATGACGGAAACTAAGGCGGCAAGAGTGGAACAAAACACCAGGCATAGCCGAGCCTTCCACCCTTTACCAAGTATATAGATGCATTAATTAAATAAGATATATTGTGATATCCCAACAAGTAAACATGTTCCAACAAGGAACAACATCTCCGAGTTCCAACAAGGAACAAACTTCATCTTCACCGCAACTAACAACGCTATAAGAGGGCTGAGCAAAGCGGTAACATAGCCAATCAACGGTTTGCTAGGAAGGGTGCAACAGGTTAGAGGTTCATGGCAATTTGGGAGGCTTGAGCAGCAAGTGATAGGTAGCGCAGCATAGCGATAGAACGAAGCAACTAGCATAGCAATGATAGTAGTGAGATCCAAGGTAGCGGTCATCTTGCCCGAAATCCCGCAAGGAAGAAGAACGAGTCCATGAAGAAGAGCGAGCGGAGTAGTCGAACGAATCCTCACAATCGCAACATTACCGGAACCGAGAAGCAACACCGGAAAGAAACAAACAACATGGTAAATGCACAAGCATAAACATGGCACGATGCACAATCAAGTATGATGCATGTCCGGTTTAATGAGGCATGGCATGGCAAAGTGCAACAAACAATACTACAAATTAAGTGGAGCTCAATATGCAACGGGTTGCATATTGACAAAACACCACATTGACATATTTAGTTTGATCTCGTTTAGGTACACAACAATATTAAATGTTTTTAAACATGGCAAGGGGTGAAGCATAATTAAACTAACTACTTAGGCAAGTTTAAATGAGGCCGGAAATAAGAAACAACAATTCCGGAAAATCCTCATGAGCAATATTTTAGATTCGGTACTGTTCTGCCCTATACACAATTTTAGAGTTGTTAAACAGGAAAATAAAGTCCACCATGTTAAACTAGGCACTTCTCCACCCCAAATACATATAAAGTTTATTAAAAACCGAGCTACGGTTATTTAGTTATGAAATAATTCATTTTAACATGGTCTATTAGAAAAACAATGCAAACATCAATTTAAACATTTTTAACATAGATGAAAGTGGCATATTATTAATCTACACAATTTTCTGAGCATTTTACTTATATAAAACATTTTAATCCGATGCACGGTTAATTAATTATTAAATGCATGAAGTGCAAGGACTTTCCTGTAAATCTGCAATCTCAGGAATAATAGCTAAATCGTTCAGGACAGGAAAAAACACATGCGGGCCGAATCTGTGTGGCCCAAAGTGCACCTGAGAGAGGGAGGGTCTTGCTCACCCTGGGCCAGGGCCCGGTCGGAGGTGAGGCCATTGGGGGGTTGAGGAGGCACGCTGGGCCTCGCGATCTGGCCCGGGAGGCCTAGCGTGGGGCACTCGAGCTGGGCCAAGGCGCGCTGGAGTGGAAGCGGTCAACGCGGCGAAGGGGGCTCTCGCTCGACAAAGAAGCAGAGCCACGACGGCGGCTTGGCGCAGCTGCAGACGGCGCCGGGGACGGGAAAACGGGCGGAGATGGCGCCTAGTCGCCGGAGACGCGCGAGAAGGAGCTCGGGCTCCTGGCCTGGTGGATGAGGGCGCTAGCGGCGGCATGCTCCGGCGAGGGACTTGGCAGGGCGGCGGCGGGACTGAAGAACGGCGCGACGAGGAGGAAGATGGGGATCGGCGCGGAACTCGCAGGTGTGCTCGGGAGCCCTCGAGCGGGAGAGGCTGCAGGCGCGACGGGGTCGAGCTCTCCTCGATTTGGAGCGCGGAGGGAGCGGGAGATGCTCGGCTGCGGGCTCGGGAAGCTCGGGGCGAGGGCAGCCGGATCCGTTCGGGAACGGGAAGGGGCGGCGACGGAAGAGCTCTGCTCCGGCGAGCTGGTGGTCGAGGCGACAGTCGCGGTCAGGGACGAGGGAGAACCGCTGCTGCTTGCAGCGGCACTCGAGGCAAGCGCGCGCGATGGCGTTGGAGTCGGCCTCCTGTGAAGGGGAGCGAGAGAGAGATTAGAGCAGAGGAGGGAGTAGAAGAAAAAGAGACGGGAGAGAAGGGGAAGGTCAGGAACGGCCTGGTGGTGGTCGCCGGCAGCAGGTCGAGCTCCTGCTTGAGGAAGGAGGCGCGCGAGGGGCTGGGCTGCTTGGTTAGTCGGGGATGCAAAACGAGGAGGTGGTTGGCTTCGGTTGGTGATTTGGATCGGGAGGGGATTTGGATCCCGAGGGAGAGGAGTGGCGGCGGGAGGATGGGGATGGGACAGCTCTCCTAAAAATTAGGGTTGGACCTTATATTTATATATACATCCGGTGGATTAGGCTAGGGGTATTTAGTCCCTCCGATCGAAATCAAACGACCGAGAATAAATAGGTTAGGGAGTCCAATAAACAAAACAGAGATGTTTTATAGACGTTTGGGGATGATCCGGATCCATCGGTAACGACAGATCGGTTCGGGTTCGGGGAAGATTTCGGACGCACGAAAGAGGGGGTCGAAGGAGAGGGGGTCCATGACTGGCAGAGAGATATGGCGGTCCAACAGAAGGGGAACGAGAACCCGGTTGGACTCGAAACGGTCTACGAAGGCAAGGGGGGGAACGCGCCAACTACGAACGAATGCAATCTTTATGAAAACATGCAAATGCAATGCGCATGATGCCATGAGATGAAATGCACGACAATGAACACAAAGCAAAACAAAAGACAAAAACCCAACCACGAAGGAAATAAAATAACACATCTCCGGAAAAGGCAAGAGTTGGAGTTACGAATATGGAAAGTTGTATCCGGGGTGTTACAACACTCCACCACTACGAGAGGATCTCGTCCCGAGATCTAGGATGGCACCGGAGGGAAAAGGAAGAGGAAGATAAGAGGTAAAGTAAGTTGCTTCTTTGACGAACGAGTGAAACCAAAGAACCTTGAGAGGTTAAACAATTTAAAAGAAAGAGTACAACAGAGATGAACGAGATTGCAAACAATCCGGTCGAAAATTGGAACAAGGAGTATTACGAGAACTTGAAGGTTGCAAAGACATGAATCAAGAGTTTAATGGACAAGATAGAATTCGAAACCACTCCCGGTTAAAACAAGATGAGAGAGGAAGAATGATATAATTTGGGCAGCACTCCGACTGTAAATGGAAGGAATTGAACATGAACTTGACAAGATGAGAGGATAATTGATGAAATCAACAAACACTGCCTCCGAATTATTGAAGGAATGGCACAAGGGGTAAGAAGGATTTCAGACAACACTCAGGTTGAAAAGAGACGCATGACTTGATAAGATGAAAGAACTTGAATGAGAACACAACACTCCGGCTAAACGGATAAGCAAGGCAAATAACATGATCTTGACAAAAGAAGATAATTGGTAGAAGAGAGCAACATCACAATGCCTCCGGAAACAAAGCATGATAGTTAGATTGTTGGAATGAATAGAACGAAAAATGAAACCAACATCTCCTACCATAATTGAATTTGAACGAGCATCCTTACAAAGTAGGATTGAACGGAGTTGTTTGAAAAACAACAACGGTAAGAATAAGCTTGTAGCGGGCTTATGGAAACATCTCAAAATTATGAGGCGAGCTTCTGCCACCAACGGAAACAAATAATTGGATTGATATCAACAAGGAGACGAGAAACTTATTTCACCGGGAGGACAAATGAAGAAATTGGGTCATTTATAAGCACCATAAATAGCTACATTCCTTAGGGAAGGCTTTAGGTGAAATATGACACAAGATAACTCCAACAACGAGGTTGATGGTTGAAAAGATCTCTTGAACAAAGAGAAATGATGGATTTAAATATCTCATTCTTAACGACTTGCGAATCATGAAACACGAAGTGAAATTGTCAAGAATGACATAAGACCATCTCAAAAGATAAGGTAGAAAGAATTGCACTTCGGAATGCAAAAGAAGAATACTTGAACTCCTCAAAACAAAACATGTGTTGAACACCATGTTTAATTTTGAGTATGGCTTGACGGATCATAACTTCGAGAGAAATCTTGAAGAACAAATGAAGAATGAAAAGAATCCTTGACGAACTATCATGTAGAGCCTCCATGAAGAACTCCGTAATAAAAGGATGATAAACTTAGGAGAAGTTGAAAACACAAGGTGAAGCCTTGCAATAATTTAGATGGAGCTTCGCGACAAGATAATGCGGAAAAACTTGAAACTCCGGAGAAGAAAAGATGAACAACTTAGAACCGATAAATGATATCATGAACAACTCCGGAAGAAAAGAATTGAATCACCTCGAGGAAATAAGAATAAGATTTATTGTATGCTTAACCTTCATCAAATTAAATTGATGACAAGCAATGGATTTGGCATACTACTTATTCTCATAGAAAGGATTAAAAGAGATATGGCGCAAAACTTGTGAAGGTAATGATGGAACCACGGTGGGATTGAAAATGAACGTAGCAAAGAGAAAGAATCGCCGGGAAGAATTGGGAAAACAAATGAAGATGCTTGAGAGAATTTAGATAGAATAGAATGAAGAGATCTTGAACTGATTAGAGGATATTGAGCGATTCATCGGTAAGATTTGGAGAATTATAGCTACGCTGAGAATGAAGAATTATGACATGATGGCCTTGGAGGAAAGAAATGGAAAACAACTCATGAAATGCTCCGGATGGTAAGAAAATAAATCTCACAATCAAAACGATTATGAGGATAGCATGAGGCTAGAACCATGAATCTTCAAGAGAATGGACCAAGATTTAGGAGAAACTCTTCTTCGGTCTTCAAATGTTGAGACTAATGATGAGAAACCACCATGAATTGTTGAGATACTCCGGGATGAAAATTGGAAAGGTTGAACCAACGATGAAAAGAATTTGAAAGATTTTGGAGAAAGACATATGACTGATGATAACCCATTCTTACGTCAAGCTTTGAAATGAATTTGAGAATAGTTCCAGGAAAATTAGAAGAGTCAGGTAAGATCCTCGAAAAGACACGTGGGTTAGGGCCCACTCAAAAGAAAAACATCGTTGAAGGATATTAAAGAGAGGTTGCACCGGTTGAATTAAATGGCTTGAATGAGATAACAACCTCGAAATATCTTGAACGGATTGAGAATGGAAACACAAGTCTTGTGAGATATCTTCAAAGACTCGGAACAAATGAATAGCGAGAAGTGAATGATTAAGAGGTGCATCGGCATGAGAAAGCATTAGAAACGAGGAAAAGAATATGATGAATATCGAAAGCTTGAATTGGATCCACGGAGAAGAAACAACAATGAAGGATGATGAACTTGAAACTGTTGGGCATCTTCATGGAAAATCACCGGATAAGAACATTGGAAGAAAAGAATGAAGAGACTTCACATGAATAAATGGATACTTTATTACGAAATCTGAGTCCTTGAAGAAAAAGGGTGGAGGGCGGAAAACAAAGACAACTTGGGACGGATGAAACAAACACCGTTGAGAAAAACTTAGAATTGATCTTGCGGATGTTGAAATGATCGGATCCACTTAAAGAGAAGCACACCGTTGAAAAAGAATTAACATGACGATCTCGATGATCAAGAAGGATTAGTATTCACATAGAAATATAAGAACACCGTTTAAGGAAAGGTATGGATTCAACATTTGACTTGAAGCAACTCGAATACCCCAAATAAAACAAAACAAAGGATTTGGCTTGTAGAATAAGTCGAACAAATACATATGATAGAGATTTACCCAATCCCATATCATGCATCCGTCGGAAAGATTTTCTAGGAGCTACTTGAATTCCCACCTATAAACTCCGAAACTTTACGGTTATGCAATCTGGTGTTGGGGATACAGGGACACAAAATATATCACCCAAACTAACAATATCTAGATCCATTTGTATCCATCCGTCAACACATAACCAAGAAATCTTCGAAATCGTGTACCTCGACCTTGAAAAGCATCCTTTATACGAAGTTATGGCAATACTCGAGCTCTCCCGAAGATTGGGTTATCGGGTTATCTCACCAACAACCGCATAAAAGAGATTTTCGATGTCGGCAAAACTTAGGTATTCGAATCGCAACGATAAAATTGTGACGACAACACCTCGGAGCTCAACTCCCCGGGACACTGCCACAACCCCTAAATGTCAGGAGGCACCAAGAACAATGTTCTCGTCACAAGACTATCGGAACGATCCCAAGATACCCGCGTGATCCTAAAAATTTTTCGTGAAATTTGAGGAGAGGAAAGACAAAACATCTATGTCAGGAGGCCTCACCAGAGCGACGAAGGGACTGAGGAGTAAAAAGAATTCTACTCTCCGATATATATAATCCTAAGACTCAAAACTTTTTTTTCTAGACTCAACAACGACCAACAAACAAGGGGGCTCCTAAGGTTGGTCGAGGCTCTGATACCAACTTGTCACGCCCAAGATGCGACCCTGTCCTAAAGGAACTCGATGGTCCCACCAAGGATAGAAGCGCATCTTGAAGACGCTTTTGCAAGGTGGACATCATTACATCAACATTACATAATACATAGGGATACATACATAAGGCATACAATGCCACACGAATACAACATCACATCATATACAAGATCAACATCCGACTACGGATGAAACATAAAGAAACTCAAACAATATCCACCACCTGCTAGCCCAGCTGCCGACCGAACTTATCCCCGATCGAAGAAGCGGAAGAAGAGCTCAACGCAAGCAAGCATCGCTCTCGCGTCATGATCATCGCATAACCTGTACCGCAACTGGTGGTGTAGTAATCTGTGAGCCACGAGGACTCGGCAATCCCATTACCATGGGTATCAAGACTAGCAAAGCTCAATGGGAGAGGAAGGGATAAAGTGGTGAGGTTGCAGCAGCGACTAAGCAAGTATGGTGGCTAACATACGCAAATGAGGCGAGAAGAGAAACAAAGGAACGGTCGTCAACTAGTAATGATCAAGAAGTGACCACGAACCCCTACTTACGTCAGACATAACCCAGAAACCGTGTTCTCCTCTCGATCAACCCCGAAAAGAGACACTCACGGTTACGCACACAGTTGGTGTATTTTAATTAAGATCAACTTCGGGTTTTCTACAACCGGACATTAACAAATTCCCATCGCCACATAACCGCAGGCACGGCTTTCGAAAGTTCAAACCCTGCAGGGTGTCCCAACTTAGCCCATGATAAGCTCTCGCGATCAACGAAGGATATTCCTTCTCCCGGAAGACCCGATCAGTCTCGGAATCCGGCTACAAGACATTTCGACAAACAATAAAACAAGACCAGCAAGACCGCCCGATCGCCGACAATCCCGATAGGAGCTGCACATATCTCGTTCTCGTGGCAACACGGATGAGACAAAGCTACTGAGTAAAACCAAGCCTCGAGTTTCCCGTGGTGGCCCCTTGGTGTTTCGGTTCGAACCAGCACTTAGAGAAGCACCGCCCGGGGGCTAAATAAAGATGACCCTTGGGTTGGCCGACCCAAGGGAAGGGTATAGGTGGTGGTGAGGCAAATGGTAAAACCAAGGTTGGGCCTTCTTTGGAAAAGTCTTATTCAAAGCGAACTGTCAAGGGGTCCCATAAATCACCCGACGCGTTAGGGACGCAAAATCCGGGAACATAATACCGATATGACGGAAACTAAGGCGGCAAGAGTGGAACAAAACACCGGGCATAAGGCCGAGCCTTCCACCCTTTACCAAGTATATAGATGCATTAATTAAATAAGATATATTGTGATATCCCAACAAGTAAACATGTTCCAACAAGGAACAACATCTCCGTGTTCAACAAGGAACAAACTTCATCTTCACCGCAACTAACAACGCTATAAGAGGGCTGAGCAAAGCGGTAACATAGCCAATCAACGGTTTGCTAGGAAGGGTGCAACAGGTTAGAGGTTCATGGCAATTTGGGAGGCTTGAGCAGCAAGTGATATGTAGCGCAGCATAGCGATAGAACGAAGCAACTAGCATAGCAATGATAGTAGTGAGATCCAAGGTGACGGTCATCTTGCCTGAAATCCCGCAAGGAAGAAGAACGAGTCCATGAAGAAGAACGAACGGGAGTAGTCGAACGAATCCTCACAATCGCAACATTACCGGAACCGAGAAGCAACACCGGAAAGAAACAAACAACATGGTAAATGCACAAGCATAAACATGGCACGATGCACAATCAAGTATGATGCATGTCCGGTTTAATGAGGCATGGCATGGCAAAGTGCAACAAACAATACTACAAATTAAGTGGAGCTCAATATGCAACGGGTTGCATATTGACAAAACACCACATTGACATATTTAGTTTGATCTCGTTTAGGTACACAACAATATTAAATGTTTTTAAACATGGCAAGGGGTGAAGCATAATTAAACTAACTACTTAGGCAAGTTTAAATGAGGACGAAAATAAGAAACAACAATTCCGGAAAATCCTCATGAGCAATATTTTAGATTCGGTACTGTTCTGCCCTATACACAATTTTAGAGTTGTTAAACAGGAAAATAAAGTCCACCATGTTAAACTAGGCACTTTTCCACCCCAAATACATATAAAGTTTATTAAAAACCGAGCTACGGTTATTTAGTTATGAAATAATTCATTTTAACATGGCCTATTAGCAAAACAATGCAAACATCAATTTAAACATTTTTAACATAGATGAAAGTGGCATATTATTAATCTACACAATTTTCTGAGCATTTTACTTATATAAAACATTTTAATCCGATGCACGGTTAATTAATTATTAAATGCATGAAGTGCAAGGTCTTTCCTGTAAATCTGCAATCTCAGGAATAATATCTAAATCGTTCAGGACAGGAAAAAACACATGCGGGCCGAATCTGTGTGGCCCAAAGTGCACAGGAGAGGGGGAGGGGTCTTGCTCACCCTGGGCCAAGGCCCGGTCGGAGGTGAGGCCATTGGGGGGTTGAGGAGGCGCGCTGGGCCTCGCGATCTGGCCCGGGAGGCCTAGCGTGGGGCACTCGAGCTGGGCCAGGGCGCGCTGGAGTGGAAGCGGTCAACGCGGGCAAGCGGGCTCCTCTGCTCGACAGCAAGCAGAGCCACGACGGCGGCTTGGCGCAGCTGCAGACGGCGCCGGGGACGGGAAAACGGGCGGAGATGGCGCCTAGTCGCGGAGACGCGCGAGAAGGAGCTCGGGCTCTGGCACAGTGGATGAGGCGCTAAGCGGCATGCATGCTCGGCGAGGGACTTGGCGAGGCGGCGGGATCAAGAGCAGCGCGACGAGGAGGAAGATGGGGATCGGCGCGGAACTCGCAGGTGTGCTCGGGAGCCCTCGAGCGGGAGAGGCTGCAGGCGCGACGGGGTCGAGCTCTCCTCGATTTGGAGCGCTTGGAGGAGCGGGAGATGCTCGGCTGCGGGCTCGGGAAGCTCGGGCGAGGGCAGCCGGATCCGTTCGGGAGCAGGAAGGGGCGGCGACGGAAGAGCTCTGCCCGCGAGCTGGTGGTCGAGGCGACAGTCAAGGACGGGACGAGGAGAACCGCTGCTGCTTGCAGCGGCACTCGAGGCAAGCGCGCGATGGCGTTGGAGTCGGCCTCTGTGAAGGGGAGAGAGAGAGATTAGAGCAGAGGAGGAGTAGAAGAAAAGAGACGGAGAGAAGGGAAGGTCAGGAGCGGCCTGGTGGTGGTCGCCGGCAGCAGGTCGAGCTCTGCTGAGGAAGGAGGGCGCGAGGGCTGGGCTACTTGGTTGGTCGGGATGCAAAGCGAGGAGGTGGTTGGCTTCGGTTGGTGATTTGGATCGGGAGGATTTGGATCGAGGGAGAGGAGTGGCGGCGGGAGGATGGGGATGGGACAGCTCTCCTAAAAATTAGGGTTGGACCTTATATTTATATATACATCCGTGGATTAGGCTAGGGTATTTAGTCCCTCCGATCGAAATCAAGCGACCGAGAATAAATAGGTTAGGAGTCCAATAAACAAAACAGGGATGTTTTATAGACGTTTGGGGATGATCCGGATCCATCGGTAACGACAGATCGGTTCGGGTTCGGGGAAGATTTCGGACGCACGAAAGAGGGGGTCGAAGGAGAGGGGGTCCATGAGTGGCAGAGAGATATGGCGGTCCAACAGAAGGGAACGAGAACCGGTTGGACTCAAGCGGTCTCTGAAGGCAAGGGGGAACGCGCCAACTACTGACGAATGCAATCTTTATGAAAACATGCAAATGCAATGCGCATGATGCCATGAGATGAAATGCACGACAATGAACACAAAGCAAAACAAAAGACAAAAACCCAACCACGAAGGAAATAAAATAACACATCTCCGGAAAAGGCAAGAGTTGGAGTTACGAATATGGAAAGTTGTATCCGGGGTGTTACAACACTCCACCACTACGAGAGGATCTCGTCCCGAGATCTAGGATGGCACCGGAGGGAAAAGGAAGAGGAAGATAAGAGGTAAAGTAAGTTGCTTCTTTGACGAACGAGTGAAACCAAAGAACCTTGAGAGGTTAAACAATTTAAAAGAAAGAGTACAACAGAGATGAGCGAGATTGCAAACAATCCGTCGAAAATTGGAACAAGGAGTATTACGAGAACTTGAAGGTTGCAAAGACATGAATCAAGAGTTTAATGGACAAGATAGAATTCGAAACCACTCCCGGTTAAAACAAGATGAGAGAGGAAGAATGATATAATTTGGGCAGCACTCCGACTGTAAATGGAAGGAATTGAACATGAACTTGACAAGATGAGAGGATAATTGATGAAATCAACAACACACTGCCTCCGGAATTATTGAAGGAATGGCACAAGGGGTAAGAAGGATTTCAGACAACACTCAGGTTGAAAAGAGACGCATGACTTGATAAGATGAAAGAACTTGAATGAGAACACAACACTCCGGCTAAACGGATAAGCAAGGCAAATAACATGATCTTGACAAAAGAAGATAATTGGTAGAAGAGAGCAACATCACAATGCCTCCGGAAACAAAGCATGATAGTTAGATTGTTGGAATGAATAGAACGAAGAATGAAACCAACATCTCCTACCATAATTGAATTTGAACGAGCATCCTTACGAAGTAGGATTGAACGGAGTTGTTTGAAAAACAACAACGGTAAGAATAAGCTTGTAGCGGGCTTATGGAAACATCTCAAAATTATGAGGCAAGCTTCTGCCACCAACGGAAACAAATAATTGGATTGATATCAACAAGGAGACGAGAAACTTATTTCACCGGGAGGACAAATGAAGAACTTGGGTCATTTATAAGCACCATAAATAGCTACATTCCTTAGGGAAGGCTTTAGGTGAAATATGACACAAGATAACTCCAACAACGAGGTTGATGGTTGAAAAGATCTCTTGAACAAAGAGAAATGATGGATTTAAATATCTCATTCTTAACGACTTGCGAATCATGAAACACGAAGTGAAATTGTCAAGAATGACATAAGACCATCTCAAAAGATAAGGTAGAAAGAATTGCACTTCGGAATGCAAAAGAAGAATACTTGAACTCCTCAAAACAAAACATGTGTTGAACACCATGTTTAATTTTGAGTATGGCTTGACGGATCATAACTTCGAGAGAAATCTTGAAGAACAAATGAAGAATGAAAAGAATCCTTGACGAACTATCATGTAGAGCCTCCATGAAGAACTCCGGTAATAAAAGGATGATAAACTTAGGAGAAGTTGAAAACACAAGGTGAAGCCTTGCAATAATTTAGATGGAGCTTCGCGACAAGATAATGCGGAAAAACTTGAAACTCCGGAGAAGAAAAGATGAACAACTTAGAACCGATAAATGATATCATGAACAACTCCGGAAGAAAAGAATTGAATCACCTCGAGGAAATAAGAATAAGATTTATTGTATGCTTAACCTTCATCAAATTAAATTGATGACAAGCAATGGATTTGGCATACTACTTATTCTCATAGAAAGGATTAAAAGAGATATGGCGCAAAACTTGTGAAGGTAATGATGGAACCACCGGTGGGATTGAAAATGAACGTAGCAAAGAGAAAGAATCGCCGGGAAGAATTGGGAAAACAAATGAAGATGCTTGAGAGAATTTAGATAGAATAGAATGAAGAGATCTTGAATGATTAGAGGATATTCGAACGATTCACCGGTAAGATTTGGAGAATTATAGCTACACGCTGAGAATGAAGAATTATGACATGATGGCCTTCGGAGGAAAGAAATGGAAAACAACTCATGAAATGCTCCGGATGGTAAGAAAATAAATCTCACAATCAAAACGATTATGAGGATAGCATGAGGCTAGAACCATGAATCTTCAAGAGAATGGACCAAGATTTAGGAGAAACTCTTCTTCGGTCTTCAAATGTTGAGACTAATGATGAGAAACCACCATGAATTGTTCAGATACTCCGGGATGAAAATTGGAAAGGTTGAACCAACGATTAAAAGAATTTGAAAGATTTTGGAGAAAGACATATGACTGATGATAACCCATTCTTACGTCAAGCTTTGAAATGAATTTGAGAATAGTTCCAGGAAAATTAGAAGAGTCAGGTAAGATCCTGGAAAAAGACCTGTGGGTTAGGGCCCACTCAAAAGAAAAACATCGTTGAAGGATATTAAAGAGAGGTTGCACCGGTTGAATTAAATGGCTTGAATGAGATAACAACCTCGAAATATCTTGAACGGATTGAGAATGGAAACACAAGTCTTGTGAGATATCTTCAGCACTCCGGAACAAATGAATAGCGAGAAGTGAATGATTAAGAGGTGCATCGGCATGAGAAAGCATTAGAAACGAGGAAAAGAATATGATGAATATCGAAAGCTTGAATTGGATCCACCGGAGAAGAAACAACAATGAAGGATGATGAACTTGAAACTGTTGGGCATCTTCATGGAAAATCACCGGATAAGAACATTGGAAGAAAAGAATGAAGAGACTTCACATGAATAAATGGATACTTTATTACGAAATCTGAGTCCTTGAAGAAAAAGGGTGGGAGGGCGGGAAAACAAAGACAACTTGGGACGGATGAAACAAACACCGTTGAGAAAAACTTAGAATTGATCTTGCGGATGTTGAAATGATCGGATCCACTTAAAGAGAAGCACGCCGGTTGAAAAAGAATTAACATGACGATCTCGATGATCAAGAAGGATTAGTATTCACATAGAAATATAAGAACACCGTTTAAGGAAAGGTATGGATTCAACATTTGACTTCGAAGCAACTCGAATACCACAAATAAAACAAAACAAAGGATTTGGCTTGTAGAATAAGTCGGAACAAATACATATGATAGAGATTTACCCAATCCCATATCATGCATCTGTCGGAAAGATTTTCTAGGAGCTACTTGAATTCCCACCTATAAACTCCCGAAACTTTCTGGTTATGCAATCTGGTGTTGGGGATACAGGGGACACAAAATATATCACCCAAACTAACAATATCTAGATCCAGTTGTATCCATCCGTCAACACATAACCAAGAAATCTTCGGAAATCGTGTACCTCGACCTTCGAAAAGCATCCGTTATACGAGTTATGGCAATACTCCCGAGCTCGCCCCAGTACTGGGTTATCGGGGTTATCTCACCAACAACTGCATAAGGCAAAACTCAGGTATTCCAGAACTGCAACGATAAAATTATGACGACAACACCTCGGAGCTCAACTCCCCGGGACACTGCCACAACCCCTAAATGTCAGGAGGCACCAAGAACAATGTTCTCGTCACAAGACTATCGGAACGATCCCAAGATACCCGCGTGATCCTAAAATTTTTTCGTGAAATTTGAGGAGAGGAAAGACAAAACATCTACGTCAGGAGGCCTCACCAGAGCGACGAAGGGACTGAGGAGAAAAAAGAATCCTACTCTCCGATATATATAATCCTAAGACTCAAAACTTTTTTAGCAGAGAAATAATAAATCATATCCTGGGGACTACGCACACAACCAGGATCAAGAGAATTAAACCATATCTTAGCATCACCCTTTAATGAGAACGGAAATATTTTGAGTATATAAAAGTAGTGTGATCTCTCATCATTAGTAAACAGGGCGGCTATATCATTTAACTTAGTAAGATGTGCCACAACAGTTTCAGATTCATAGCCATAAAAAGGATCAGATTCGACCAAAGTAATTATATCTGGATCAACGGAAAATTCATAATCCTTATCGGGAACACAAACAGGTGAAGTAGCAAAAGCAGGGTCAGGTTTCATTCTGTCTCTAAGAGATTCTTTACTCCATTTAACTAATAACCTCTTGAGCTCATATCTATCTGTGCAAGAAAAAATAGCTGCAGAAGATTCCATATCAAAAACATAACCCTCAGGAATAACAGGCATATTTTCATCATCACTTTCATCATCGTATTCAGATTCAATAATTTCTTTCACTCCAGCCCTAGCAATTTGTTCATCTAGAAATTCACCAAGGGGCATAGTAGTATCAAGCATAGAAGTAGTTTCGTCATAAGTATCATGCATAGCCGAAGTGGCATCATCAATAACATGCGACATATCGGAACGAATAGCAGAAGCAGGTTTAGGTGTCGCTAGCTTACTCATGACTGAAGGTGAATCAAGTGCAGAGCTAGATGGCAGTTCCTTACCTCCCCTCGTAGTTGAGGGATAAATTTTTGTCTTAGCGTCTTTCAAGTTATTCATAGTGTCTAGCAGATGTAAATCCCAAATGACTCAAAGAATAGAGCTATGCTCCCCGGCAACGGTGCCAGAAATTGGTCTTGATAACCCACAAGTATAGGGGATCGCAACAGCTTTCGAGGGTAGAGTATTCAACCCAAATTTATTGATTCGACACAAGGGAAGCCAAAGAATATTCTCAAGTATTAGCAGCTGAGTTGTCAATTCAACCACACTTGGAAACTTAGTATCTGCAGCAAAGTGTTTAGTAGCAAAGTAATATGATAGTGGTGGTAACGGTAACAAAAGTAAAGACAGACAAAAGTAATGTTTTGGTATTTTGTAGTGATTGTAACAAAGAGTAACGGAAAAGTAAATAAGAGAAGACCAAGATATGGAAAGCTTGTAGGCACCGGATCGATGATGGATAATTATGCGGATCACGGTTCATCATGTAACGATCATAACACGGGGTGACATGTAACTAGCTCCAATTCATCAATGTAATGTAGGCATGTATTCCGAATATAGTCATACGTGCTTATGGAAAAGAACTTGCATGACATCTTTTGTCCTACCCTCCCGTGGCAGCGAGGTCCTAATGGAATCTAAGGGATATTAAGGCCTCCTTTTAATAGAGAACCGGAACAAAGCATTAGCACATAGTGAATACCTGAACTCCTCAAACGATGGTCATCACCGGGAGTGGTCCCGATTATTGTCACTTCGGGGTTGCCGGATCATAACACATAGTAGGTGACTATAGACTTGCAAGATAGGATCAAGAACTCACATATATTCATGAAAACATAATAGGTTCAGATCTGAAATCATGGCACTCGAGCCCTAGTGACAAGCATTAAGCATAGCAAAGTCATAGCAACATCAATCTCAGAACATAGTGGATACTAGGGATCAAACCCTAACAAAACTAACTCGACTTCATGATAAATCTCATCCAGCCCATCACCGTCCAGCAAACCTACGATGGAATTACTCACGCACGGCGGTGAGCATCATGAAATTGGTGATGGAGGATGGTTGATGATGACGACGGCGACGAATCCCCCTCTCCGGAGCCCCGAACGGACTCCAGATCAGCCCTCCCGAGAGGTTTTAGGGCTTGGCGGCGGCTCCGTATCGTAAAACATGATGATTTCTTCTCTCCGACTTTTTTCTCCCCGAAAGCCAATGTATAGAGTTGGAGTTGGCGTCGGAAGGTGTCCAGGGGGCCCACGAGGTAGGGGGCGCGCCCTAGAGGGGGGCGCCCCCCACCCTCGTGGACAGGGTGTGGGCCCCCTGGTCTTCATCTTTGGCGAGGATTTTTTATTATTTTTTATAAGACATTCCGTGGAGTTTCAGGACATTCCGAGAACTTTTGTTTTCTGCACATAAAACAACATCATGGCAATTCTTTGAAAACAAATGTCTACCTAGGTTAATTCCATTCAAATCATACAAGTTAGAGTTCAAAACAAGGGCAAAAGTGTTTGGAAAAGTAGATGCGACGGAGACGTGTCACGGATCAGGTTGATCTACCGGAGGATCGGGCATCGACACCGGCACCAGCTCTACAAGGAGCACCATCTCCGGTAGCAGCAGCGGCATTACCAGTAACACAGGCAAGGGCACCAGCAATGGCTTCGGCACCTACACCAACACTTGCACTTGCATCTGCTCCTGGCCGTCCAGTGGCAACGGAACCAGCAGTTGCACCGGCAACAGACTGGGCTGCAATTCGCACTTCATATACCAAAGTCCTTAAAAAAACCGACATGTCCACCTTCTTGGTAAGCATTGGCCGCCCAACTGCTTCGTTCTTTTTTCTTTCCATGTTGTTTCGCATGATTCACTGTGTTTATCTAACTGTTTGTGTATGTCCTCTTGTTTGCAAACAGAGAATTCCTAGAGCAACGAGGGAGTCGTTCAACAATCCGTGCGACCGTGGCCAAGTTTCTCTTACCATGCGCAGCCTTGGTGTGAATGAACCTGCTCAATATACCATAAGTACAAAGGATGGTCGCATGATGATTGATGCTAAAGGATGGTCAAGGTTCAAATCTAAATCATATCTTGCGGTAGGGGATGATGTCAAAATCAAACTTTCTCGGCAAGGAGAGCTGGTCCAAATCAACTTTGAAATTCTTGATGGCAACGCATAATTGCCGAACTGATCTATCCTCCGAGAGACTTTGATGTAATACTCTGGCATGGTGAAACAAGTGTCATGTGTGTATAAGTAGTACGACAGTATCGTTGATAGAATTGCAACTTTGATTGCTGGTTAGGAACTGTCGTTCGATTTGCATTCCAACAACTGTCGTGCTTTATTCAATTTTGTGTATTCGCCTTGCAATAGCATCTAAAACCAGCGCCGTACCGATCGCTTGCAATATGGAAAGCACTGAGGTAGAACACATGGGCCCCCAAACATGCAGGCCCACCGGCCTGTGGCCCAAAGTCCAGAACCGTGAGCCTGTCAGAGTATTTCTCAGCTGAACCCCCATAATGCCCGTGCGTTGCACGTAACATCAAGATGCATTTGTATGAGTATTTTATCTTGTGAGAGAAAAGGATGAATGAGAGAAGGCCTTATTTGCAAATGTGGAGAGGTGTGTGGGTACCATTTTGCAAAATTGCTATAGTTTCCTTCCTATCCGTCAGATATAAATCGGACATCCTATATTGCAGGATGGCAGGCACACCATCATCACCAACTCGTCTATACCGTGTTAAAAAAACTCTGTTTTTTATAATTATATATGTTATATATATTCCCCTTGATTTTGCTTATGTATAAAGTTGTGATATAAAAGATCTTTATATTTCTTTACAGAGGGAGTATCTCTCTGTCAAAAATATATTTATGTGTAACTAGTTACTCCTGTCTTTCTACTTCCTTTCGCTGATATGTGGGGCATCCGGCAACGGGGTCCACGTGCCATATGCACCAAATTAGAGTGCACAACTGCAAGGTAGACACACCCCGGTCGTAGCGCCGCAGTAATGCCCAATGAGCCGTCAAATCACAAAAAACCCCACCTTTCCAGCTTTAGCAGTAAGCTGGATGGACGAAGCGGCAATATTTCACTGGGCCCGAATCCCCCTTCTCCCTCATCTGTTTGTTCAGAGAAAACCCCCGCTCGGTGATTGCATAGGGTTTTCTCATGGAGAACCTGGTACGAATTCTTCATCCATCCCCGGTAAATCCAAGTCCCTTGGTCGCGGGTAATCCTAGGATGGTAGCTGTCGCCATTGATGCATTTTTCTTCCTACTGAATCTAGTGTGTTTCATTTGTAGTGCCCAAAGTGCGAGGACCCTACAGGTTTCTGCGCCCTCGGCGAGACGCCACACTTGTTCCTTCTCATCCTAACACAGGGTTTTAAAACATGCACAGTATGTTCCTAGAATCCTCTTTTCTATCCGGGAGGGTGGGGTTTTTTTGAACATGTTATCGACTAATTTGGAAATTTGGATTGCTATATTTGGATAAAAGGTACTAGTACCATGGTCAACATTGTCGTGAAGTAGTAATTTATTTCTAGATTTGGATATAGGGAATACATTGTGTTCTCATATTATTTTTCCTGCAGTGCATTCCTTACTCTGCCAGAACACATGTACTCAAGATGCTCGGCCTTGCCATAACTGAATACACCAGTTTAATGGTCATAGTGAAGACAAGTCATGGATATAAGTTTCGAGTTGGGTTCACGAACCAAGAAGATCGCTGCTTTTTTATGGCCGAACTTGGATAAACTTTCTCAAGTGTTACGGACTGAAAGTTGGCGCACGAATGTTGATGGAAATAGCAGAACGTAGTCTCATCTTCACTGCAATCTTCCACCCCGACGTCGTTCGAATTGTTCATCCATGTTATTTTTGTATCTGGTTCTTGCTTCTTGCCTCGTTTACTTCTTAATCCACCTATTCTATCTAACTAATCACAATTTAATTTTACAAGTAGCAACGAATCTCTCACGAAGATGCTACTTCTAACTAATATTTTCTTATAATTGGTGGCACGTGTAGGTTTTTTCAGAGTTAAGTAGGCTACTCTTTTGTTATTCTATAAGAACTCGGTTGTTACTGATGGCACAGAAGTTGACTGGGATGACATCCACAAGTTCCTACACTTTATTGATCATCTTGAGGTCCTTGTGGGGCGTTTAAATGGTGGAAGGCCAGGTGGGATATGTGTGCCACTGCTGCACTCGTTGAACATGTCCAACTGTGTTGAGAAACTTATGGTACGAGCTGTTTTCTGTTATATATGTTGTTCATAAACTCTTGCTTATGCATAGTTTTACAGCTGTGATCTTCTTGAAACAGAAACTGCCCAGTTCTATTGTTCCTATACAGATGCCTGGCCATGGTCGGGTCAGACTTGCGCTTGGTCAAAACATGATGTTTATGTCGACCTGCTCCATTCCCCTTGGAGGTGAAAAGATACTTATTCATTGGTGGTCCCAAATAATGAAGGCCCGTCCATCTTGGAGAATAGGACAAAAGATTATGTTCCTGTTTTTCCATGGCTCTAAAGCGAATATCCTATTTACTGACCACATTGCGAGATGAAGCCGCTTTCAGAAGGTTGTGGATGCGCGGGGTGGTGCCTGGGCCTTGTCTTGGGGCTTGGCGACCTCACTCTTTGGTTAACTGTAGGCAAAGTAGCACTGTTCGAGGCGTGCTTTGTATGATTGAATCTGTATAAGTACTCATACTACTTTCAACTATGGTTGTTAAATGCCTCTGCTGGTTTCAGTTAAGGTTGTTAAGTACTCCTGCTGCTTTTACAGTCTATCGTGTTTCTTCAGTCATGTCTTCCTCCAGCCGCCAAAACCAAACCAGGGCCAGCGGGGCCGCCTGCTTCCGCCTCCCACGCCTGGCTGCGCCTCAGTGCACGCATCGCCGCCCCACCGTCTCCTAAATTGTTAACGCCGACCTCCGAGGCCTCGTCGTCGTCCTCCGCGCTCTTTGGTGCACTCGCCGCGGCGCCGCCCTCTCGCATTGTCAACATGGTCAACAAACAAGAGGAATCGGCAGAGGATTGTATGTGGAGAGGATGACAGTAGGGGCCCACCATGTCCATGGCTGGACGCAAGGAAGTTCCTCATTTTTTGTTATATATACTCCATTGTCAGCATATGGAAAAAGAAAATGCTTCCTGCTAGTGGTTTCTTGACATCTGGGACCCACGACATTGTCAGCGTATATAGTCAATAGACAAGAGAACAGCACAAGACCGGCTGACACCTGGGACGTAGCTGCTCGAGCAGTATTTTTTTGTTATTGTTGAGACGGAGCAGGGTTTCAACTGGGTTGTGGCCCGTCTAGCCCAGGCTTATATTTTATGTTCACCACATGACCACCCCAGCTATTTTTTTTGAAAATGAGCCCAGTTTATTTTTTCTAAAGAATACCAATCCAGGCCTACTTATTTTTCTACGCCCTCATGGGCTGCAACTCTTTCAAGAAGCCTGCAAATCTTGAAAGTAATATGAAATGGGTTGTAAATATAAAAACAGATGACAAATTGGCAATTACTTTATAATTTCTGAATTTTTTCACATTTTCAGATTCCAATTTCACCGGGCTTTAACCTAATTTAAATATATCTTCCAAAGTACTTTAAATCTGGCTTGACATTTCGGTATTAAAAATAGTTTGGAACCCACAGAAAATTGTGAAATTTTGTTTAAATTTTTAACCCTGGCCCTGGCCAACAAAAAACGGACTGCAATAAATTGCATAAGAAGTTGCAATGATCTATATATAAATTATTAAAAAATAGGGAATGGTCTGATTTGTGGGCCTATTAAGTTGACGAGTATGCAAGATTTTTTTACTTATTATATATATGACAACAAACGATTCTAGCAGACGTAACCGTTGGATGTCAATCCAACGGCCGTCGTGTTTCTTCAATCTCTGATCTTCTTGCTCTAGCCGCCAAATCCAGTACGGCCGTGAAACGCTGCTCCCGCCTCCGTGGCGGTTGTGCTACTGCTGCAGGCTTCACCTCCCTACTACTCCCACCGCTAGCTGTGCCATCCTCTACTCACCCACATCCCTCCTTTCAAGGGCTTCGCCGCCTCGGGTCATTCCTTCACAGGTCTCGCTGCCGTCCATCGTCTTTGGTGTTCTCGGCACGGCGTGGTCAACGCTGGAAACAAACGACAACATCGGAAGAGGGATGTACATGGAGAGGCTGACAGTTGGGACCCACATGGTCCATGGCCGCACGCAAGCAAGTACCTCATTACGCCAAAAAGAATGAATACTCCGGCTGGCAGCTCAGACCCACCAGCTATATCTTCGCACGCAAGGAAGTGCCTCCTTATTACGTACAAAAAAAGAATACTCCCCCTGCTAGCTAGGACCCACCATAGTGGGAGGCTGACTTGTGGGCCTACTAAGTTGACATGGATGGAGGGCTTTGTCAACTTAGTCCACAAACGATTCTATCACTAGTGACTGTTGGATTGTTAACATCCAACGGTCGTCCCGCTTCTTCAACCTCTGATTTTCTTGCTCCAGCCGTCCAAACCACCGCGTGCTCTTGCCTTCCGTGGCCAGGTGTGCTGTCGCGGAGGCCTCACCGCCCCCTACTACTCCCACCGCTGGCCAGGCCCTGCGGCGATGGCAGGCTCACACCGCAGTCGAACCAGTGAACCCTCGTACTCCTCTCCGCGTGGGCATCCACTGCCACGTCTTCCCCGGCTCTGCGTCATTCCCTTCCTAGGCCTCTCCGTCGTCCACCGCCTTGGTGCTCTCGGCGCGACGTGGTCAATGTGGTCAATGAACGACTTCCATCGGAAGAGTACTGTATGTGGAGAGGCTGACAGTTGGGTCCACAGCCGCAGTACGGAAGTGCCTCCTTATTACGCGGAAAATAATGATTCCTCCACCTGACAGCAGGGACCCACCGGACGGGCCACCGTATTTCACAAAAAACGTTTCCCCCTGACTGCTGGGACCCACCAACTACATCTTCGCACGCAAGGAAGTGCGTCCATATTACTGGCAAAAAAACGATTCGCCCCCCTGACTGCTGGGACTCACCAGCTACATCCTCGCACGCAAGGAAGTGCGGCGATCGGGACCCACTGGTCAAGCGTCGTAGCATTGTCATTCAGTCGCGAATGTATGCGTATACGATCGGTCTGTCTGCGGGCTGCAGCGATAAACCGTGGCCGTGTAAGGAAGGGCACGCGGTCGTAGTAGAGCGCGACGTGTCGTAGTAGAGGCGCGCGGACGTAGCATGTACCGCGCACGCACTGGCCGCCAGGGTGCAAGAAAGTAAATACGGCCACGTACGTACATACGGGCGGGGTCTCGAACGCCTACTCGCGCATACGTGCGACTAGGTCTTGTGTACATGGCTGGGTCAGAACGGAGAAACTGCGTCGTCGTCATGTTCATGGGGAGGCAACGGAATGCGTCGTGTTCATTGGAAGGCAACGGAACGCGTGCTATTCATCGGGAGCCAACCGGCTTGGATGGAACAGCCGATGGAAACGAGGCCTGGCGTACCGCAGAATGGAGGAAACGGCCTTGTGTCCGACCGGCCACGGTCGAAACGGGATCCTGTTCATCGGGAGGGGTCCGGCGTACCGCAAAACGGATCAAACGTACTTCTCTTGGACCTCCTACGGTCGAAACAGGGTCTTGTTGATCGGGAGGGGTGTGGCGTACCGCAAAAGGAAGGAAACGGACTTGTGTTGGAGCGCTACGGTTGAAATGGGGGTCCTGTTCATCGGGAGGGGTGTGGCGCACCGCAAAGCGGGACTCCACGGGATACCGTTCATCTCCACCGTCGACCTCCTCCAGCCTCCATGGGCTATTGTTCATCCACCGTCGACCTCCTCCAGCCTCCACCTGCGACTGTTCATCCACGGTCTCCTGTTCATCCAGCCTCCACTGTGCGCTCCTCCACCGGCTACTGTTCAACCAGCTCTCTCCATGGGGTCCTGTTCAACCACCCCTCCACGGGCTACTATTCATCCAGCCCTCCACCGGCTACTGTTCAACCAGCCCTCCACAGGGTCCTGTTCATCCAGCCCTCCACGGGGTCCTGTTCATCCAGCCCTCCACCGGCTCGATCGACTGGGGTCCTGTTCATCCAGCGATAATGGCCTCTACTACCACGGGTTCCTGTTCATCCAACCCCCCACCTGGAACTGTTCATCCAAACCCCCAACAACACTCACTGTTCATCAAGAGGCAGCAGGTTCGATCGGCTTCAGTTAGCAGCAGTAGCGAAGGAATCGCTCAATTGGGTTCAGTTAATAGCCATCGATCGATCGCTCGGGTTCAGTGACGCGTAGCCTGCAGTGCAATCGCTCGGGTTCAGTAGGCGAACGCCTCACTCGGGTTCAGATAGAGCCCAAAGCCTCACACTCATGCGCGTACGTGTACGAGAGAAACGCACATCGCTTGGCCCCCGACCACCCACCGTAACCGGGAACTCCCCGATATTTTCCTCGCCCTTGCTTCTAGCACGGATTTTCCGTCATGGACAACCCAAAGAATGTCATGCAGCTGTGTCTCCGGCCCGCCCAGGACGAAAAGCCCATTTTCTGTCATATTTTTTTGTCATAGAAGTAGGCTTAGTCAATGGGTCTGCAACCTTCAGATCCGTGTGTATTTTGCAAATCTCTATGTCTCCATTCTTGACTTGATCGCGGATGGAATTGAAGTGTCTCTTGATGTGTTCGGTTCTCTTGTGTAATCTAGATTCCTTCGCCAACGCAATTGCTCCAGTATTATCACAAAAGATTTTCATTGGACCCGATGCACTAGGTATTACACTTAGATCGGATATGAAGTCCTTCATCCAGACTCCTTCATTTGCTGCTTCCGAAGCAGCTATGTACTCCGCTTCACACGGAGATCCCGCCACGACGCTCTGCTTGGAACCGCACCAACTTATGGCTCCACCATTCTGAAGGAAATATGCCCTAGAGGCAATAATAAAATTATTACTTATTTCCTTATATCATGCTAAATGTTTATTATTCATGCTATAATTGTATTAACCGGAAACATAATACATGTGTGAATACATAGACAAACAGAGTGTCACTAGTATGCCTCTACTTGACTAGCTTGTTGATCAAACATGGTTATGTTTCCTAGCCATAGACATGTGTTGTCATTTGATTAACGGGATCACATCATTAGGAGAATGATGTGATTGGCATGACCCACTCCGTTAGCTTAGCACACGATCGTTTAGTATGTTGCTATGACTATGAGATTATGCAACTCCTGTTTACCGGAGGAACACTTTGTGTGCTACCAAACGTCACAATGTAACTGGGTGATTATAAAGGTGTTCTATAGGTGTCTCCGAAGGTACATGTTGGGTTGGCGTATTTCGAGATTAGGATTTGTCACTCCGATTGTCGGAGAGGTATCTCTGGGCCCTCTCGGTAATGCACATCACTTAAGCCTTGCAAGCATTGCAACTAATGAGTTAGTTGCGGGATGATATATTACTGAGCGAGTAAAGAGACTTGCCGTGCGAGATTGAACTAGGTATTGAGATACCGACGATCGAATCTCGGGCAAGTAACATACCGATGACAAAGGGAACAACGTATGTTGTTATGCGGTCTAACCGATAAAGATCTTCGTAGAATATGTAGGAGCCAATATGAGCATCCAGGTTCCGCTATTGGTTATTGACCGGAGACGTGTCTCGGTCATGTCTACATAGTTCTCGAACCCGTAGGGTCTGCACGCTTAACGTTACGATGATAGTTTCATTATGAGTTTATATGTTTTGATATATCTAAGGTTGTTCGGAGTCCCGGATGTGATCACGGACATGATGAGGAGTCTCAAAATGGTCGAGACATGAAGATTGATATATTGGAAGCCTATGTTTTGACATCGGAAGTGTTCCGGGTGAAATCGGCATTTTACCGGAGTACCGGGAGGTTACCGGAACCCCCTGATAACTTAATGGGCCTTAATGGGCCTAGTGGAGGAAGAGGAGAGGAGGCGAAGGGCGCGCTCACCCCCCCCAAGTCCGATTGGACAAGGAAGGGGCGCGCCCCCCCTTTCCTTTCCTCTCTCTCCCTTTCCCCCAAGTCCTAGTCCAACATGGAAGGGGGCGTCCTACTCCGGTAGGAGTAGGACTCCTCTGGCGCCCCAAGCCTGGCCGCACCTCCTCCCCTTTCTCCTTTATATCTGAGGGCAAGGGGCACCCCATACACAACAATTGATCATTGATCTCTTAGCCGCAAGCGGTGCCCCCTCCACCATAGTCCACCTCGATATCTGTGGCGGTGCTTAGGCGAAGCCTGCGTCGATAGAACATCAACATCATCACCATGCCGTCGTCTTGACAAAACTCTCCCTCAACACTCGGCTGGATCGGAGTTCGAGGGGCGTCATCGGGCTGAGCGTGTGCTGAACTTCGGAGGTGCCGTCGTTCGGTACTTGATCGGTCGGATCGTGAAGGCGTCGACTACATCAACCACGTTGTGCTAACGCTTCGCTTTCGGTCTCACGAGTGCGTGACAACACTCTCCCCTCTTGTTGCTATGCATCACCATGATCTTGTGTGTGCGTAGGAATTTTTTGAAATTACTCGTTCCCCAGCGGTGGCATCGAGCCAGGTTTTATGCATAGATGTCATATGCACGAGTAGAACACAAGTGAGTTGTGGGCGATATAAGTCATCTTGCTTACCAGCATGTCATACTTTGGTTGGCGGTATTGTGAGATGAAGCGGCCGGACCGACATTACGCCAGACGCTTACGAGACTGGTTTCACCGCGGCGAGCACTCGTTGCTTAAAGGTGCTAGCGGGTGTCTGTCTCTCTCACTTTAGTTGAACCGAGTGTGGCTACTTCGGTCCTTGCGAAGGTTAAAACAGCACCAACTTGACAAACTATCATTGTGGTTTTGATGCGTAGGTAAGAACAGTTCTTGCTAAGCCTGTAGCAGCAACGTAAAATTTCCAACAACAAAGTAGAGGACGTCTAACTTGTTTTTGCAGGGCATGTTGTGATGTGATATGGTCAAGACGTGATGCTATATTTTATTGTATGAGATGATCATGTTTTGTAACGAGTTATCGGCAGCTGGCAGAGCCATATGGTTGTCGCTTTATTGTATGCAATGCAATGCATACTGTAATACTTTACTTTATCACTAAGCAGTAGCGATAGTCGTAGAAGCATAAGATTGGCGAGATGACAACGATGCTACGATGGAGATCAAGGTGTCGCGCCGGTGACGATGGTGATCATGGAGGTGCTTCGGAGATGGAGATCACAAGCACGAGATGATGATGGCCATATCATATCACTTATATTGATTGCATGTGATGTTTATCTTTTATGCATCTTATCTTGCTTTGATTGACGGTAGCATTATAAGATGATCTCTCACTAAATTTCAAGATAAAAGTGTTCTCCCTGAGTATGCACCGTTGCCAAAGTTCGTCGTGCCCAGACACCACGTGATGATCGGGTGTGATAAGCTCTATGTCCATCTACAACGGGTGCAAGACAGTTTTGCACATGCAGAATACTTAGGTTAAACTTGACAAGCTTAGCATATGCAGATATGGCCTCGGAACACTGAGACCGAAAGGTCGAGCGTGAATCATATAGTAGATATGATCAACATAGTGATGTTCACCATTGAAAACTACTCCATTTCACGTGATGATCGGTTATGGTTTAGTTGATTTGGATCACGTGATCACTTAGAGGATTAGAGAGATGTCTTTCTAAGTGGGAGTTCTTAAGTAATATGATTAATTGAACTTAAATTTATCATGAACTTAGTACCTGATAGTATCTTGCTTGTCTATGTTGATTGTAGATAGATGGCCCGTGCTGTTGTTCCGTTGAATTTTAATGCGTTCCTTGAGAAAGCAAAGTTGAAAGATGATGGTAGCAATTACACGGACTGGGTCCGTAACTTGAGGATTATCCTCATTGCTGCACAGAAGAATTATGTCCTGGAAGCACCGTTGGGTGCCAGGCCTGCTGCAGGAGCAACACCAGATATTGTGAACATCTCGCAGAGCAAAGCTGATGACTACTCGATAGTTCAATGTGCCATGCTTTACGGCTTAGAACCGGGACTTCAACGAGGTTTTGAACGTCATGGAGCATATGAGATGTTCCAGGAGTTGAAGTTAATATTTCAAGCAAATGCCCGGATTGAGAGATATGAAGTCTCCAATAAGTTCTATAGCTGCAAGATGGAGGAGAATAGTTACATTAGTGAGCATATACTCAAGATGTGCGGGTATAATAATCACTTGATTCAATTGGGAGTTAATCTTCCGGATGATAGCGTCATTGATGAATTCTCCAATCACGCCACCAAGCTACAAAAGCTTTGTGATGAACTATAATATGCAAGGGATGGAAAAGACAATTCCGAGCTCTTCGCAATGCTAAAGGCTGCGGAGGTAGAAATCAGAAGGAGCATCAAGTGTTGATGGTCAACAAGACCACTAGTTTCAAGAAAAGGGCAAAGGGAAGAAGAAGGGAACTTCAAGAAGAACAGCAAGCAAGTTGCTGCTTAGGAGAAGAAACCCAAGTCTGGACCTAAGCACGAAACCGAGTGCTTCTACTACAAGCAAACTGGTCCTTTGGAAGCGGAACTGCCCCAAGTATTTGGTGGATAAGAAGGATGGCAAGGTGAACAAAGGTATATGTGATATACATGTTATTGATGTGTACCTTACTAGAGCTCATGATAGCTTTGGGTATTTGATCTGGTTATGTTGCTAATATTTGCAACTCAAAGCAGGGACTACGGATTAAGCGAACACGGCCAGGGCGAGGTGACGATGCGCGTGGGAAATGGTTCCAAAGTCGATGTGATCGCGATCGACACGCTACCTCTACATCTACCTTCGGGATTAGTATTAGACCTAAATAATTGTTATTTGGTGCGGCGTTGAGCATGAACATTATATATGGATCTTGTTTGATGCGAGGCGGTTATTCATTTAAATCGAGAGAATAATGGTTGTTCTATTTATATGAGTAATATCTTTTATGGTCATGCACCCTTGAAGAGTGGTCTATTTTTGATGAATCTCGATAGTAGTGATACACATATTCATAATATTGAAGCCAAAAGATGTAGAGTTGATAATGATAGTGCAACTTATTTGTGGCACTGCCGTTTGGGTCATATCGGTGTAAAGCGCATGAAGAAACTCCATACTGATGGACTTTTGGAACCACTTGATTATGAATCACTTGGTACTTGCGAACCGTGCCTTATGGGCAAGATGACTAAAACGTTGTTCTCCGGTACAATGGAGAGAGCAACAGATTTGTTGGAAATCATACGTACAGATGTATGTGGTCCAATGAATGTTGAGGCTCGTGGCGGATATCCTTATTTTCTCACCTTCACAGATGATTTGAGTAGATATGGGTATATCTACTTAATGAAACATAAGTCTGAAACATTTGAAAAGTTCAAAGAATTTCAGAGTGAAGTTGAAAATCATCGTAACAAGAAAATAAAGTTTCTATGATCTGATCGTGGAGGAGAATATTTGAGTTACGAGTGTGGTCTACATTTGAAACAATACGGAATAGTTTCGCAACTCACGCCACCCGGAACACCACAGCGTAATGGTGTGTCCGAACGTCGTAATCGTACTTTACTTGATATGGTGCGATCTATGATGTCTCTTACTGATTTACCGCTATCGTTTTGGGGTTATGCTTTAGAGACAGCCACATTCACGTTAAATAGGGCACCATCAAAATCCGTTGAGACGACGCCTTATGAACTGTGGTTTGGCAAGAAACCAAAGTGCCATTTCTGAAAGTTTGGGGCTGTGATGCTTATGTGAAAAAGCTTCAACCTGATAAGCTCGAACCCAAATCGGAGAAATGTGTCTTCATAGGATACCCAAAGGAAACTGTTGGGTACACCTTCTATCACAGATCCAAAGGCAAGACATTTGTTGCTAAGAATGGATCCTTTCTAGAGAAGGAGTTTCTCTCGAAAGAAGTGAGTGGGAGGAAAGTAGAACTTGATGAGGTAAGCTGTACCTGCTCCCTTATTGGAAAGTAGCTCATCACGAAATCTGTTCTGTGACACCTACACCAATTAGTGAGGAAGTTAATGATGATGATCATGGAACTTGAGATCAAGTTATTCTTGAACCTCGTAGATCAACGAGTAAGATCCACACGAGTGGTACGGTAATCCTGTTACGGAAGTCATGTTACTAGACCATGATGAACCTATGAACTATGAAGAAGCGATGGTGAGCCCAGATTCCGCAAAATGGCTTGAGGCCATGAAATCTGAGATGGGATTCATGTATGAGAACAAAGTGTGGACTTTGGTTGACTTGCCCGATGATCGGCAAGCAATTGAAAATAAATGGATCTTCAAGAAGAAGACTGAAGCTGACGGTAATGTTACTGTCTACAAAGCTCGACTTGTCGCAAAAGGTTTTCGACAAGTTCAAGGGATTGACTACAATGAGACCTTCTCACCCGTAGTGATGCTTAAGTCTGTCTGAATCATGTTAGCGATTGCCACATTTTATGATTATGAAATATGGCAGATGGATGTCAAAACTGCATTCTGAGCGGGTTTACGGAAGAAGAGTTGTATATGATGCAACCGAAGGTTTTGTCGATCCAAAGGAGCTAACAAAGTGTGCAAGCTCCAGCGATCCATTTATGGACTGATGCAAGCCTCTCGGAGTTGGAATAAGCGCTTTGATAGTGTGATCAAAGCATTTGGTTTTATCTGAGACTTTTGGAGAAGCTTTGTATTTACAAGAAAGTGAGTGGGAGCTCTGTAGCATTTCGATATTATATGTGGATGACATATTGCTGATCGGAAATGATATAGAATTCTGGATAGCATAAAGGGATACTTGAATAAGAGTTTTCAATGAAAGACCTCGGTGAAGCTGCTTACATATTGGGCATTAAGATCTATAGAGATAGATCAAGGCGCTTAATTGGACTTTCACAAAGCACATACCTTGACAAAGTTTTGAAGAAGTTCAAAATGGATCAAGCAAAGAAAGGGTTCTTGCAGTGTTACAAGGTGTGAAGTTGAGTAAGACTCAAAGCCCGACCACTGCAGAAGATAGAGAGAAGATGAAAGATGTTCCTATGCTTCAGCCATAGGCTCTATCATGTATGCAATCTGTGTACAGACCTGATGTGTGCCTTGCTATAAGTCTAGCAGGAGGTACCAAAGTAATCCGAGTGGATCTTTGGACAGCGGTCAAGAACATCTGAAATACCTAAAAGGACTAAGGATATGTTTCTCGTATATGGAGGTGACAAAGAGCTCATCGTAAATGGTTACGTTGATGCAAGCTTTAACACCGATCCGGACGATTCTAAATCGCAAACCAGATCGTGTTTACATTGAGCGGTGGAGCTATCGGTTGGTGCAGTTCTAAACAAAGCACCGTGGCGGGATCTACGTGTGAAGCGGAGTACATGGCTGCTTCGAAGCGAGCAAATGAAGGAGTCGGATGAAGGAGTTCACATCCGATCTAGGTGTCATACCTAGTGCATCGGGTCCAATGAAAATCTTTTGTGACAATCTTTGGAGCAATTGCCTTAGCGAAGGAATCCAGATTTCACAAGAGAACCAAGCACATCAAGAGGCGCTTCAATTCCATCCGTGATCTAGTCCAGGTGGGAGACATAGAGATTTGCAAGATACATACGGATCTAAATGTAGCAGACCCGTTGACTAAGCATCTTCCACGAGCAAAACATGATCAGCACCAAGGCTCCATGGGTGTTAGAATCCTTACTGTGTAATCTAGATTATTGACTCTAGTGCAAGTGGGAGACTGAAGGAAATATGCCCTAGAGGCAATAATAAAGTTATTATTTATTTCCTTATATCATGATAAATGTTTATTATTCATGCTAGAATTGTATTAACTGGAAACATAATACATGTGTGAATACATAGACAAATAGAGTGTCACTAGTATGCCTCTACTTGACTAGCTTGTTGATCAAAGATGGTTATGTTTCCTAGCCATAGACATGTGTTGTCATTTGATTAATGGGATCACATCATTAGGAGAATGATGTGATTGACATGACCCATTCCGTTAGCTTAGCACACGATCGTTTAGTATGTTGCTATTGCTTTCTTCATGACTTATACATGTTCCTATGACTATGAGATTATACAACTCCGTTTACTAGAGGAACACTTTGTGTGCTAACCAAACGTCACAACGTAACTGGGTGATTATAAAGGTGCTCTACAGGTGTCTCCAAAGGTACATGTTGGGTTGGCGTATTTCGAGATTAGGATTTGTCACTTCGATTGTCGGAGTGGTATCTCTGGGCCCTCTCGGTAATGCACATCACTTAAGCCTTGCAAGCATTGCAACTAATGAGTTAGTTGCGGGATGATATATTACAAAATGAGTAAAGAGACTTGCCGGTAACGAGATTGAACTAGGTATTGAGATACCGACGATCGAATCTCGGGCAAGTAACATACCGATGACAAAGGGAACAACGTATGTTGTAATGCGGTCTGACCGATAAAGATCTTCGTAGAATATGTAGGAGCCAATATGAGCATCCAGGTTCCGTTATCGGTTATTGACCGAAGACGTGTCTCGGTCATGTCTACATAGTTCTCGAACCCGTAGGGTCCGCACGCTTAACGTTACGATGACAGTTTCATTATGATTTTATATGTTTTGATATACCGAAGGTTGTTCAGAGTCCCGGATGTGATCACGGACATGACAAGGAGTCTCGAAATGGTTGAGACATGAATATTGATATATTGGAAGCCTATGTTTGGACATCGGAAGTGTTCCGGGTGAAATCGACATTTTTTGGAGTCTGAGGAGGTTACGGAACCCCGGTAACAATGGGCCTTAATGGGCCTAGTGGAGGAAGAGGAGAGGAGGCCAAGGGGCGGCGCCCCCCCCCAAGTCTGAATTGGACAAGGAGGCGGCGCCCCCTTTCCTTTCCCTCTCTCCCCTTTCCCCAAGTCCTAGTCCAACATGGAAAGGGGAGTCCTACTCGGTAGGAGTAGGACTCCTCTGGCTGCCTTAAGCCTGGCCGCACCTCCTCCCCTTGCTCCTTTATACACGGGGGCAAGGGGCACCCCATACACAACAATTGATCATTGATCTCTTAGCGTGTGCGGTGCCCCCTCCACCATAGTCCACCTCGATATCTTGTCAGCGGTGCTTAGGCGAAGCCCTGCGTCGATAGAACATCAACATCATCCTGCGCCGTCGTCTTGTGAAACTCTCCCTCAACACTCGGCTCGATCGGAGTTCAAGGGACATCATCGGGCTGAACGTGTGCTGAACTCGGAGGTGCCGTACGTTCGGTAGTTGATCGGTCGGATCGTGAAGATGTACGACTACATCAACCGTGTTGTGCTAACGCTTCCGCTTTCGGTCTACGAGGGTACGTAGACAACACTCTCCCCTCGCGTTGCTATGCATCACCATGATCTTGCATGTGCGTAGGAATTTTTTTGAAATTACTACGTTCCCCAACACATTCAATATAAATATGTATCCGGTTTGTGACTTAGAATCATCCAGATCAATGTCAAAGCTTGCATCGACGTAACCATTTACGGCAAGCTCTTTGTCACCTCCATAAACAAGAAACATACCCTTAGTCCTTTTTAGGTATTTCAAGATGTTCTTGACCGCTGTCGATGGTCCTCTCCTGGATTATTTTGGTACCTCCCTGCTAAACTTGTAGCAAGGCACACATCAAGTCTGGTACACAACATTGCATACATGATAGAACCCATGGCTGAGGCATAGGGAATGACTTTCATTTTTTTCTCTATCTTCTGCACTGGTCGGGCATTGAGTCTGACTAAACTTCACACCTTGTAACACAGGCAAGAACCCTTTCTTTGACTGATCCATTTTGAACTTCTTCAAAACTTTATCAAGGTATGTGCTTTGTGAAAGTCCAATTAAGCGTCTTGATCTATCTCTATAGATCTTGATGCCCAATATATAAGCAGCATCACCAAGGTCTCTCATTGAAAAATTCCTACTCAAGTATCCTTTTATGCTATCCAGAAATTCTGTATTATTTCCAATCAACAATATGTCATCCACATATAATATTAGAAATACTACATAGCTCCCACTCACTTTCTTGTAAATACAGGCTTATCCAAAAGTCTGTATAAAACCATATGCTTTGATCACACTATCAAAGCGTATATTCCAACTCCGAGATGCTTGCACCAGTCCATAAATGGATCACTAGAGCTTGCACACTTTGTTAGCACCTTTAGGATCGACAAAACATTCTGGTTGCATCATATACAACTCTTCTTTAAGAAATCCATTAAGGAATGCGGTTTTGACATCCATTTGCCAAATTTCATAATAAAAAATGCGGCAATTGCTAACATGATTCAGACAGACTTAAGCATCGCTACGAGTGAGAAGGTCTCATCATAGTCAACTCCTTGAACTTGTCGAAAATCGTTCGCAACAAGTCGAGCTTTGTAGACAGTAACATTACCGTCAGTGTAATTCTTCTTCTTGAAGATCCATTTATTCTCTATGGCTTGCCGATCATCGGGCAAGTCCACCAAAGTCCACACTTTGTTCTCATACATGGATCCCATCTCAGATTTCATGGCCTCAAGCAATTTTTCAGAATCCAAGCTCATCATTGCTTCCTCATGGTTCGTAGGTTCATCATGGTCTAGTAATATGACTTCTAGAACAGGATTACCATACCACTCTGGTGCGGACCGTACTTCGGTTGACCTACGAGGTTTGGTAGTAACTTTGATCTGAAGTTTCATGATCATCATCATTAGCTTCCTCACTAATTGGTGTAGGCATCACTGGAACTGATTTCTGTGATGAACTATTTTCCAATTCGAGAGAAGGTACAACTACCTCATCAAGTTCTACTTTCCTCCCACTCACTTCTTTCGAGAGAAACTCCTTCTCTAGAAAGGATCCATTCTTAGCAACAAATGTCTTGCCTTCGGATCTGTGATAGAAGTTGTACCCAACAGTTTCTTTTAGGTATCCTATGAAGATGCATTTCTCCGATTTGGGTTCGAGTTTATCAGGTTGAGGCTTTTTCACATAAGCATCGCAACCCCAAACTTTAAGAAACGATAACTTAGTGTCACGCCCAAGATGCGACCCTATCCTAAAGGAACTCGAAGGTCCCACCAAGGATAGAAGCGCATCTTGAAGACGCTTTGCAAGGTGGATATCATTACATCAACATTACATAATAGTAGGGATACATACATAAGGCATACAATGCCACACGAATACAACATCACATCATATACAAGATCAACATCCGACTACGGATGAAACATAAACAGAAACTCAAACAATATCCACCCTGCTAGCCCAGGCTGCCGACCTGGAACCTATCCCCTGATCGAAGAAGTAGATGAAGAACTCCAACACAAATAAACATCGCTCTCGCGTCATGATCATCACAAAACCTGTACCTGCAACTGTTGATGTAGTAATCTGTGAGCCACGAGGACTCAGCAATCCCATTACCATGGGTATCAAGACTAGCAAAGCTTAAGTAGGAAAGGAAGGGATAAAGTGGTGAGGTTGCAGCAGCGGCTAAGCATATATGGTGGCTAACATACGCAAATGAGAGCGAGAAGAGAAACAAAGGGCGGTCGTCAACTAGTAATGATCAAGAAGTGATCACGAACTCCTACTCACGTCAAACATAACCCAAGAAACCGTGTTCTCCTCTCGATCAACCCGAAAAGAGACACTCACGGTTACGCTTTACGGTTGGTGTATTTTAGAAGAGTTTGCTTCAAGTTTACTACAACCGGATATTAACAAATTCCATCGCCACATAACCGCGGCACGGCTCTCGAAAGTTTATACCTGCGCAGGGTGTCCCAACTTAGCCCATGATAAGCTCTCGCGATCAACGAAGGATATTCCTTCTCCCGGAAGACCCGATCAGTCTCGGAATCCGGCTACAAGACATTTCGACAACAATAAAACAAGACCAGCAAAGCCGCCCGATCGCCGACAATCCCGATAGGAGCTGCACATATCTCGTTCTCGAGGCAACACGGATGAGACATCCTACGAGTAAAACCAAACCTCGAGTTGCCACGAGGGCCCCCGATCTACTCGGTTCGAGCCAGCACTTAGAGAAGCACCGCCCGGGGGCTAAAATAAAGATGACCCTTGGGTTGGCTGACCCAAGGGAAGGGTATAGGTGGTGGTGAGGCAAATGGTAAAACCAAGGTTGGGCCTTCTTTGGAAAAGTCTTATTCAAAGCGAACTGTCAAGGGGTCCCATAAATCACCCGACCGCGTTAGGGACGCAAAATCCGGGAACATAACACCGATATGACGGAAACTAGGCGGCAAGAGTGGAACAAAACACCGGGCATAAGGCCGAGCCTTCCACCCTTTACCAAGTATATAGATGCACTAATAATATAAGATATATTGTGATATCCCAACAAGTAAACATGTTCCAACAAGGAACAACATCTCCATGTTCAACAAGGAACAAACTTCATCTTCACCGCAACTAACAATGCTATAAGAGGGCTGAGCAAAGCGGTAACATAGCCAAACAACGGTTTGCTAGGAAGGGTGACAAAGGTTAGAGGTTCATGGCAATTTGGGAGGCTTGAGCAGCAAGAGATAGGTAACGCAGCATAGCGATAGAGCGAAGCAACTAGCATAGCAATGATAGTAATGAGATCCAAGGTGACGGTCATCTTGCTGAAATCCATAAGGAAGAAGAACGAGTCCATGAAGAAGACGAACGGAAGTAGTCGAACGAATCCTCACAATCGCAACGTTACCGGAACCGAGAAGCAACACCGGAAAGAAACAAACAACATGGTAAATGCACAAGCATAAACATGGCATGATGCACAATCAAGTATGATGCATGTCCGGTTTAATGAGGCAAGGCATGGCAAAATGCAACAAACAATACTACCAATTAAGTGGAGCTCAATATGCAACGAGTTGCATATTGACAAAACACCACATTGACATATTTAGTTTAATCTCGTTTAGGTACACAACAATATTAAATGTTTTTGAACATGGCAAGGGGTGAAGCATAATTAAACTAACTATTTAGGCAAGTTTAAATGAGGCCGGAAATAAGAAACAACAATTCCGGAAAATCCTCATACGCATATTTCAAATTTGGTACTGTTCTGCCCTAAACCACATTTTATTGTTGTTAAACAGGAAAATAAAGTGCACCAGGTTGAACTAGGCATTTTTCCACCCCAAATACATATAAAGTTTATTAAAAACCGAGCTACGGTTATTTAGTTATGAATTAAATCATTTTAACATGGCATATTAGCAAATTTAAATAAACAGCAAGTTAAACATTTTAACATGGGATGAAAATGGCATATTATTAATCTGCACAAAATTCTAAGCATTTTACATGTATAAATTATTTTAATCCGATGCACCATTTGTGAGTTATTAAATGCATGATGTAAGAGGGTTTTTCTGTAAAACTGGTAAATCACAGGATAATTAACAAATTCGCAGAACGGTAAAAAAAACTACTCTGGGCCGAATCTGGCTGGCCCAGCAGTGCTCAGGAGAGGGGTGGGTGGCTGCTCACATCCATGGGCTTGGCCGGTTCGGTGGAGGAGGCGTCTGTTGGGCGGGAGGCGCTTAGGCCTGCTGTCGTGGCCCACGCGGGCGCTTCGAGCTGGGCAGGCGCTGGAGTGGAAGCGGTCAACGCTGGCGCGCTCTGGCTGCGGCTGTTCGCTCGCGTCGTCTCGTTCGAGGAGAAGGAGCAGGAAGCGAGAGGAGCAGCGAGAGAGGACTTAGCGCGGAGGAAAGAAATCCGACGAGGTCTTGGGCGGCAGAACGGACGGATCCAGGAGGTCTTGACGACGGGGAGCCGGTTTCCCGGTACTTGGAGCGCTGGACGGCTCGATGAACAGCAACGGGCGGCGGAGCTTGAACTTTCCGCGGCCATGGCGACAAGCGGGAGGCTGCAGGCGCAAGGAAGGGGGTGTGGAGCACCAGATCTGAAGCAGGGGAACGGGAGGAGGTCGGAACGAGGCGGCATTCGATGATTTGGCTGCAGAGGGAAGCTTCACGGGGCGCCATGGACGAGCTCCATACATCGTTCCTGTAACCCACAGCAGAGAGAGGGCTGGAGGGATTAGGGAGAGCAGGGAGATGAATAAAAGAGAGGGGGGGAGGAAGAAAAGGAGAGCTGGACGGCCTGGTCGCCGGCAGCTCGAACCGGTGGCCGGACGGCGAGGCATGGATGCCCGAGGAGCTCCTAGACAGGGGCTCGAGGCGGCTGTGTGAGCGAGCAGGAGGCTCATGGGGCCTCGGCCTTCAGGAAGGGTGCAGCGCGGTGAGAAGCTTGGGCAGGGGAAGGCATCCATGGGGATCGGGAGGAGCTCGGGCGCAGAGAGAGAGCGTCGGGCTCCAGATCGATGCGAGGAAGGGGCGGCCTTGGGGGCTGGTTGTAGGAGGGAGTTGGTTGGCTAGTTGGATCGATGGAGGGATTGGGTGGATCGGGATGGATCCCGAGGAAGGAGAGGAGTGGATGACTGGCGGCGGCGCGATGGGACAAGGGGCTAGATTTCAGGGTTGCTGCCTAGGGGATTGGTCTATATATATAGCACTGGATTTTGGTTAGGGGCTATTTCGTCCCTCGATTAAAAGCAGACGGTCGGGAAAAATAGGCTAGGAGAGCCCAACAAAGAAAGCGGTGATGTTTTGTAGGCGTTTGGGGATGATCCGGACACAACGGTAACGACTACCCGGTCGGGTTCGGGGAGTTCGGACCTTGCGAGGGGGTTTGAGAGAGGTTGAGCGAAGGCAAGAGGGCTTGACAAAAGATAAGCGGACACAAAGAGAAAGCGGCAACTACAAAGCGACTACAAGTTTTATGAAAACATGCAGATGCAATGCACATGATGCAATGAGATGAAATGCAAGACATGAACAAAATGCAAAACAAAGACAAAAACCCAACCACGGAGGAAATAACATATTGCATCTCCGGAAAAGGCAAGAGTTGAGATTCTGAATATGGAAAGTTGCATCCAGGCGTTACAACACTCCACCACTACAAGAGGATCTCGTCCCGAGATCTAGGATGGCACCGGAGAGAAAACGGAAGAGGAAGAGAATAGGTAAAACTAAGTTGCTTCTTTGACGAACGAGTGAAACCACGAACCTTGAGAGGTTGAGCAATTTAAAAGAAAGAGTACCGCAGAGATGAACGAGATTGCAAACAATCCGGTAGAGAAGAGGAACAAGGAGTATTACGAGAACTAAGAGGTTTAGTGACTTGGAAATAAGAGCTTAATGGACAAGATAGAATTCGAAACCACTCCGGTTAAAACAAGATGAGAGAGGAAGAATGATATAATTTGGGCAGCACTCCGACTGAAAGAAGAAGGAAAACTTGATAAGATGAAAAGAACTTGAAGAGATGACACCACACTCCGGTTAAATGGATAAGCAAGAAAAGAACACGATCCTCACAAAACGAGGTGATGGGTGAAGAGCACAACATCACAATGCCTCCGTAACGAAAGAATAGAAGTTAGATCATTGAAATAAAAGAATGGAGAAGAAAATGCCAACTTCTGCCACATATTTGCTTGGGAAGCATCCTTGCAAAGAAGAATCGAACGGAGTTGTTGGAAAATCAACAACGAAAAGCACAAGCTTGTTATGGGCTTATGGCAAACATCTCAAAATGATGAGGTGACAACCCGCCACTAATGAAACAATTGATTGGTTGAGATCAATGAAGATAAGAGAAACTTCTTCACCGAGATGAGAAGGAGAAAATTGGATCATAGATACGCACCACAAATAGCAACATTCCTTAGGGAAGGCTTTAGGTGAAATATGACCCAAGATAACTCCAACAAAAAGATTGATTGGTTGAAAAGATCTCTTGAATGAAGAGAAAATGATGGATTTAAAATACCTCATTCTTGACAACAAGTGAATCATGAAACACGAACTCAAATTGTCAAGAATGACATAACACCACCTCAAAAGATAAGGTAGGAAGAATTGCACTTCGAAATGCAAGAAGAAGAATACTTGAACTCCTCAAAACAAAACATGTGTTGAGCACCATGTTTAATTTTGAGTATAGCTTGGCGGGTCATAACTTCGAGAGAAAACTTGTAGAACAATTGAAGAATGAAAGGAGTCCTTGATGAACCACCATGTAGAGCCTCCAGTAAGAAAAATGATGAAAAGAATAGGATCCAAGCCTAGAAATGATTTTGAAGGAGCTTCACGATGAGATAATGCCGAAAACTTGGAACTCCGGAAAAGAAAAGATGAACAACTTAGAACCGATAAATGATATCATGAACAACTCCGGAAGAAAAGAATTGAATCACCTCGAGGAAATAAGAATAAGATTTATTGTATGCTTATCCTTCATCAAATTAAATTGATGACAAGCAATGGACTTTACATACTACTTATTCTTCTTGCAAAAGAATTGAGAAATGGCATAACGCAAACTTGAGAAGGTCTTGATGGAGCCACCGGTGGAATTTGGAAACAACGAATGAATTGATGATAATCAAGAAAAGAATCTTGAACGAACCACCGTAAGAAATGACAATGAACGAAGAAAAGAGAAAGAATCGCCGAGAAGAATTAGGAAAGCACGAAGATACTTGAGGGAATTAAAAAGCAAGAGAACGAAGAGATCGTGAACTGATTGAAGAATACTTGAGCGAAGCACGGAATCATTGGATAACGGATGGCGAAATGTGAGGACGAAGAATTCTTACGGACGATGGCCTCGGTGAAAAGAAATAGAAATCAACTCCTGAAATACTCGGATGGATGAAAAGAATTTGCACGATTGAAAACAATTTGAGAGGATAACAACGAGCTAGCACCATGAATCTCGAAGAAACGGAACAAGATTTAGAGGAAAAACTCTTCTTGGTCTTCACATTTGAGAATGACGAGGATAAACACCACCAAATTGTTGAGAAACTCGGAAGGATTAAAAGAGGAAAAGTTGAGCCAAAGATGAAAAGAGTTTGAAAGCGGCCTAGGCGAAGGCATGTGGTGATGAAAATTCATTCTTACATCACACTTGAAAAGATTTTTTTTAGAAGCTCCGGAAAATTAGAAGAGTCGGGTAAGATCACAGGAAAAGACACGTGGGTTAGGGCCCACTCAAAAGAAACCACCGTTGAACAATTTAAAGAGAGGTTGCACCGGTTGAATTAAATGACTTGAATGAGATAATAATATGCATATAGCTTGAACAGATCTTGGAAGAAAAGACGAGCCTTACGAGATATCTTGACACTCGGGACAAATGTATAGCGAAGTGAATGATTAAGAGGTGCATCGGCATGAGAAATCATTAGAAACGAGGAAAAGAATATGATGAATATCGAAAGCTTGAATTGGATCCACCGGAGAAGAAACAACAATGAAGGATGATGAACTTGAAACTGTTGACCATCTTCATGGGAAATCACCGGATAAGAACATTGAAAGAAAAGAATGAAGAGACTTCACACGAATAAAAGGATACGTGATTAAGAAATATGAGTCCTTGAAGAAAAAGGGGTGGGAGGGCGGGAAAACAAAACAACTTGGGACGGATGAAACGGACACCGTTGAGAAAAACTTAGAATTTATCTCGCAGATGTTGAAATGATCGGATCCACTTGAAGAGAAGCACGCCGGTTGGGAAAAGAATTAACATGACGATCAAGAAGGATTAGTATTCATATAGCAATATGAGAACACCGTTTAGGAAAAGATATGGATTCAACATTTGACTTCGAAGCAACTCGAATACCACAAATAAAACAAAACAAAGGATTGGCTCGCAGAATAAGCCGGAACAAATACATATGATAGAGATTTACCCAATCCCATATCATGCATCGTCGGAAAGATATTCTAGGAGCTACTTGAATTCCCACCTATAAAACTCCGAAACTTTACGGTTATGCAATCGGTGTTGGGGATCAGGGACACAAAATATATCACCCAAACTAACAATACCTAGATCCGATTGTATCCATCCGTCAACACATAACCAAGAAAACTCCGAAATCATGTACCTCGACCTTGAAAAGCATCCGTTATACGAGTTATGGCAATACTCCCGAACTCGCTTGAAGATTGGGTTATCGGGTTATCTCACCAACAACTGTACAAAAGAGATTTTCGATGTCGGTAAAACTCAGTATTCCGAATCGCAGCGATAAAATTGTGACGACAACACCTCGGAGCTCAACTCCCGGGACACCGCCACAACCCCTAAATGTCGAGGCACCAAGAACAATGTTCTCGTCACAAGACTATCGGAACGATCCCAAGAAACCCGCGTGATCCTAAAAAAAATTCGTGAAATTTGAGGAGAGGAAAGACAAAACATCTACGTCAGGAGGCCTCACCAGAGCGACGAAGGGACTGAGGAGTAAAAAGAATCCTACTCTCCGATATATATAATCCTAAGACTCAAAATAATTTTTTTTTCTAGACTCAACAACGGCCAACAAACAAGGGGGCTCCTATGGTCGGTCGAGGCTCTGATACCAACTTGTCACGCCCAAGATGCGACCCTATCCTAAAGGAACTCGAAGGTCCCACCAAGGATAGAAGCGCATCTTGAAGACGCTTTGCAAGGTGGATATCATTACATCAACATTACATAATAGTGGGGATACATACATAAGGCATACAATGCCACACGAATACAACATCACATCATATACAAGATCAACATCCGACTACGGATGAAACATAAACGAAACTCAAACAATATCCACCACCTGCTAGCCCAGTGCTGCCGACCGAACCTATCCCCGATCGAAGAAGTAGATGAAGAACTCCAACACAAATAAACATCGCTCTCGCGTCATGATCATCACAAAACCTGTACTGCAAGCTGTTGATGTAGTAATCATGAGCCACGAGGACTCAAAGCAATCCCATTACCATGGGTATCAAGACTAGCAAAGCTTAAGTAGGAAAGGAAGGGATAAAGTGGTGAGGTTGCAGCAGTGACTAAGCATATATGGTGGCTAACATACGCAAATGAGAGCGAGAAGAGAAACAAAGGAACGGTCGTCAACTAGTAATGATCAAGAAGTGATCCTGAACTCCTACTCACATCAAACATAACCCAAGAAACCGTGTTCTCCTCTCGACCAACCCGAAAAGAGACACTCACAGTTACGCACACGGTTGGTGTATTTTAGAAGAGTTTGCTTCAAGTTTACTACAACCGGATATTAACAAATTCCCATCGCCACATAACAGCGGGCACGGCTCTCGAAAGTTTATACCTGCAGGGTGTCCCAACTTAGCCCATGATAAGCTCTCGCGATCAACGAAGGATATTCCTTCTCCCGGGAAGACCCGATCAGTCTCGGAATCCGGCTACAAGACATTTCGACAAACAATAAAACAAGACCAGCAAAAGCCGCCCGATCGCCGACAATCCCGATAGGAGCTGCACATATCTCGTTCTCGAGGCAACACGGATGAGACATCCTACGAGTAAAACCAAACCTCGAGTTGCCACGAGGGGCCCCATGATCTACTCGGTTCAGGCCAGACTTAGAGAAGCACGGCCGGGGGCTAAAATAAAGATGACCCTTGGGTTGGCCGACCCAAGGAAGGGTATAGGTGGTGGTGAGGCAAATGGTAAAACCAAGGTTGGGCCTTCTTTGGAAAAGTCTTATTCAAAGCGAACTGTCAAGGGGTCCCATAAATCACCCGACCGCGTTAGGGACGCAAAATCCGGGAACATAACACCGATATGGCGGAAACTAGAGGCGGCAAGAGTGGAACAAAACACTGCATAAGGCCAAGCCTTCCACCCTTTACCAAGTATATAGATGCACTAATAATATAAGATATATTGTGATATCCCAACAAGTAAACATGTTCCAACAAGGAACAACATCTCCATGTTCAACAAGGAACAAACTTCATCTTCACCGCAACTAACAACGCTATAAGAGGGCTGAGCAAAGCGGTAACATAGCCAAACAACGGTTTGCTAGGAAGGGTGACAAAGGTTAGAGGTTCATGGCAATTTGGGAGGCTTGAGCAGCAAGAGATAGGTAATGCAGCATAGCGATAGAACGAAGCAACTAGCATAGCAATGATAGTAATGAGATCCAAGGTGACGGTCATCTTGCGAAATCCCGCAAGGAAGAAGAACGAGTCCATGAAGAAGGCGAGCGGAAGTAGTCGAGCGAATCCTCACAATCGCAACGTTACGGAACCGAGAAGCAACACCGGAAAGAAACAAACAACATGGTAAATGCACAAGCATAAACATGGCATGATGCACAATCAAGTATGATGCATGTCCGGTTTAATGAGGCAAGGCATGGCAAAATGCAACAAACAATACTACCAATTAAGTGGAGCTCAATATGCAACGAGTTGCATATTGACAAAACACCACATTGACATATTTAGTTTAATCTCGTTTAGGTACACAACAATATTAAATGTTTTTGAACATGGCAAGGGGTGAAGCATAATTAAACTAACTATTTAGGCAAGTTTAAATGAGGCCGGAAATAAGAAACAACAATTCCGGAAAATCCTCATACACATATTTCAAATTTGGTACTGTTCTGCCCTAAACCACATTTTATTGTTGTTAAACAGGAAAATAAAGTGCACCAGGTTGAACTAGGCATTTTTCCACCCCAAATACATATAAAGTTTATTAAAAACCGAGCTACGGTTATTTAGTTATGAATTAAATCATTTTAACATGGCATATTAGCAAATTTAAATAAACAGCAAGTTAAACATTTTAACATGGGATGGAAATGGCATATTATTAATCTGCACAAAATTCTAAGCATTTTACATGTATAAATTATTTTAATCCGATGCACCATTTGTGAGTTATTAAATGCATGATGTAAGAGGGTTTTTCTGTAAAACTGGTAAATCACAGGATAATTAACAAATTCGCAGAACGGAAAAAAACTACTCTAGGCGAATCTGGCTGGCCCAGTGCTCGGGGAGAGGGGTGGGTGGCTGCTCACATCCATGGGCTTGGCCCGGTTCGGTGGAGGAGGCGTGCGCTGGGCCGGGGAGGCGCTAGGTCGGCCTGTCTGTGGCCCACGCGGGCGCTCGAGCTGGGCCAGGGCGCTGGAGTGGAAGCGGTCAACGCGGGCGCTCCTGGCTGTGGCTGTTCGTTCGTCGTCTCGTTCCAGGAGAAGGAGCAGGGCGAAGCAGAGGAGCAGCAGTAGAGGGACTTGGCGCGGAGGAAAGAAATCCGGCGAGGTCTTGGGCGGCAGAACGGACGGATCCAGGAGGTCTTGACGACGGGGAGCCGGTTCCCGATACTTGGAGCGCTGGACGGCTCGATGAACAGCAACGGGCGGCGGAGCTTGAACTTTCATGACCATGGCGGCGAAGCGGGGAGGCTGCGGCGCAAGGAAGGGGTGTGGAGCACGGATCAAAGCGGGAACGGGAGGAGGTCGGATTCGTCGGCCGGAGGCGGCATTCGACGATTTGGCTGCAGAGGGAAGCTTCACGGGCGCCATGGACGAGCTCCATACATCGTTCCTGTAACCCAGCAGAGAGAGGGCTGGAGGGATTAGGGAGAGCAGGAGATGAATAAAGAGAGAGGGGAGGAAGAAAAGGAGAGCTGGATGGCCTGGTCGTCGGCAGCTCGAACCGGTGGCCGGACGGCGAGGCACGGATGCCCGAGGAGCTCCTAGACAGGGGCTCGGGCGGCTGCAGCGCTGAAGCGAAGCGGGAGGCTCATGGGCCTCAGGCTTCGGGAAGGGTCTTGGCGTGAGAAGCTTGGGCAGGGGAAGGCATCCATGGGGATCGGGAGGAGCTCGGGCGCAGAGAGAGAGCGTCGGGCTCCAGATCGATGCGAGGAAGGGGCGGCCTTGGGGACTGGTTGTAGGAGGGAGCTGGTTGGCTAGTTGGATCAATGGAGGGATTGCGTGGATCGGGATGGATCCCGAGGAAGGAGAGGAGTGGATGACTGGCGGCGGCGTGATGGGACAAGGGGCTAGATTTCAGGGTTGCTGCCTAGGGGATTGGTCTATATATATAGCACTGGATTTTGGTTAGGGGCTATTTCGTCCCTCTGATCAAAAACGGACGGTCGGGAAAAATAGGCTAGGGAGAGCCCAACAAAGAAAACGGTGATGTTTTGTAGACGTTTGGGGATGATCCGGACACAACGGTAATGACTGCCCGGGTCGGGTTCGGGGGAGTTTCGGACGCGCGCGCGAGGGGGTTTGAGAGAGGTCGACGAAGGCAAGAGGGCTTGACAAAAGATAAACGGAGACAAAGAGAAAGCGGCAACTACAAAGCGACTCACGAAGTTTTATGAAAACATGCAGATGCAATGCACATGATGCGATGAGATGAAATGCAAGACATGAACAAAATGCAAAACAAAAGACAAAAACCCAACCACGGAGGAAATGACATATTGCATCTCCGGAAAAGGCAAGAGTTGGAGTTACGAATATGGAAAGTTGCATCCGGGGCGTTACACTTAGGTTTCCTGCCAAACCACAGTTCATATGGTGTCGTCTCAATGGATTTAGATGGTGCCCTATTTAACGTGAATGCAACCGTCTCTAAAGCATAACCCCAAAACGATAGCGGTAAATCAGTAAGAGACATCATAGATCGCACCATATATAATAAAGTGCGGTTACGACATTCGGACACACCATTACGCTGTGGTGTTCCAGGTGGTGTGAGTTGCGAAACTATTCCACATTGTTTCAAATGAAGACCAAACTCGTAACTCAAATATTCTCCTCCATGATTAGATCATAGAAATTTTATTTTCTTTTTACGATGATTTTCCACTTCACTCTGAAATTCGTTGAACTTTTCAAATGTTTCAGACTTATGTTTTATTAAGTAGATATACCCATATCTGCTCAAATCATCTGTGAAGGTTAGAAAATAATGATACCCGCCGCGAGCCTCAACACTCATCGGACCGCATACATCGGTATGTATTATTTCTAATAAGTCGGTTGTTTCGCTCCATTGTTAGGAGAACGGAGTCTTAGTCATCTTGCCCATGAGGCATGGTTCGCAAGCATCAAATGATTCATAATCAAGTGATTCCAAAAGTCCATCAGTATGGAGTTTCTTCATGCACTTTACACCAATATGACCTAAACGGCAGTGCCACAAATAAGTTGCACTATCATTATTAACTTTGCATCTTTTGGCTTCAATATTATGAATATGTGTATCACTATGAACGAGATTCAACAAAAATAGACCATTCATCAAGGGTGCATGACCATAAAAGATATTACTCGTATAAACAGAACAACCATTATCCTATGATTTAAATGAATAACCGTCTCGCATCAAACAAGATCCAGATATAATGTTCATGCTCAACGCTGGCACCAAATAACAATTATTCAGGTCTAAAACTAATTCCGAAGGTAAATGTAGAGGTAGCGTGCCGACGACAATCACATCGACCTGGGAACCATTTTCGACGCGCATCGTCACCTCGTCCTTAGCCAATCTTCGCTTAATCCGTAGCACTTGTTTCGAGTTGCAAATATGAGCAATGAACCAATATCAAATACCAGAGCGCTACTACGAGCATTAGTAAGGTACACATCAATAACATGTATATCAAATATACCTTTCACTTTGCCATCCTTCTTATCCGCTAAATACTTGGGGCGGTTCCGCTCAAATTGACCAGCCCTTTGCAAAGTAAAGCACTCGGCCAGGCTTAGGTCCAGACTTGGGCTTCTTCCAGGAGTAGCAACTTGCTTGCTATTCTTCTTGAAGTTCCCTTCTTCCTTTGCCCTTTTCTTGAAACAAGTGGTCTTGTTAACCATCAACACTTGATGCTCCTTCTTGATTCTACCCCCGCAGCCTTAAGCATTGCAAAGAGCTCGGGAATTGTCTTTTTCATCCCTTACATGTTATAGTTCATCACGAAGCCTTTATAGCTTGGTGAGAGTGATTGAAGAACTCTGTCAATGACACTATCATCAGGAAGATTAACTCCCAGTTGAGTCAAGTGGTTATGGTACCCAGACATTCTGAGTATGTGTTCACTGATAGAACTATTCTCCTCCATCTTGCAGCTATAGAACTTGTTGGAGACTCCATAGCTCTCAACTCGGGCATTTGCTTGAAATATTAACTTCAACTCCTGGAACATCTCATATGCTCCATGACGTTCAAAACGTCTTTGAAGTCCCAATTCTAAGCCATAAAGCATGGCACATTGAACTATCGAGTAGTCATCAGTTTTAGTCTTCCAGACGTTCATAACGTCCGTAGTTGCTCCTGCAGCGGGCCTTGCACCTAGCGGTGCTTCCAGGACGTAATTCTTCTATGCAACAATGAGGATAATCCTCAAGTTACGGACCCAGTCCGCGTAGTTGCTACCATCATCTTTCAACTTAGCTTTCTCTAGGAACGCATTAAAATTCAAGGGAACGGTGGCGCGGGCCATTGATCTACAACAACATAGATATGCAAAAAATATCAGGACTAAGTTCATGATAAATTAAAGTTCAATTAATCATATTACTAAAGAACTCCCACTTAGATAGACATCCCTCTAGTCATCTAAATGATCACGTGATCCATATCAACTAAACCATGTCCGATCATCACGTGAGATGGAGTAGTTTTCAATGGTGAAGATATCTATGTTGATCATATCTACTATATGATTCACGTTCGACCTTTCGGTCTCAGTGTTCCGAGGCCATATCTGCATATGCTAGGCTCGTCAAGTTTAACCCGAGTATTCTGCACGTGCAAAACTGGCTTGCACCCATTGTATGTGAACGTAGAGCTTATCACACCCGATCATCATGTGGTGTCTCGGCACGACGAACTGTAGCAATGGTGCATACTCAGGGAAAACACTTATACCTTGAAATTAAGTGAGGGATCATCTTATAATGCTACCGCCATACTAAGCAAAATAAGATGCATAAAAGATAAACATCACATGCAATCAAAATATGTGACATGATATGGCCATCATCATCTTGTGCCTTTGATCTCCATCTCCAAAGCACCGTCATGATCTCCATCGTCACTGGCTTGACACCTTGATCTCCATCGTAGCGTCATTGTCGTCTCGCCAACTATTGCTCCTACGACTATCGCTACCGCTTAGTGATAAAGTAAAGCAATTACATGGCGATTGCATTTCATACAATAAAGCGACAACCATAAGGCTCCTGACAGTTGTTGATAACTTTTACAAAACATGGTCATCTCATACAACAATTTATATCTCATCACGTCTTGACCATATCACATCACAACATGCCCTGCAAAAACAAGTTAGACGTCCTCTACTTTGTTGTTGCAAGTTTTACGTGGCTGCTACGGGCTTCTAGCAAGAACCGTTCTTACCTACACTACAAAAAAAATACACTTCCGTGATGATACGTGTTTGTCACAGTAGGTCGCGTTTTTTGTCATGCATGTACATCCATGACAAATTTATGACAGAATCAAGATAGTCATACCTGTGCTGTCGTTGAAGTGTTCCATGACATTACCAAAATTATCATCACGGAAGTGTCCACTTCCATGACGATAAATCCCGTGTCTCAGAAGTGCTTTCGTCAAGGGTGACCGACACGTGGCATCCACCGTAACGGAACGCCGTTAAGCTATCGGGTCGGATTTTGGATCCGATAACCCGTTAACAGCCATGACCAATGCCGATTTTCCACGTGTAAAATTCTCATTGGCTGACGGATCCACGTGTCAGCTCCGTGTTGGCACAGGTGTCACTCATCCAACGGTCGAGATGGGCCTATGATATGTTGACACGTGGACCGACCCAAAAGTGGCCCACAAAGTTTAAATGGGTCGGCCCAACCGAAGGCCCATAAGATTTAGCGGACCATAATGGGCCGGCCCAGCTAAATGCCCACAAAATTTAGCAGACCATAATGGGCCGGCCCAGCTAAAGTCCCACAAGATTTTGCGGACCACAATGGGCCGGCCCAGCTAAAGGCCCACAAGATTCTGCAGACCATAATGGGCCTACCCAGCTAAAGGCCCAACATTCTCTGTCAAATCGGCCCGTCAACGGCCTGGTCTAAACTTGTCATCAATGCGGCCCATGGTCACCGGCCCGTTAACGATCCGCTAAGTAATTGGGCGAATTACGGCCGGTGTACTTCCTACTGTTAAAGGTCCGGCTTCATTTGGGCCCATTTACGAGCCATCAAAACTTTCGCCCATAAACAACCGTGAAGGATTTGGGTCATATTCGCCATGTCGTCATTCGACTGTTAGAGGCCCACTAAAGATTTGGGCCACTTCGGCTGTTGTCATTTTCGCCCGTTAACGCGGACGTAAACCATGGGCCATATGTGGCCTAACGTCATATCGGGCCCATTAACGGCCCATATAAAATGTCGATAATCTAGCCCAACGAAGTTCCGGCTGTTAAAGGCCGTGTATTAGGTCGGCGCATTTACTGCCCGTCCGATTTTCGACTGTCAAATATCCGCATGGTAAATGGGCCACCATTTCGACTGCTAAGTCCGATGGGTTATTTGGCACAATCGGGCCCAATCTCACTTCGTTCTATTAAAGGCCCATGTTTTTATGGGCTCGACATATTACACTGTAAGCGGCCTACTTTTCTTGAGGGCCCAAATTATGTTTAGGCTGTTAAAGGCCCACTATGGGCACAGGCCTACGAGAAAAATTTGAAAGCTTATGCTAATTTAAGCCCAGATATTTTAGTGGGCTACATGCCAATTTCGCCCGTAATCGTTTTAGCCCAATTGGAATGGGCCCGGCGAATGTTGGCATGTTGGGCTCCCTCTGAAGCTTTCGTAATGGGATACATTACTAAGATAAACCTACACTATACAAAAATAGCGTCATAATTCTGCGCAGCCTATGGCGGCATCATAAATGTTGTATCACAACAAAATAAATTCCAATCATACAACAAAAGGCTGTTGGCATAAAGTTTACTGATCCTTCGAGATAAAAGCACCATCGGATGTATAGAAGCACAGATCATTTGACTGAGTGCTAATGTTTGAGCTATAGAATCGATGGAGCAGCACGATCTCCACCTTTTTCGCCATTGCTCTTCAACAACGAAGCGAATGTCCGATAGTCGGTTTCAAAACCATTCATATCTTGACGGCATTTCTCAACCACTATTCTTGTTTCGAAACAACGTCCATTAGGGATTGGACTTGTGTGCGAGCACAGATATATCACTCATCTAGCAGGAAGATTTTGTTCGATGGCGATTTGGGCGAGGTTACCTTGACAACCAACCCGAATTACGAGGAAGGTGCTTTTTGCCTTTGTTAGTGGAGAGATACCGACGCTGCTGACAAGAGGTGACATTGTGCACTGTAGTAGCCTCGTCACCTTGGTGGTTGTGGCTGTTCAATCATTTGTTCCATAGCTTCACGAAAGTTTGAACTTGTAGATTAGTGTACAGATGAGTTACTAATGAGACAAAAACAAACAAAGTAGGTTAAACATTTATACATAACTTATTTTGGTGAACTACTATAATACATTAGCATGTATTGTAGTGCCAACTACATAATAAAATCACTTTGGAACATATGTCCATGTAGCATGCCCTCTTGTATTGTCTATTTCCTCACATTCGTTGACATCTAAGGATAAAGAGACATGGTTTAAAGTAGGATGAACATAGTATGACATCATTCATATCATGGGCAAACAGATATAAAACAAACAAGCTATTTTATCATTGTGTGCATGCGTGAACATAACAACTAGATTACAGATCAAGACCAAAAGAATATCCTTCATCTCTTTTAAACCATGTAAGGTGAAATGATACGTTAAGAAAACTATGTATAAAAGTGAGCGAGTAAGCGACATTGGCTGCAAACCAAGTAGTTAAATGAACACATCACGTACCAATCAGTTCAAAGGCGGGAGGAGTAAGGACTTACAATAGCGGCTTGAACTGGTGTGCTCATGCCCTTCATCTTCTTTGGTGTGGCAATCCTTGAAGATTTGCACTGCATTGGTTCAGTTCTTTTTGGTCCGCACGGGCTTTCCTTGTATTTGGAACAAGTCAATATAGATACGATAATATGGCACAAAAAAGAAGGAAGTAGCAGCTATTTACAAGAGCCTCACGATTGTGCAATATAGCTACGAGATCACATTGTCTGTTGGAATTTCACTTTAGAGCGGTTGGTTTTGTTCTTCAAGCAGTTAGCCTAGAAGAAGATACACTTGTAAGGCACATACATAAATACAAGTTCAATATGTGGTCGATCAAATACATATAGCCTACGATACTTTGGATCGGACCGGTGTTTAACGAGGGTTGTCCAGTCTTCATCGTAATATATTCCTTTGGAGATGTTTGGGCGATTTCATTGTTAGCCTTGCCTTCAAAGTGAGATTTTCTAAGGTGGTACCGATCTTGTCATGAGAAGCGCATGAAAAACATGAGTGCATGCTTGTTTAGTTGCATCATCTTTCGGATCAACTTGAACCTCATCATTGAAAAAGAATGTGAGTCTTATTAGGAGGAAGCTAGAAAGTATGGGATGAGCAAGACAATATTACTAATTGCGATGAATAACATTACTTACGGATAAATGGTCAAGGAAGGTGTTAAACTGGGTATTGTCTTTCTCATTCTGTCTTTGGATCCACGTTGGGAGGATCGCGCATGACACCTAACGGCAGCGGCTGCCTCGATACTAACTTGGCTGACTCTGTAGCATCACGTGGCCTTTTAAACCTGCCTCAAAATGGATCTCCATTCTTCCTCCTTTAGATTTTGTTAATCTGTCAAGCATTATCCACGATGTCATTTTCGCTTGCGCCGTGGTGCTAGTTCAACAACGAATATGGAAAGTGTTAGTGTACATCAAACTGTGAGAGTACATATAAAGGAGCATGCAAGCGCAACTTGACTCGGTCAGTACCGTCTTGGTGTTGATGCTCATGAGGTTCATCTGATCTTGCCAAGTCTGTTGTGTCAGCGAAAGCTTGGAAGTAGTGTTAGGTGTGAAGGCAGCTTGGGAACTGGCGATTCGGAGCAAGCGAACGAGTAACTGGTTGAGATCTTTGTACAGTTGAAGCGGATGTTGCAGCTGGTGGAGCAGGTGATCTTGTGTTTGTAGATTTAGCCGATGGACTTGGACCTTCTCTTGCACTATAAGTACCAGCAGAATCTCGACGGCGAGAACCTTTTCCGTTTCACCCGACGAGTAACACCTCCCTACTATATTATTTTCCTTGCTCTTTTTGACTTTGCCATGTCAAGCTGTACCCACAACACAAAAGAATAAAATCACTCTTGAAACTCATTGATGCATGATCTGGACAAGCAATACTTTGATGTAAGACAACCGTATGAGGATGGAATATGTAAGAAAAACAGGATGGCATGACATATTCACAGCTACGATGTGCAAACTAAGCAGAAGGATTTTCAAGAAAATAGAAGTAATGCAAGCTAGACACCATATGAAAGATGCAACCAATATTACTCTGCCAAGTTAAAAGTGTCTTGTCATAAGTGGCAATTCGAAAAATTAGAAGTAGTACAGCATAGAAATCAATGCAAGATGCAACCACTATCAAGCTGCCATGTTAAAAGCGTCCAATCATGAGTTACTGATGCGGGATACACAACATCAGTACTTTGATGTAAGAACATGGTATGATAGATAGATGCAATGTATTCTAGACACAGAAAGCCATGTCATATGCACATGTATAACGTATAAACTCAGCAGGTGCAATTTAATCAAAATAGAAGAAATACAGGCTAGACAACATATGCAACATGAAACCAATTATCACACTATCAACTTAGAGCAAGCACCTGCGATGGTGGAGTGCGGAGATGAACTCATCATGTAGACTTGGGACTTCAACTTCATTAGCGATAGCGATGGCAAATCTAGAGAGTCTCATTTGCGTTGGTGAGTACCACCAACATCCCCTAACTTACTCTTTTCCTTCCTATTTTCTGATATTGCCTTATGAAGTCAAAACCACAAGAAGATGAATAAAATTAGCTCTGCATAACTGGTTGATGCATGATACAGACGAACACTACTTTGATGTAAGGCAAGCGCAGGAGGATGGAATATATACAAAAAAGACAGCGTTTCATATTCACACGTACGATAGGAGGATGGAATATGTATGAAAAAACAGTAAGCGGAAGGCATTTCAACAAAATTAGAAGAAATGAAAGCTAGGCACCATATGAACATGCAACCAATATCACTCTATCAGGTAAAAAGTGTCTCGTCGTAAGTGCCATTTATAGAAATTAGAAGCAGTACAAGCTAGAAGACAATGCAAGATGTACATCACAATCCCAAGTTAAATGTGTCTTATGGGTAAGTGATCGTTGCAGGTATAAGTTGTAAGCTACGCAGATGCAATACAAGCTAGACATCATACGCAACATGGAACCACATATAATAGTGCCAAGTTAGAGCAAGCACCTGTGATGGTGGAGTAGGGAGATGTGCTCATCATCTACACAGCTCGTTATTTGTCTAGCCTTGCGTTGTCTTGCGAATCTTGTTGGGAGGATGGCGGAGTAGAATATGTAGAGAACCTCTGTTTCAGTTGCTCGGAAGGACCACCATCATCCAATGCCTTGCCAATTTCCTTCAGCTTTATTGATTTTGCATTGTGAGGTCATACCGACAAGAAAAGGAATATCATTCGCTCTTGAGAACTCATTCATGCATGATCTTGTGAACACTACTCGATGAAAGGCAAAGTCATGATACGAGGATGGAATATGTACGAAAAAATGGACGACTTGACATATTCACACCTATGATGTGGTAACTAAGGAAGGCACTTCAACAAATTAGAAACAACGCAAGACACCATATGGAAGGTGCAATCAATATCACTCTGCCAAGTTAAAATTGTCTCGTCATAGGTGGCGTTCATCAAACTAGAAGCAATACATGCTAGAAATCATATTCAAGACGCAAACCAATATCACACTGCCAACTTAAAGGTGTCCCATCATAAGTGGTGATGCAGGATACACAAGAAGAGTAGTTTCATGTAAGAACATGGTGTGATAGATGATATAGTATGTACCAAAAGCAGGAAAGTGTGTCATATTCACATGTATCATGTGTAAGCTAAGCAGATGCAGTTTACACTAATTAGGAGCAATCTGAGCTAGACACCATATGCAACATGCAACCAGATATCACACTGCCAAGTTAGAGCAAGCACCTTGGATGGTGGAGTAGGGGAGCGGAGACTTGGACCATGTAATGCACTATCAGTACAAGGAGAATCGGTACAGATGCTCCGTTTACCTTCGCTGGAGAGGACCACCATCATCGCCTTCCTTACTCTTTTCCTTCCTCTTTCTTGATTTTGCCTTGTCAAGTCAAACCCACAAGAAAAAGGAATAAAATTTGCTCTTCAGAACTTATTGATGCATGATACTTGCGAACACTACTTTCATGTAAGGCAGCCGCATGATAGGAGGATGGAATATGTATGAAAAACAGGACGAAGTGACATATTGACATGTATGATGTATAAAGTGTAAACTAAGCACAAGGTGCTTGAACTTGTTAGAATCGATGCAAGCTAGAAACCATATGAAAGATGAAACCAATATCACTCTGCCAAATTAAAAGGGTGCCCTAACAAATGTATTTGACCAAATTAGAAGCAATACATGGCAATAGGCTAGAAATAATATGCAATATGCAACGAATAAAGGTGACTCATCGTAAGTAATTGATGCAGGATACAGAAGAGAGGTAGTTTCATGTAAGAACAAGGTTAACACATAGATGTAGTGTGTACCAAAAAAGGAAGGCATGTCATATTCACAGGTATAGTGTGTAAACTAAGCAGATGCAATTTACCCTAATTAGAAGCATTACAAGCTAGACACCGTATGCAACATGCAACCACATATCACACTGCGAAGTTGGAGCAAGCACCTGTGATGGTGGTGTAGGGGAAGTGTTGTCTTGGTGCACAGCAACGTTCAATATCTTCATTTAGGCTTGTTTTTCTTGAGAATCATGTGGAGAGGATGAAATTGCATTCTTTATAAGAGTATTGCGTCTCATATTAACCCACGCTGCGTGTTGTCTCATCATAAGCGATAGACGCAGGATACACAAGAACGATAGTTTGATGTAAGAACATGGTGTGATAGGCGGATGTAGTATGTACCAAAAACAGGAAGGTGTGTCATATTCACATGTATAATGTGTAAGCTAAGGAGATGCAATTTAACAAATTAGGAGCATTGATGAGGGATACACAAGAGAAGTAGTTTGATGTAAGAACATGGTTAATAGAAAGGCGTAGTATGTACCAAAAACAGGAAGGCATGTCATATTCACGGGTATAATGTGTTAACTAAGCAGATGCAATTTACCTAATTAGAAGCATTACAAGGTAGACACCATATGCAACATGCAACCACATATCACACTTTGCCAAGTAAGAGCAAGCACCTGCGATGGTGGTGTGGGGAATTGCGGTGATCAACTAGAGAGCTACGTTGACTATCTTCATTTAGCCTTCTTTGTTTCTTGAGAATCATGTGGGAGGATGACCTTGCACTCTTTAAGCGAGTAGGGCATCTCACAAGAACCCACCGGGTGTTGTCTCATCATAAGTGATTGACGAGGGATACAAAAGAGCATTAGTTTGATGTACGAACATGGTTAATAGACATATGTAGTATGTATCAAAAACAGGAAGGCATGTCATTATCAAAGGTATAATGTGTAAAGTAAGCAGATGCAATTTAACCAAATTGGAAGCAATACAAGCTAGACACCATATGCAACATGCAACCACATTTGACAGTGTGAAGTTAAAGCAAGCACAGGATGGTTGTGTGTGGCAATTGAGATCATCAAGCGCAGAGCTACTTTTTCGTCTCCAGCTCACGACATTGCAGCCATTAGAGCGTTGAAACGCTTATCTTGAATTACACCGAGCGACTTACATCTTTTCTTTTACGCATTCATCAACACCGCGTCGAGTCTGAAATACCCATGCATAAAAAACAATAGTGTGAGTATGGGTGAAGTGTGTGCACAATTAGTACAGTGTAAAGGTAGCGAGATAGCAGGTCGGTGAGAAATAAATGACGGAGACATATGATAGCTCTACAACATGCATGGCACACTCAATTACTACAGGATTCTATGAAAATAACGATCATTGAAAGCAAATAGGTCAGTCCATTTTTTACGCACCGTCCGATGTACAAAGAACGGGAGATCGCCTTCATCTACCTCCGGCCGGTCGGTGTTGACGATCTTCCTCAAACATGGCGACCACCGCCCAATATTCCTCCCCTGCTGCGCCCTCCCTCGACCTCACCGCACCGCCGTGCTTGGCACCGCCCCGACCATCCATTCAAGCCGCCGACCTCCGGATCGGCGCAAGCAGCTCTCGCGCCCACACCCCTATGATAGACACCGATCGCGCTTCCCGGGAACAGGCGGACTAGGTGCTCAGCGTGCCTAAGCGGGTGTTGCTTCTTTTAATCGTGGTTCGATCGACCTGAATTGAAATCCAGGCGGACTCTTGACCTCTAGCAAAGGTGAAATAGTAAAGGAGGAAACCTTGTGCATTTAGTATCACGAAGAAGATGCGAGAAGAAGCGCTCAACTAGTTTCTTTCGTGGGATGAATACGGTGTGGCGGAGGCGTAAGATTTGCACGAATAAGGGAAGAGGAGTACCTCTTTCTTTGGTAGTCTTGTGTCCTCCTTCATTTTTCCGACGATCTTGTTGTTCGCCGAAACCAGAAGTTGTGGAGGACGGTGCAGCCTTGGACGAACCCATGGCCAAGTTGTTGAGTGTGGTGCGGTGGCCGTCAGCGGGCGGGAAGCAGATCCGAGGTGGCGAACGCGGCGAAGCGGGAACAGCTCCGGTGCGGTGGGCCGGTTGCGGCAGTGGAGCGGCAGCGATGAGGCGCAGGACGGCGTGGTCGGAGTGGTTCTGGTACGGCGCACGTCGGCGTCGGCGTCGTGGAGGCAGCTCTACCTCGGCTTCAGTTGCTAAGTCCTTGAGGGCATTGCGGTTGCGGTTGCGTTGAACGACGACGTCGGGGTACCGGTTCCGGCGTGATGGAGGAGGGCGCGGTGGATTGGCCGCTATGGGATGGAGGACGGAGGAGGTTGGGGTTTCGCGGCTGGTGGAGAGGGCGTTTTCGCGCCCACGGAGTATGAATGGGGAAACGAAGGGAGGCGGGCTGGCGGGGAACTAAGGGGAACAATGTTTGGTTTGAGGCGCTTGTTTGAAATTTGGGGAAAGTTACAAACTTTGCCCCATCTAAAATTCGGACATATTGCGGGTTGGGGTAGGACAGTCATGTCGGTGTCCCAAATGTGGGCGGGATAGATTTCGTCCGAGCGCATGGGTGTTTAGGCGCCACGGCGTATGAATGCTTCTCGAGGCGGTTGAGCTGGCGTCTTGGTGAAGTTACAAACCTACCCGGTTTAGACCTTTGGACATCGGGCCGATAGGCTACACGGCCGAGTCGGGACAGTAATTTCCTACCACCAAAACATTAGTCTCAAGCGGTTTGGGTGACCAGAGGCCTATTGGCGCTTCGCTCAATATTTGGGAGCGAAGCATTAACGTTTCGGTTCTCTTGAATTGAACTTTCAGGATTTGTCAAACTTCACAAATCTTTACTCTTGAAAATCCTAAAGCTACGATTATTTTGGAATGGAGGGTACATTTTAATATACATTGTACACAAGTATATATTAAAAATATGCAACTTACCTCAGTTCATGCATGGTTCGAGTATAATCTCCTTGGTTGCAAAAAAGTTAGATATGCGTATGAATATATATACCATGTTCAAACTCACAACAAAGATTGATGCCCCTTTACATCTGATTTACAAATGCCATTATCTCGGGTTCAAATAGATGAATGCACTTCCTATGAATTGAATCTTGAAACCCCTTTATGTTGAATTTGACATGTATTTTATTTCATAGCTAGCAATTTGGAATGTATCCATGCAAGTGACAAATGTATAAAGTGCTTCACACTAACAACATGGAGTGCACTAATTAATGTTTATATATGAATTGCAAAAGCATCCATTGCCTGTATTTCAAACCGCTCTCACTCTATGGATCGATAATATGAAATAAACACATGCACATGCTAGAATTCAATGGAGTATGGGTGTCTGATAGACCGATTTTCGTCCATACGCAATTTTGCAGAATTCATGATCTCATCCAAAAATAATAATGCCATTTACATTTTAATTTAATGCGTAGAACCGCCTTTTACACGTAGATATCTCTCTATCTAACACATAAGTGCACACACTTTATATGCATCAGCATTTCTCTTTCACACATGCTCACAATCTCTCTCAGGGTGTCGGGGTGTCTCACGCACATGCTCTCTCTGTTTCTCTATCTCTCTTTCTGACCACTATGTACCACTCTTTTCACTAATCTTAGTTGGAAAACACTATTTCTCTCACATGCATATATACACATGCACGGTCTCTACTAGCCCTCTATACGCACATATATGTGCCTACGTGTCTCCATACGCACATTATCTTTAGGCCTCTCTACACACATTGCCCCCCGACACACCTCTCTAATAGTAGTTGGCAGATATGATTTCATCATATCATTGGTAGGATATCCACGGCTGTTAGGCTGGATGGTAATCCGAGGCAAAGTTTTACCCTAGTTCGGATCGGACCCTTGCAGTTGAAGAAAGAGCCTACTCCTGGTACTGTATATTAGTGTTAGGGGTGTGTACAAAGTACACGTGAATACCAGCATTGTGCGTGTGTGTGTATATACTATCGACGAACTAGCCCCCAAGCTTGTATAACATACTAAGGGCCTAGGGTTACAAATCATATATAGTCGGCTTATCACCAGTGGGGATAGAGTCCTCCGTGACTCTGGTAGCTTCGTGTTGTACGTCGAGTCCTCCACATGGGTCTCCGTATAACACGTCTCGGTCCAACCTATATGTGGCGCAGGATGGAACCGACCCATGAGTCTTCATGTTGACCCACCACAACTAGAAATGATGTGCCCACCACACCACACACGCAATCGGCCACTAAGAAAATAAGCATATACGATAGTACAGCGGTATCTAGCTCACGATCGTCTCCATATTTTGTTGATGACAGCGACGGACTTTGCATTTGATCGTGCTCCATATTTTGTTGACGACACTTACGGTCATTGTATTTGAAGCGAAAGCATGATATGGTCCTTGGACTTGAGAATAAGCTCATCACGGTCACCACATACATTTTGTCGTGATAACCAACATGTGGTTGGATGGTTAGAGGACGTGGTTTCTCGAGCCCACCAAGGTTAAAGTCCGGTGCTTGCATTTATCTTGTGTTAATTTCAGTATTTTCCGCGATGTACGTTCAGTGGGAGGAGGCGTTCCACACGACTCTGAGGCACCTATGGTGACTTCGTAAAATCTCAAGATCATATATGCTGGCCCACTCTCTCGAAGGTGCGTGGCGGACCGCGGTGGGGAGTGGTTTCGGGGAGGCGGGCGGCGGCGCGCGGGCGGGGCGGCGGTTCGCCGGTGGTGGTTGGCGGCTCGGGGAGGGTGGAGTTTGATGATAAACTGGAGGCCCTTGATTTCGTATCCAACGGCTGGAAAATCTAATGACCAGAGATGAAAAAGTCAGTCGACTGACATGTAGCCTCACCCCGCACGTACACATGCACGCACGCAAGACACGCACGCATGTAGGCATGCAACACTGACACATACACATAACGTACACACGCACGCATGCTGGCGTGCAACACTGACACGTACACATGCACTCACGAACACACACACGTACGCACCCATGCATGCAACACTGAAACGCACCCTTGCACGTACGCACCCATGCATGCAACACTGAAACACACCCTAGCATGCACGCAACACTCGCACGCCTGCATGCACACAGCACACGACGCAAGACACACGCTTAACTACATGGAAAAAGATGACGTCACACTCAATGAACAATCATCGGTTTATGAAATGCCCGGTTCTGACCGCCTTGGCCCACCAAAGGTTCCTCTGTTGTGCGCTGCCTGCGTTGGGTCACTGACATGCAGGCCATGCACCCAAAGAGCCCACACATCAGTGGAAGAACGGCGTGGTGTCCTAGGTCAGAGTCGAGGGCGCCACTCGCGGCACGCCCGGCTGAACACGCCTCCGTGCCGCATTCAAACGCCTCCATGAAACCCGCCCATGTGGAAGCCGAGAAACCCACTCTGGACACACATCCGTTCATGACCGGGCCGGCGTTAAACGTAACGCCGGCCGAGCTCCTCCCGTCTGCCGTCTATTTAATCTCCTATTTAAACGAGGCCAAACGCCGGCCAAGAATCGCACACCTCCGCCGCTCCCCTATCTCCTCCACCATTTTGTCCACTCTTACAATGGCTTACGAAGAGTAGTTATTCCGCATCCAAGCGGCTGGGTAGCCCGCGGATCTGAGCTATGCAGCTCGCTGAACCACCTCCTCCCTCGCCGAAGACGGAGCGTTGCCGCCGCAAGCGGGGCGCGGTTCAAAACTTCGCCGCTCGAGCCAGCTCGACGAGAGCGGCGCCGCGGCGTCGTTGCTGCCGTCCACGCTGCCGCCTCGTACCGTGTCTCCCGTTTCTGTGGCCGAGACTCCCATGTCGGCGGCCGCGCCATGCAAGCAGCGACAGAAGCCGGGTCGCGGAGAGCGACGAGTCGATGGCCAACGCCTCCGTGTCCGCCGCCATCATCGAGGAGAAGTAGAACATGGGAGGCCGCCGCCGCTTGGGTCCCATGAAGGCCACCGCGGAGGCGAATCCAGCGTACACAGCAGGTGTCTTGCCGGATCCTTTTGTTGCGAGGACCTTCGTCGACCCTGCATGGGCTCCACGGAAGAGGTCAATGTTAGGATGAACTCAAGCCGGTGCCGGCCATGGCGAAGTAGTGGCCAGTGATGAACTCGAACTGGTGCCGGCCACCATCATCTTCGGCACCATCCAATGATATCAGTTGGGCAGTGGGGAAGCGAGCCGTCCTTTGCGCTAAAGCATATACCTCCGGGGCTCCCGGCAGTCCGATGATCGTGCTGCCGGACATGAGGAACACAAATCGATCGGCGGGCGACCATTTAGGCCATGTATTATATACCTGTGCTGTCCAGAACTAGCACCGCGTAGTTCATTTGAATGTGAAATCCGTCATGTTTGTGTGAAAATCCGGTATTTTATATGATTTTTGTCGTTGTTTATATGAAATACTCTGGTGTTTGCGTGAATGAGTATCAGTTTGTCTACGTGTTTGCGTGACCTTCGTCCGGTTGGTTGAGTTGATGTCATAATGTGTGCGGCTACGGTTGGATGGCGTAATTTGCGGGTCGCCAGTCGGTCTGCGGGCGGCTCGGGCGGCGTTGTGGGACAAAAAAACACAGCTCGTGCGAGCTCGTCTCCAACATGCGCGATGGAGGATGCATGACAGCATGAGCACCCGAGTCGTTCCTCGTTCATCGGTGGCAAAGGCACCGGTGGACAAAAGGGTCGCCAATATTTTGGCTACCCCGGGCAAGATCCAAATAGCCCCTCCCAACAGATTCAAATCCCTCGTTCGCCGTGGAATTTTGCCATGTGTTGTTTTCATGGACTAGCAAGATGCTCGTGCATTGCACGGAACATCAAGATGCATTTTTTTACAAACTCCCGCATGCATGCAAGGGATAATTAATGTCCTCCTTTGCTAGTACCACGAGGCAAACACCATTAATATTGCATCGATTAGTGTTAGTGGACTTGTATATCTGCAAATTGTAATTTTGATAGTGGCCCCTTGTATATAAAAATGGAGGGAGAAATATGAGAGATAAGGTGAGGAGGAGGGGGCGTGGTGCCGTGGTGGTGGTGGTGGTCGGACTGGGCGGGGGCATGGGGATGGACGGCGCATTATGTCTAGGTTTGTATCTCTCTCACACACACCCACGTAGGTGGGTGACGTGCACGAAGAGAAGAGGTGCACGCACGGCGCACGTACTCCCATCTCTTTCCCAACCACACCTGCTGGTACATGGTGGAGCTCATTTACATCTGAAAAAGGCAGCCCACGTGGTAATTTGGCATGTGTACTGGTTGTCCACTTGGTAGAGGGAGGATCGTCTACCACGGGTGAACAAACAAATTGCGACTTGACGCGTTATGTTAAATTTAAAAAGGAGGCAAACCATGTGGGGCCTACCTTAGAGGCAAGGCTCTATACACTAGAGTACTTTTGATGTGTCCCGTCAACTCGCAGAACAAGGAGAAACTTGCTTAGTACGCCGTCTCCCCCGCCCACGGGCGCGGTGGCTTGCAGGATGAGGTGAAGCTCGAGTACTACTGTACGCCTTTACGCCCGCTCCCTCGCCCACGCGCGCGGTGGCTCGCAGCACGAGGAGAAAATTTTACTACACCCTCCATTTACTCCTCGTCCCTACTACGTACTTTGGTTAGTACTCTCTCTATTTACTTATAAAAGGCCACTATAAAAAATATATTTTGCATCTATACAAGGCCACAAATAGTAATTGAGACAAAAGTTACTACTCCCTCCTTTCCAGTTTATGTTCAATTTCAAAATCTCTCCAACCAAGGTAGATGGTGAGTGGTCGAATTAATTTCGTAGTTTGCACAGTACGCTCGTTTTTGTCAAGAAGTTATGTTTACTGAGGCATTAATTAGAACGAATGCATGAATGAACACTAAATTTCCATGAACTTGTACATGCATTGGTTAGTTTCCTCTTGACACTGCTTGCGTCGGGTGATCTAACGCACCTCGAAATCCAACATGTGATGGTACTACTACTAGTATAGTACTAGAATTGAGACTTATCAAACGGAAAAACGATTGTTTTTTAGATGAGCCCTATAAACCCTAGTGGGTACCTACTCCGTAAAAACAGATTTTTCCAAAACTAAGTCGCTCCCTTTCATGAATTCTGTAGTATACTCCTCCGTCGACGCTCCCTTTCATGAATTTTGTACTTCTGTCACCGACATGTGGGACATATAGCAACCGGTCGACGTGTCAAGCACCAAATAACAAAGTGCAGAACAGCGGGGGACGCACCCCACTGCATCGCCCAGTGTTAGTAATGAGCAATGAGACGTCAAATCACAATGCCGCACCTTCCCACGGACGAAGCAACCATTATTTCACACTTCGGTTCGACATCATCTCAAACCACGTACTAGTATTGCTTCTGCCTCAAGAGGGACACGCGCATCACCTTGGTACATCCTGACACGTGGGACCACATGACAGGCCATGCTCCCCCGCCGATCGCTGGGTAAAATCACCTCATTTTTACTATACTTCCTCCGGATCGGTTTACTACATGGCATGCACGTTGTTCTAGGTTGAGAATTTAAGCGGCTATATATATATATATATATATATATATATATATATATATATATATATATATATATATATATATATATATATATATATATGATGAATAGTATGCTAGCCTTTTAAAAATGTATACTTTTATACAGTAGTACTCCACTATCGATGGATTGCACCATGGAGAAAATTTGAAATTTTAAAAAAAGGTGGTACATATAGAGAGCGCTCGTCACCAAATTATGCATATAGTACTATTAAAAAAGCTAGTACGTGCTTAATTGGGGTGCTAAATTCTATTAAAGAAATACTAGTACTAGTATGTACATACTGAAGAGTTAAAATAACGAGAAGAAACATAACATAGTTCTGCTGGGGGCTCAGCACAACACACCCCTCAAATTAAACTAAGCACACATGACATTAAACTATGCAACTAATCTGGTAGACACTGCATTAGAAGTTTAGAACCGCCATGAGCAACGACACTGCCACCTTACTCGGAGTCCTCGTCCACGTCCTCGACTTCGTCCTTGTCCCTCTTCCTCTTGGCCGATACTTCTTTGCTTGAACCGCCAACTTGGTTGTTGCTCTTCATCCAACCCTTGTAGATATTGAAACAAAGGTAGCCATCCATTGCAGCGTAGTGGATGAGGTCTATATCTAGTAAATTCCGCTGCCATGCATGACAATGAAACGTGTAATGAGGTTTCTCCAGTTTGCGGTACGAAGGATGAACCATGGCTCCTGCCAGGGTCAGCATTGAGGGCTGACGAGAGGGCACCAGCCGATTCTTCTGGAGGTCGAAGGGGTTGCCTACAACGAGGCCTATCCGACGCAGGACTTCTTTGTCGTTCTTAAAGTCTACAGTAACGAATTTGACTGTTTTGTCCTCGAGGAAGTTCTTAAAATCCTGGCACTCAACGTGGGCATGGCATATGTGGTGGACCAAGCAAACGTTATGTACGCAAACCTGGATCACGGCGGACTTCTTCCTCTCTTTGTCCTTTAGATCCTTCTCTTGTCCCATGACTGTGGTGTACTCAACATCTAGCCCAGCGACCCACTCATCATGTGAGTTTTCGAACATGCGTCTGAAGCGAGAAAGGCATCCTTTCACCGTCGCGAAAGTACGGGTGTAGATGACGTCGAACTCATCGCCGGTGATGGTTCTAACCTTGTACTCACCGCCGATCAGGGAGATTTGGGACGCCATGGATTTGGGAGGAGGGTTAGGATTAGTGTACTGCCGTAATGTGAATGGACGGGACGACTAGGAGCGAACCGCCATAATGTGAATGGACGGGACGACTAGGAGCTAACCGCCGTAGTATTAAAGGACGTGCGGGAAAGAGTAGGAGCGAACTGCCAGCGCGCGAGCGGCAGGGTAGTGGCTTTACATTCTCCCATGATACGGGCTTCCGAGAGCCCTTGGATCTGAGATCGAGCAGTTGCATGGCGTGATTCTAGACCTATGGGTGAATATCCTATCACGGAGGGTTATTCTTAAAATTTTCAGCAACTTAGCATGCGACCGCTTGATCTCAGATCCAAGGGCTGCCAAGACAGCCGTATCATGGTCGCGCCTACCACGACCGTCGCGTCGCTCGCGTGGTCGCGCCCTTGGAGATTTAACACGGTGCGTTAGGCTATCTGATGTTGGCATGTCATACATAGTCATCACTTAGTCACTCATACTACAACAAGGTTGGCTATAAGTGTATTTTTTTTACTCCTCTCTATCTCTTTCTTCGTACTCCCTCCGTCCCATAATATAAGAAAGTTTTTGACACTAGCTAGTGTAGTGTCAAAAACGTTCTTATATAATGGGACACAGGGAGTACTAGTATTTATTGCATTTGCCAAGGAGTGACCTCTTCCAATGAAATGGTGTTGCTAAGTTTGCTTCATTTAATTAGCTATAGACTCAAAATTGTCTCTTCACCTAGGTACACGCGCTTAGCACCGTTTCTTCCTCGGGTCACCAAACTAGTCCTCTCTTCTTGATTAACTTGCCACATCGGACTTTATGCCTATGTGGCAAGCTTAAGCACCAGAGGAGCAAGTAAGTACAATAGTGCGCTTTACATGGCATTTTGCATATGTGGAGGAAAGAGAGGCAAGGATAAAGTGGAGAAGTGGGTTCTCATGCAAGAGCCAGCCTCTACTACTACATGGTGGAGCATTGGGAGAGGCACTGTATGGAGGTGGTCAGAATCGGGAGACTCACGCCGGTCGTGGCCATGATTAAAATGATAATGGCAAGTCAAATCACGGGCCCCACCTGTCCAAAGAACCTCATTGTCAAATCACACACCCTACGTTTGCATCAGCCTACTCCCTCGTCTTCTCGCGTCTCTGCCGAACCGACTAGGCGGAACTCCCCGCCTACAGCAGAAAAGCCCCGCCCTCGACTTTTAAATACAACTACTCCCTCCGTCGGATGCGTTTGGTTGAAGGTATCGTATGAATGGATTGGGACCATTCAATTTTTTTGGGATTGAACCATTCAATTCATGTGTTTGGCTGAATATAAGAGATGAGCTAATTATTTAAGACGGGACCACCAGTCATGCTCACATAGTCATGCATGCAAAGGGTGGCCATTTGATTCGACCGATTTGGTTGGGTGGAATGGTTCAGCATCTTCAAGGAATATTCTCTTTTTTTGACTCGAACCATTCATGTGCTTTATAACCAAACATGTCTATTTTCTGAATGATCCCAACCCATTCATGACCACCCTTGCAACCAAACGCACGTCATCTTACGAAAACCAAATAATCCCACAATACTAAGGCGCGGTGCATTAACTTCTACCTTGTTTCTTGTTTCTTCACATATCAACCAATAAGAATCCAATGATATACTTTTTGTGACATAGTAACTCATATTTAGTTAGTCAAATGGATGACCTAGAACTACGTGCAGGCCCTATAAACCGAGACGCCTACAAATAAAAAACCAAGACGGAGAGGGTAGTTCAGCACATATCTTTTTAGATCAATATAGTCGGGATTCACCAAGGAGCAAAACCAAGTGGTAGGTTGCTCCTGTCGTGTTGGCGTAGCAACTCAAGCAGGGCAGTCCGCATACCTAAATGGCGACACACTTAACAGACCCCTTTGGCGGACATGTGGCTCATCCACCGCCTTGTTCCACGTGCGATGCACCAAATTACAGTTCGAGCAGCGGTTGGAATTGAGGCACCCGGTCGAAGCGCCGCAAATAGTAGAAAATGAGCGATGAGGGTCAAATCACAAAGCCCCACCTTTCCGCATTAATTTGGATGGACGAAGCAACCATCATTTCACTCTAGCGCAAGAGCATAAAGAAAAGAGAAAACAATGATGCGTGCGGCAGCTACCTAGGGCACCCTAGGTAGGGGTCTCCACTCTGATCCTTTTTTAAAGCGCCTCCACTACAAATCGGCTTCTCCCTCGTCCTCTTGAAGAAAACCGATGATGAGTGCGGCGGTAGGGTTTGTAGGAGTACTACGGCGTGCGGGGCCATGTCGTAGTAAACGGGTTCGAGTCGATGCCTTAAATATGTGTGGGCCGCTTGGTTTTACGGGAACGAGGCAACATTTTGGGTTCGGGGACCAGTGGAGATATAGCACGTACAAAAAATTGTGGACGAGGTTCGAGAAAGGCAATGATGCATGGGCCTGCATTTTGATATACCGGGTCGCGTGAAATTTGCTACTCTACTCGAAACTAGTAAGGTACACATGTATTGAACGCATGAGATTTCGAAACCAAATTATGAATAAATACACACTATAGCATGTAAAGCTTTGAGTCATATATGCATGATGTAGATGTTCGTTTAGTTCTTATAGTTCATCTCATTCAAAATCAATTAGTTTTATAAAAATGTTAAGATTCATGGGGTTGTGCATTGTAAATCATAAAGTAAAAACAAATAATGGCAATTCATTTAGAAAAAATAATCAATTATGATACGTAAGATTCTAGAACAAAGGAGAAGTGCTTGTGTTTTGAGGTTTGTGCATTATGCTTAAGTTCAACCATGGAGTCTTCTAAATTGTACATGTGGCGATCTGGTGGAATGTTGATGATATCCAACGGCCCGAGAGTGCTCGGATTTTCCCATCTCTGCCTTTGTCGGGTTAGCTTCATCCAGTGACCATCTTTCAAAGTTATTGGCACACTATATAGTTCTTGTGCCATAGTTGCATGTTTTGGAAAAAAGCTACTAGTGGGTTGTACTATCTATTTAGGAATAGAAGATGCATATGTGGAAGTTGTAGGAAAGAGATGACATGGAGCATCTCAATTCCTATGAGTAGGGATTGGAAAAGAGATGTCATTTGGTTCACATCATAGGAACTTTTCTATTGAATCTAGAGATGACATGTATCTCAATTCCTATGAGGAGGATTAGTAAAGAGATGTAATTTGGTTCATATCATAGGAACTTTTCTATTGAATATACGCTAATGTTTATTTTCCTTTGAAATTAAGGGAGTATAGGAATCCATTCATATGAACCAAGTGGCTCTAAAGCTATAGAAATGATATCATGTTTATTTCCTTTGAAATGTAGAGTATATGAATCTATTCCTATGAACCAATTGGCTCTAAAGGAAAAAATCCTATAAAAATCATATCATATAGAGTTCCTATGATATTCCTCGACACTAAAGGATGGTTGAAATTGTTGCGGGTGATACGATGGTCTTTCTTTGTAGACTCCTCACCCATCTTTATAGTTACCTATCAAGATGAATGAAATGATATATCTGAGGTATTCTACATGTGCAATTTGGTACACGAAAACTTCGGTAAAAGTTTGCGAGGTTCTAATTTTCAATAAAGCTATATGCCTTGCATTTGAACGGAGGGAGCATACAACAGTTGCTAACACTCACGTGGAAGATTTGTGTGTAGGAGGAGTGGCTGTTACGTTAAATGACATGGCAAACCGACATCATCGGATGCCGATCTAACGGTTCTTACGGCATTCGTCGGGAAAAGGCTTGTGGCGAACGTTTGTCGGATAATGATTTACGGACACATGCATTGCACTGATACGTGCCCCCCTCTCTCTCTCTCTCTCTCTCTCTCTCTCACGCACACGCACCCTCACGAATCACGACTCTCCCGAGTCCTCTCGCAGACTCGCACGTCGCACCCATCCTCTATCTGCAGGTAGACGTCACGCACATATGTGCTCTTCACACCCTACCCTCAGAACTTCTAAAAAACAAAAGACGGCACACACATTTTATTTTAGCTCACACGTCACACACTTATACTATTACTCTTGCGGCTAACGTTCTTGGGCATAGTATATATTGTACTCTCACGAAGAGAAGCGGTGCACGACGCACTAGTTCTCTCACACCCACTCATGGTACACGTAGGAGTGCATTTTTTTTGAAGCCGGTACAACAAAATCACTCCACTATATATAAAAGCAGGAGCCTTAGCGCTTGCTTTACTAGGGTTCCTCTCGTGCACTCTCTCATGCTCTCCAAATCTAAGCAAGACATAGGTGGCCACACTCTCTCTCTCTCAGCTCACGGCTGGTCACAAATCCGGCGGACAACCTCGACCAGGCAGGGGGTGTAGGTGCATCGTTCATCTTTGTCGTCAAGCGGCGAGGAGGAGACCAATGGCTGCCAGCGTCCCGATCGGCGGTCGTGCTGTTCTCTCCGAGAGAGCCCGGCTGGGAGGGCCTCCGACCCCTTCTTCCTCCCTGCGGTATTGTGGCCAAGATCGGCCTCCGACGCCGTCTTTGCCACATGCCGACGACCCTCGGTATATATTCCTTGAAACCTGCCTTGCTATACTGCCCACTCTTCCCCTTTGTGTGGATCCTTTTCTACTTCCGTCCATTGTTACAAAGCCACCTAGACTTCTACTATTATTAGAAGTAAAGCTAGTTCATACAAATGAACTCAAGCGTTGGTTCAAACAGGAAGAAAGTGGGAAAGCTGTAGCATGAATCTAGGATTTGGTTCTAAGAGGAAGCGGGGAAAGTAGTAATATGTGTCACTTTTTAAATAACCGTATTTCAGTATTTGCGCAAACAGGATGTCTGTCTCCATATCGTTTGGGATGTACGTCATCGTATCGTTTATATCCGCGCAATCAAAAGCACACACCTCAATTTTAGTACAACTGCGCAAAATGAGATGGCTATCCTTGTTGCCGTCGTCTAACCTCCCCGTCTTCAAGGTATCCCTACATTGGTAGTAACTAAGGTAGAATGACCAACATAATCTAAAAGAAGCTGATTCAGACGTTTTACTTCACGATTGCGGTGCGAGGACGAGCGAAAACAACTGCATCCTAGTCCGAATGCACTTTCTACCAGTTCATCCATGGACCGAGGACTAGCGGCACGGCTGCACGGCGTTTTTTGACAGGTCTTGCGGACAAGAGGCATTGTGGTCTACTTATTTCTGCAAATAGCGGTGCTTAAATTTAGTGGAATGCACAAGCATTTCAGCTGGTCAAGATAATTGCATGGTTCAGATTCAGCATTCTATTTGAGACCACAATTATAATAATGGTTATTCGGAATGAGAGAACCTAACCACGAATGGTGGCAACAAGAAAAAACAGAGTGAACTCCGGAAATTTAAGCTCGCCGGGAGAATCTTTTGCTCGAGAGAAGCCTTGCTTGTTTTTTCCTGATTTGTAAACCTTCTCACAACTTTGTCTTTTGCTATGAACTAGTATATGTTTGTTATGTTCTATGAATCATTGAGATGTATAAAATTGCTTAACTTATGCTTTTCAAGATTTTTATGAAGACGAGTTTAATTGTGAGTGTTCCACATGAGCGCTGGAGTAGCATGTGAACGTTTGGAATTTATTACATTGTGGCCTCAATTAACTGCATGAACCACTGTAACAAGATACATAGTAGTTGCTTATATGTCGATGCAGATTGTTGATTGTTAGCTGGTCGATAGCCTAGTGTTGAAGCGAGCTGAGCCAATGTGCCGTGTTTTGCACAACTGCTTACAAGTGGGGTAGCACCAACATTGTTTACAAGTACTTATGTATACGTCGGTAGCATGGTTCTCGAGCAGTGCTCTATTTCATCAAAACACACCTTTGCTCAGTATGATAAACCGTGACAACTTATGTCTTACCATGCCATATTCATGAAAAAACTAGTGAGGATGCATCTGTTTCGCAACAATTACGATGGTTCTCACATGATTCACGGGCACACAAAAGTAGCAGTAGTTCCCATAGACGGATTCAAGCAGAGCACTAGCCCGGAGGGGTCGATAATGAGCAAGGTTCGGATAATTAGACACAATCCAAACTACTATTAAACACTAGCTGAGGCAACTATTTCATGCCTCGATCTAATTTGGGCTGGACACAAAGCGGACCTTGCCATGAACATCATCGAGGACGCCCCCAAGCAGCTCAATCCGTGAACCTTCATGAAGACAACCTTGTGGCCTTGCCATCGATAAACTTGTTTGTGGAGGCATGCCACATCATCTTCTGCGTAAGCTTGACAAAAACAGTATGCCTCACAAAGCGAAGGAGTAGCTTTGAACTTCTTGTGCTTCAAGACACCCCTGGACAACATGCCCGACAACGGTGAGGCTGGAATACAACTCTTCATTGGTATAACCGCAAATGGCTTCCGAGGATCCAACAGCCTAAGAACTCTGTTTTCCCGGTCGCGTATATGCAGGTCGTCCGCCTCATAGCGAGTGACATGCACAACCACACAATCCTTGTGCGCATCGGGCTCTAATTGAAAGCGAAACAAATTCTGAATTACTTTTCAAAGATAAGAACCACAAGTTATTTAAACCACTATGTATAGCATGGCATGAAGCTATTAAAATTTTGCATTATTAATCACCACATACTTCCTTTTCTAAAAAATCACCACATACTTAGATGAAAAACCACAATCGAGATCGGCAAAGAAGGAAATCACCTTGGGCAGCTCGGCGGGGGGACACATCCTCGAAGGGGAAAACTGCTCTGCGGTGCCACGAGGATGTAACCTCAAACGGGCGTTGACCATCTCAAGAGTGCCGTGAGCGATCCGGGGTCGGCTCGGTGGCTGCCTCCATCTTCTTGGAGCTCTCTGTCTCGTGAGGATCAGCCTCCCGTCTGCTCCAATATCGGCAGATCTTTGCTGGTTCTCCTTGGTCCATCATGAAACCGACGAATACTAGGAGACCACTTTGAAAGGAAAACACACATTCGCAATGTCAATGAAACAAAAAGAGAGTGAGGATCGGTTATTGCTTTGCAAAAGTTCTTTTTTTCTCTGAACGAAAATATACCAACATCACGGATCCGCTTACCTTCCCTTCGTTGGGAGAGAAGAACGTTGGCAGATGTGAGTGTTGCCTTTTCTTGAAGACGGTGAGGAGAAGGGATTCAGCGAGGAGTGAAATGATGGTTGCTTCGTCTGTCAAACTTAGACTGCGGGGAGGTGGGGTTTTGTGATCTGACGGCTCGTTATCGCTGTGCTACGACTGGGTGACTCTCCACTTTGCATCTTGCCTGCTAATTTGGTGGATGGCATTTGGGCCCTTGCTGCATGGCCCGCATGTCGATGAACAAAAGTATAATGACATTCAAGAGAGGGAGACGTTTCAATGACCTAGGAGGAGCGAAGCGGTAGAGTGTCTCCACTGCACTAGTAGTAATTGTTTTTACGGGTAGTGTAGAGTGTCTCCACTGTACTAGTAGTAATTGTTTCTCTGGGCCCAAGACAAAACAGCCAATCCACACTAGTAAATAGTAAAATCAATTCAAAAGGCGCTACCCACACCCAAAGACACCGCCCCCTCCCCACAAAAAAACACAGGTGCTCTTCTTCCTCCTAGCTCCCACCCACCTCACGTCATTTCGCTCCACTGCACCCCAAATTCCTCACCTCACTCCTACAGAAAACCCCAGCTCCCCTTCTTCCTCACTCCTACAGAAAACCCCCAGCTCCCCTTCTTCTTCGCTCACACTACAACTAGGCTCGTCATTCGTTACTCTGCTCAAATCCGTGAGCGCGACGCGACGCCCTCGAGGAAAATGGAGTCGGCTGACCCCAGCGCCAAGAAGATGAGGCTCCGCCTTGTGGCGACGCTGTTGTAGATCCCGCACCCGCAACGCTGGGAGAAGCGGCGATCCCGCCCCCATGGATCCCAGAACCCGTAGAATCTCGGTGGACCGCATCAACGATCTCCGGACGCCATCCTTGGGGAGATCATCTCGCTTCTCCCACCAAGGATTGCTTTGCCGCACCCAAGTCCTCTCGTGGTGCCCTCTATGGCGCTAGTGCCCTTAATCTCGACTATCGTCACTATCTCTCTTCAATGATTTTGAAATCCCAGAGCCATCATCTCCTCCCACCAGGCTCCGTTCAAAGCCTCTGCATCCCGTCATGCTACCCGAGCAAGCATACCATGCCCCGCACGGTGGGCCTGGCTGAAATCCTCAATTCACAGAACTACATTTGCTTGAGTTCTACTATTCCCCGAAATCACATACCACATATAGAACGCCATGAACTTGTGCCCTCAGCACCGATGTCCATCTCGCGGTTTTCCTCCTCTCTCCACACCGCCACCTTTGCGTTGTGCTACCTTCCAGACAATCTGGTACTAACCTTCGACTCCCATTTCTCAAGAAACTTTCACTTGTGCGGGTTCGTATATCGGAGGCCTCATTGCACAACATCATCCACTCCAGTTGCCCTGCGCTGGAGTGTTTGGTGCTTGTTTTCACAGTTAGAATCGGTTGTCTCCAAATAAAGTCGCCTAACCTTGTAAGAATTGGAATTTCTTTTGACGGAAGGCAGCTCATCATCCAAGATGCCCCTTCACTTCAAAGGTTGATCCTTGATTCTAATTATTCACCGTTGCAAATAACCGTCCTCTCTGCGCCTAAACTGGAGACCTTGGGTGTAATACATGATCTCTGTGCTCATTTCAATATGGTGTTTGGCTCCACAGTTCTTCAGGTACTTTATATTATCATCTACACTTGTAACCATATGCTGCATTTTAAATTTTTGCGCATAATTTATATATCATCTTGGAGTACACATTTTGTACTAATATTATGTTCTATGCTCAATGAAGAGTTTCTCCATGGATGGCCTATCAGCGGTCTTTGGATTCTGTCAAGATCTTATATATCCAAATGAATAGTTTTGATCTGAACAAGATTATTGGCTTGCTGCAATGCTTTCCATGTCTGGAGAAGTTGTATATAAAGGTGATAATTTCACGCACATTGGAAGCCCGCATATGGTGTACTAGAATTAACCGTTCAACTGTTGCTCTTTCGACACTCTTCTTTTAGACCTTAACTGTTTTCAGTTTTCATGTCTATTTAGGCAACAGGACAGGGTAAGAAAGTTATAACCAATCGGTGGATTCGTAAGCATCGAGATTTTCTCACTTCTCATGAGATTCGATTGAAGACAATAACGCTAGAACGATATGTAGCCAACCGTGCAAACACAAGATTTGTCATATTCTTCCTTTGAATGCGAGGTTACTATTGTCCATCGTGCTTAAGTTTATCGGCAGCATGGTTTTGACGGATGGGTATGTCAAGAGCAAAAAAGAAGTTTCAGGTGGGCAAAAGAGCTTCTGAACATGCCGGGCTTCTATTTACAACATATTTTGGTCATAATCCAGTAAATTTTATGTCAGGACCCCGATTCCAAGTCACATCGACCTAGCTGGTAACACCTCATATCACTTTGCGGCCTCACGCACGGTATTCCCACGGGTGTCGCCTTACCATGGCCCGGGACCGTTTGCGTCTTTTGGCTCACGTATATGATAGTGTCGCTAGCATCCACATGACAAAGAACCCGGCCGACATGGCTAGTCGTGAACCCAAAGCGGCACTAACCTATGGGGACAGCATACATGAAACACTTGAGCATGTCGGTCATCAACGTATGAACTTGGGTCAGTAGCACTGGCTATGAGACTCGGTATCCCGGCTGTAGCAGAGCTAGGCAGGACTCAAGTATCACCGCGTGACATTTCGAAGGGATGGACATAGAACGAAATGAATCACATGCCGCCGATCAAGTGTCCAAGCGATAGTCTTTGGGCTAGCGAGGACTCGGTGAACCGGTCAGAAGCGGACTACTATCGCTCGAAGCACGAGACTACATTTCCCCATATGAGAGGCTGCCAAGGATAAACAACTAGATTGTCGGATCCCACTCATACCAAGCATTTCAATCATACACACATTATGCCCGATATGAGTAAATACAACAAGGCATCACAACAAAACTCTACAACTCAAGTACTTTATTTAAGAGGCTCGAGGAGCCATACATAACATAGTCATACGGATAGGGTCACATGACCCAACACTCAAGTCATACAATCATACAAGCACATGCGGAAGCAAAGTAGTCTGAGTACGACTCTAGAAAGAAAGAAAGCTTGTTGGAGCCTTTCTATCTACAATGGCCCTTCACAAGTCTTAGATCGCCACCAGGTGGCTAGCTTACTCGTCAAGTCAACATCTACATAGAATCCGTCGGAGGGTAGTATAGTCCTCTGAAAAATAATGATTAGCAAACATGAGTATGAAGTACTCAAAGCAAGTCTTACCACGTAATCCTATCATACATGCACATTCTCAAGGAAGGAAGTGGAGTTAATTGCAGCAAGCCGCTTTGACTCTTGGCTAAGCTATCCACGTGTCACACTTTGCAAAGCATTTTGTCGCATACGAGTCCACTAATCACCATCACAATACTCCACCGTGGATCCTCTCTCGTCATCCCCGAGAGGGCCATCCACGATACTCACACTTATCTTGAGGCTTTTAGTAGTATCCATTTACTTGTCTATGAACTGATATAGGTAACCCGAAGTCCTTCTCCGTGGACACGGCTATTGAATAGATCATATTTAACCCTGCAGGGTATACTTCTTCACACGCGCTCACCACTTATAAATGCGTTTACCGACATGTACTCAAGAACCTTCAAGCGGAAGCCCAACGTGGGTGTCGGCCACACCTACCTAAACACTCAAGTCCCTAATCCAGGTCATCGCCTATTCGGGTTCCATCCGCAGGAGTCCGCCGAGGTTTCCCATACAGCCCCGAACGATGTGTGCGGGGTTCCCGAGATACCAAACGGCACTTTCGGTACACCGCCACGGTGCCTACCGCAACACAACCCACCCCTAAGGTCAGCGTGCGGCGGCCCCAAAGATGCTACAAACACGAAACTACTTGCAATTCCGGACTATGAACAGGGGTGGTTAAGAAGCGAGAGGGTCCATTGGTTTGGGCCCAATGCGTGGTAGTAGCTAGTTCATGGATCACAAACACAGATCTCAGTTCTTAAGTTCGGCCTCAATGAAACAACCCACCATGTACTCCTACATGGCCTCTCATTGATACCTTTACCAAATCGTGTTCAACACTTACACTCTCGAACCAACACAACCTTTCACTCCAGTTCATCATCCCGATGAGCCGGACTGACACAACTCTAAGCATAGCAAGCATAGCATGGTAGGAATCACAAACATGGCTCATTCAACTCCTACACATACTAGTGGGTTTCATCTAGTTTGTGGCAATGACAGGTCATGCAAAGGAAGTGGGTTCAACTACCGCAGACACACAACAGTTGAATCGCGTTGTCTTAATGCGAGAAACGAGCGAAGCGAGAACATGGGTTGTATCGGAATGATCAATGAATTGCTTGCCGATGGAACTGGGTAGAGAAGCGCCTTCAGATGGGTTATCGAGGTTATCTTGAGCGAGAACCTATCATGAAAACACACCAAAATAAACATACAACCAATATGCAACATTATGATGCATGCTATGACATGGCAAGATGAATGTGTGTTGGCCTAATGCAAGTTGAAGGGACGGGGATGATCTCATTTGGACCAAAGGTTTGGATGATAGATCATGTGAGTTAGTCCTAATGGTGCAAAATCTTAATCTGGTTATTCAGCATAGTTAACTTGTTTTAACATGCATGAAACCTGTACCAATGGATAGAGTGTATTTTTCTGATAAATTTTCATATATAAATCTTTGCATTTGGAGTTATAGAATAAAAGTTATAAGCATTTGAAATTTGAATTATATTACGGATTTTATTATATAGAAATAATTCCAGAATTAGAATTAATGCGTCGGCGTGAGGTCAACATGACGTCGAGGGTCAACGGGTCGTCAGTCAAACCGACCGAGTGGGACCCGCATGTCAAAGTTAGTTTAACTAATTAGTTTTAATTAAAACTAATCCTAATTAGATTAGCCGGAGGGTCCACTGTCATTGACCCAAAGGGTCAACAGGCCCTGGTGAGGTCAACTCACCGGCGTCTAGTCGCCGGGCGAGGCAGACGGCAGTGAGCAAGTGCTTTTGCACTTTCGGGCTCCAAATGGAGCGCGGGAGCATCTGGTAGCTAGAGGTGAGCGCGGTTAGTGGTGGAGTTGGTTTAGGTCGGGATGGCGGAGTGGGCGCCATGACGAGTCGGGCGGCGACCGGGCTCGCCATCGGCGGGTTAGGGGTTAGCGGCCTCGGCGAGGCGCGGGAGTCTGTGTTAGACTCGTTGGAGAGTGGTGAGGCGATGGGCATAGTGGTGTGGTCAGCGGTGACCGAAGCTCGTCGGCGACGAGTCCCATGGCGGTGGGTTCAGCGATCACCGAGTGCTCTCGTGGTGCAAGAAGAAGAGAACGGAGAGGATAGAGGGGTAGCTAGGCTCACGGTGAACTGCGGGAAGCTTCGTCTGGGTCGGGTGGACAGTGCTGGCGGCGGCGACGATGGGGATCTCCCGGCCTTGGACTCGGCGAGGTCGGAGTAGTGGCCTCGGGGTTTTGGAGCGAGGGGACTAGGCTGGCTAGGGGTAACGGGTGCGCGGAGCTGCAGACATGACGGGAGGTGCGTGGACGGCGGGAGCACGGCGTCGACGGTGGCGTGTCGGTGGCGTGGCGTCGGTCGAGGGCGAGCGAGAGAGGGAGGGGGGGAATGGGGTGTCTGGAGGTCGGGAGACGACGTGGGTCGTCCCGGTGGGCGGCGAGGCGGCGAGGGGTGAGGCAGGGCGCGGCGCCTGCTGGCGCGCTGCTGGCGCACCGGCATTAGCTTGTCGTCAAGCCGAGCCAAGCAGCTCATTGGCCTTGTTCTTTGGTGGGCATAGGTGGGCGATCGCAGCGACAGTGTAGGGTTTTTTCATTTTTTAGTCTTTTCTATTTTCTGCAATTCTGTTTAGGGTTTTTAAAAATACCAAAACCTTTTCAAAAATTACCAAAATGCTCCTGGTCACTTGTTGGAATATTCCCAACATGAAACATTTTAGTTTAACAATTTTTGAACACTTAAAATAATTTTCATAATTTAAAATGCCCATTTCAAAAACTTGTGATTTAACTATAGAACCCTTAGGTGACCTAGAAGATGTTCCACCTTCTTTGTCATGGATCCTAAACCCAAACAAAGAGGATGAGCATTTTGAAGGGCATTTCGGATTCATTGAATTAAATTTTAGTAAACCCTAGTTATTTTAAAGGGGGTGTTCGGGGTTTCTCGCCTTCCCCATTTCAAATTCAGATGAAATTTAAACATGATGCACACCCTAATGCATGGTCTATCTGGGATGTGACATTTTACGATCCAGATGTTCATTCTATGGACCTGACCGATCCATTTGATTGTGATCGCCAAAACAGTCTTTGGAGTTAGATGTTGTTGCCCTTTTCAACTGGGTTTTTGTAAACTTGATGAACAATCAACCCTCGTGCTTTTGTACAGCTTTGTAAGCTGGAGTTAGATGTTCTGCCCTTTTCAACTCGGTTTGTGATTGTCATATTTTCTTTGAAACAAGGCAAATGGCTTGCCATTCGTTTAATTTAGAGTGAAATATTGTAACAAATCACAACCAAGGGAAATAACATCACTCACGCCGGTTGCTTGAGCTCACTGTGCATTACAAAAGCCAAGTGACTAGCCCCCACCACCCCACCACCAACCTCGTATCCCCTCCGCTGCGATCGACGGCGATCTTCAACACTCTGTTCGATTCCGTCCGAGGCCTGCTGCTGCCCTCCGCCTTGCGGCCTTGGTTCGCTTCGCCGTGCATGCGCGCCGCCTCTTGCGTTGTCAACGTCGTCAACAACCTAGAGGAACAAGGAGATGATTGTACATGGAGAGGATGACAGTAGGGACCCACCAGCGTCATGGCGAGACGCAAGCAAGTGCCTCTATAGTACAAGCCCAAAAATATGGTTCCTCCTAATGGTTGGACATCCGGGGCTCACGCCATCGTCAACATAGTCAATAAACGAGAATTACACTACGAGCGGTGACACGAGGGACCCAAACAAGTCGCGCAGTTTTTTTAGGAACAAGCAGTTTTTTGAGACAATGAGGAACGAAAGCGGTTGTTATTTATACTAGTTTTAGCGACGGATCAGGGTAACAATGGGGCTGTGGCCTGCCTAGCGAGGTTTTATTTATGTTTACCACATCATGAGCCCAGCTTGTGTTTTTTTTTTTCTGAAAATGGCTAGCCCAATTCTATTTTTTAAAGAAATACCCAAACAAGGCCTACTTGTTTTATCGGCCTATTTGGCTGCAAATGTTTCAAGACGAGGAGAGTTTCATTGGTTTGCCCGAAATGGCATGTACATTTTTAAAAGACATCAAACCGAATTAGTTTCATTTTTTCATTACAAGATCTTAAATTCCATAGATTTTTATGCGTGGACAATTATTTTGATTTTATATTTATATAAATTTTTTTTCGAAATAGTTTGAATGTGAATCGATATTTCTGGATTAAAAACAGTTGACCGCACCGAAATATGCAAAATTTCGTATACTTTTTAACCGTGGCCACAATATGGGGTGTAATATGGGCTCCAAAAAAAATCTTAAGAATTAGCAAATGGGTTGTACATTATTAGAAATAATGGCAGATGGGATGTATGCTGTTTTCCACAGATTTGAGGCTGACTTGTGCGCCTACTATAGGTTGACGCGTATGCTTTCATAAAAAAAAGTTGACGCACACGCAACGCCCTGTCAACTTAGTCAACACACGAGAGCAGTGATTGTTGGATATCCATCCAACGGCTGACATGCTTCTTTAATCTCTGCTCTTCATGCTCCAGCCGCTCAAACAAGCGCCGGCGGGACTGCTGCTCCCTCCTCCCATGACGGCTATCTTTGTCAAGCAGGCCTCATGGCCCCACCAGACTCGATCGCTGGCCTAGCCATCCCTCTACTCACCCACACTGCTGTTATTCTCCGTGACGATGAGCGAACCAATAAACCTCGTACTTCTCCACGTGGGAAAAAACTGCCGAGTATTCCACGGCTCGTGTCGTTCCCTTCCTAGGCCTCGTCGTCGTCCACCGCCCTGGTGCTCTCGGCGCGACCTGGTCAACGTGGTCAATGAACGACATCCATCGGAAGTGGAATGTACGTGGAGAGGCTGACAGTTGGGTCCACGGCCGCACGCAAGGAAATGCCTCCTTATTACGCGCAAAATAATGATACCTCCACCTGACAGCTAGGACCCATAGGAAGGGCCTCTATATTTCGCGAAAAAAATATTCCCCGCCGATGTGTCGACCCATCGCTTATATCTTCGCCGCAAGGAAGTGCCTCCTTATTACGCCCAAAAAATGAATACCCCTCGCTAGCCGGGACCCACCATATTGTTGGGCTGACTTGTGGGCCTACTAAGTTGACGGGACGGAGGGCTTTGTCAACTTAGTCAATACTCGATGACCGTATGATGTCCATCCAACGGCCATACGGCTTCTTCAACCTCTGGTCTTCTTGCTCCGGCCGCCCAAAGCAGCGCCGGTCGTGCCGCCGCTTCCCGCCTCCGTGGCGGTTGTGCTACCGCTTGCTCCGCCTCCGTGGGTCGGCTCGCGTCGTCGCCTTCCTAGGCATCGCCGTAAATCCATCGTCGTGGTGCTCTCGGCGGCATGGTCAATGTGGTCAACGACCGACTTCCATCGGAAGATCTTCAGACGTCGAGAGGTCGAGGTGGGTCCACGGCAGCCGCAAGGAAGTGCCTCCTTATTACGCTGAAAATAATTATTCCTCCACGGCGACAATGGGACCCATCGGACGGGCCACCAGTATTTTGTGAAATAAATCGTTTCCCCATGACTGTTGGGACCCGCCGGACGGGCCACCGTATTTCGCGAAAAAAATGTTCCCCGCACTGTCTGCTCGGACCCACCGGAAGTGCCTCCTTATTACGCACAAAAAAATGAATACTCCCCCGGCTAGCTGGGACCCACCTTGGTGGGAGGCTGTCTTGTGGGCCTACTAAGTTGACGGGGCCGAAGGGCTTTGTCAACTTAGTCAATATGAGCGATTCTAGCTCCAGTGACCGTATGATGTCCATCCAACGGTCGTAGTGCTTCTTCAACCTCTGGTCTTCTTGCTCCAGCCGCCCAAAGCAGCGCCGGTCGTGCCGCCGCCTCGCCGCCTCCGTGGCGGTTGTGCTACCGCTCCTCCGCCTCCGTGGCGGCTCCCGTCGTCGCCTTCCTAGGCATCGCCGTCGTCCACTATCGTGGTGCTCTCGGCGCGGCATGGTCAATGTGGTCAACGACCGACTTCCATCGGAAGAGTACTGTACGTCGAGAGGCTGACAGCTGGGTCCACGGCAGTCGCAAGGAAGTGCCTCCTTATTACGCGGAAAATAATTATTCCTCCACCTGACAGCGGGGACCCATCGGACGGGCCACCAGTATTTTGTGAAATAAATCGTTTCCCCATGACTGTTGGGACCCGCCGGACGGGCCACCGTATTTCGCGAAAAAATGTTCCCAGACATGCTCGCTCGGACCCACCGGAAGTGCCTCCTTATTACGCACAAAAAAATGAATACTCCCCCGGCTAGCTGGGACCCACCTTGGTGGGAGGCTGTCTTGTGGGCCTACTAAGTTGACGGGGCCGAAGGGCTTTGTCAACTTAGTCAATATGAGCGATTCTAGCTCCAGTGACCGTATGATGTCCATCCAACGGTCGTAGTGCTTCTTCAACCTCTGGTCTTCTTGCTCCAGCCGCCCAAAGCAGCGCCATCGTGCGCATGCTCTTGCCTCCCATGGCGGTTCAGGCTGCCGTGGAGGCCTCATCGCCCCTACTATTCCCACCGCTGGCGAGCCTGCGGCGACGGCAACCTCACACCGCAGCCGAACCGGTGAACCCTCGTACTCCTCTCCGCTGGGCTTCCCTTGCCGTGTCTTCCCGGCTCGAAGTCATCCCTTCCTAGGCCTCGTCGTGCCGCCCACCGCCCGTGGTGCTCTCTCGTGGCGTGGTCAACGTGGTAAAGGAACGACTTCCATCGGAAGAGTATCAGTATCTTGGAGAGGCCGACAAGTGGGTCCACGGCCACGACCCAGTTTTTGTGTGATTTGCCAATTAAGTCGCTTTGTCGGCCTGTTGGGTTGCAAATCTTTCAAGACGAGGAGAGCTTTTCATTGGTGGGCGAGAAAATGGCCCATCAAGAATGAGAAATGGGCTGTACATTTTTAAAACACATCAAGCCGGCAATTAGTTTCAAATATATTTTTTTCATTTCAAGATTTTAAGTTACATTAATTTTTATGCGTGGAGAATTTGTTGGATTTTATATTGATATACATTTATTTTTAAAATTAGTTTGAATGTGAGTGAAATTTGGGATTAAAAACAGTTGGACCGCACCAAAATATGCAAAATTTTGTATAATTTTTAACCGTGGTCACAATATGGGCTGTAATGCTAACAAAAAGAATATGGGCTCCAAAAAAACCTTAATAATTAGCAAATGGGCTGTAAATTATTAGAAATAATGACAGATGGGCTATATGCTGTTTTCCACAGATTTGAGGCTTTCCTAAAAAGGTTGACCTGGCGAGTGGCGGTTGGATGTCCATCCAACGCCGTCGTCTTCTTCAATCTCTGCTCTTCTGATCCGGCCGCTCAAACAAGCGCCGGCGGGACTGCTGCTCTCTCTCTCCATGGCCGGCTATGTTGCCGCAAGAAGCCTCACGGCCCCACCATACTCAAATCGCTGGCCTAGCCATCCTCTACTCACCCACACCTGCTTTGTTATTCTCTGGCGGCGACGGCAGATTTAATAAACCCTCGCTCGATCGTACTCCCCTCCGCGTGGGAAACAAGCTGCTGAGTCTTCCCCGCCTCCGTGTCGTTCCTTCCTAGGCCTCGCCGTCGTCCACCGCCTGGTGCTCTCGGCGCGGCCTGGTCAACGTGGTCAACAATCGACATGCATCTGAAGTGGACTATACGTGGAGAGGCCGACAGCTTGGTCCACGGTCCCGACGCAAGGAAATGCCTCCTTATTACGCGCAAAATAATGATTCGTCCACGACATCGGGACCCACCGAAAGGGCCTCGGTATTTCGCGAAAAAACGTGTCACCGACATCTCGGACCCACCAGCTATATCTTCGCACGCAAGGAAGTGCCTCCTTATTACGCACACAAAAATGAATACTCCCCCTGTTAGCTGGGACCCAGTATAGTGGCAGGCTGACTTGTGGGCCTACTAAGTTGACGGGACGGAGGGCTTTGTCAACTTAGTCAATATGCACGATTCTAGCTCCGGTGACCGACGATGTCCATCCAACGGCCGTAGTGCTTCTTCAACCTCTGGTCTTCTTGCTCCGGCCGCCCAAACCAGCGCCGGTCGTGCCTCATGCTCCGCCTCCGTGGCGGCTGCGATGCGGCGGAGGCCTCACCGCCCCTACTACTCCCACGGTGGCAGGCCATCCTCTACTCACCCACACCCCTGTTATTCTCATGCGGCGACGGCAGCCTCACACGGCAAGCGAACGGTGAACCTCGTACTCCTCACGCGTGGGCATCCATCGCCGCGTCTTCCCGGCTAGCGTCGTCCCTTCCTAGGCCTCGCCGTCGTCCACCACCCCGGTGCTCTCGGTCTTGGCGTGGTCAACGTGGTCAAGGAGCGGCTTCCACCGCCGTGGTGCTCTCGCGCGGCGTGGTCAACGTGGTAAAGGCGACTTCCATCGGAAGAAATCTTGTATCTGGAGAGGCCGACAGTGGGTCCACGGCCACTGACCAGCTTTTTTGTGATTTGCCAATTAAGTCGCTTTGTCGGGCCTGTTGGGCTGCAAATCTTTCAAGACGAGGAGAGCTTTTCATTGGTGGCGAGAAAATGGCCCATCAAGAATGAGAAATGGGTTGTACATTTTAAAACACATCAAGCCGCAATTAGTTTCAAATATATTTTTTCATTTCAAGATTTTAAATTACATTAATTTTTATGCGTGGAGAATTTGTTGGATTTTATATTGATATACATTTATTTTTAAAATTAGTTTGAATGTGAGTCGAAATTTCGGGATTAAAAACAGTTCGGACCGCACCAAAATATGCAAAATTTTGTATAATTTTTTAACTGTGGCCACAATATGGGCTGTAATGCTAATAAAAAGAATATGGGCTCCAAAAAAACCTTAAGAATTAGCAAATGGGCTGTAAATTATTAGAAATAATGACAGATGGGCTATATGCTGTTTTCCACAGATTTGAGGCTTTCCTAAAAAAGGTTGGCCTTTAGCGGTGGCGGTTGGATGTCCATCCAACGGCCGTCGTCTTCTTCAATCTCTGCTCTTCTGATCCGGCCGCTCAAACAAGCGCCGCTGGACTGCTGCTCTCTCCTCCTCGCGGCCGGTTTCAGGTTGCCCAAGAGCCTCACGGCCCCACCGTATTCTCATCGCTGGCCTAGCCATCCTCTACTCACCCACACTGCTTTGTTATTCTCTGGCGACAGCAGACGAACCGATAAACCCTCGTTCATCGTACTCCCCTCGCGTGGGAAACAATCGCTGAGTCTTCCCGCCTCCGTGTCGTTCCTTCCTAGGCCTCGCCGTCGTCCACCGCCACTGGTGCTCTCGCGCGCTGCCTGGTCAACGTGGTCAACGACCGACATGCATCTGAAGTGGACTATACGTGGAGAGGCCGACAGTTGGGTCCACGGCCGCACGCAAGGAAATGCCTCCTTATTACGCGTAAAATAATGATTCGTCCACCTGACATCAGGGACCCACCGAAAGGGCCTCGGTATTTCGCGAAAAAAACGTGCCGCTGACATCTCGGACCCACCAGCTATATCTTCGCACGCAAGGAAGTGCCTCCTTATTACGCACACAAAAATGAATACTCCCCCTGTTAGCTGGGACCCAGTATAGTGGCAGGCTGACTTGTGGGCCTACTAAGTTGATGGGGACGGAGGGCTTTGTCAACTTAGTCAATATGCACGATTCTAGCTCCGGTGACCGACGATGTCCATCCAACGGCCGTAGTGCTTCTTCAACCTCTGGTCTTCTTGCTCCGGCCGCCCAAACCAGCACCGGTCGTGCCTCATGCTCCGCCTCCCGTGGCGGCTGCGATCTGGCGGAGGCCTCACCGCCCTACTACTCCCACAGCTGGCGGGCCATCCTCTACTCACCCACACCCCTATTATTTCTGCGGCGACGGCAGCCTCACACGGCGGCGAACGGTGAACCTCGTACTCCTCACGCGTGGGCATCCACTGCTGCGTCTTCCCGGCTAGCGTCGTCCCTTCCTAGCCTCGCCGTCATCCACCGCCACGGTGCTCTCGGTCTGGCGTGGTCAGCGTGGTCAAGGAACGGCTTCCATCGGATGTGGACTGTACATGGAGAGGCCGAATTTGGGTCCACGGCCGCGACAAGGAAGTGCCTCCTTATTACGCGCAAAATAATTATTCCTCCACCGACAGCGGGGACCCACCGGACGGGCCACCATATTTCGCGAAAAACGTTTCCCCGACTCTGGGACCCACCAGCTACACCTTCGCAAGCAAGGAAGTGCGTCGGGCAAAAAAAGCGATTCGCCCCCATTGCTGGGACCCACCGGCTACATCGTCGACGCAAGGAAGTGCGGCGATCGGGACCCACCTGGTCGAGCGCACGTACATAGATCTTGGTGGATGTAGAGGCGAGCACGTGTCGAGTAGAGGCGCGCGACGTAGCATGTACACGCACGTCTGCCGGAGGGTGCAAGAAAGAAAATCTGACACGCACGCATTACATACTGGCGGGGTCTCTAACGCCTATCGCGCATACGTACATGGCTAGGTCGGAACGGAGAAACAGCGTCGTCGTCGTGTTCATGGGGAGCCAACCGGCTGGGTCGGAACGAGAATGCGTGGTCGTGTTCGCCGGGAGGGCTTGGACGGAACATGCGATGGAAACGAGGCTGGCGTCGCACAACGGAGGAAGCGGCCTTGTGTTCGACCAGCCACGTCAAGCGGGTCTGTTGATCGGGAGGGGCTGGCGTCCGCAAAGCGGAGAAGCGGACCTCCTACGGTCGAAGCGGGGTCTGTTGATCGGGAGGGTGTGGCGTCGCAAAGCGGAGAAACGAACCTCCTACGGTCAAACGGGGTTCTGTTGATATGGAGGGTGTGGCGTGCCGCAAAAGCGGACCGAAACGGACTTGTGTTGGAGCACTACGGTCGAAGCAGGGGGGGGGTGTGGCGTCCGCAAAGCAGGACTCCACGGGATCTGTTCATCTCCACCGTCGACCTCCTCCGGCCTCCACGGGCTACCGTCAACCTCCTCCGGCCTCCACGAGCTCCTGTTCATCCGGCCTCCACCGTGTGCTACTCCACCGCTCTTGTTCAACCACCCTCCACGGGCACCCCTCCATCGTCTCTGTTCATCCAGCCCTCCACACCACGGGTCTGTTCAACCACCCTCCACGGCCACCCCTCCATCGTCTCTGTTCATCCAACCCTCCACACCACGGGTTCCTGTTCATCCAGAGGCAACGCGCGGCGCTCATTATTCATCCAATCCCCCCCGCAACACTCCTTTGTTCATCCCAGAGGCAGCATCGATCGGCTTGATTAGCAGCGAGAGCGAAGAATCGCTCCATCGGGTTCGATTAACGACCATCGATCGATCGCTCGGGTTCGATGAACGCGTAACTGCAGTCAATCGCTCGGGTTCGATTAGAGCCCAACGCCTCGCTTCGGCTTGATTAGAGCCAACGCCGCACACACGCTGCAGACGTCACGAGAAAGCGTGCATCGCTCGGCCCCGACCTCCCACCGTAACGGCAACTCCCGAATTTTCCTCCCTCGCTTCTACCACGGTTTTTTCCGTCATGGATGGCCCAAAGAATGTCATGCAGCTGCGTCTCCGCCCGCCTGGGACGAAAAGCCCATTTTCTGTCATGATTTTTGTCATAGAAGTAGGAGCCCACCACATCTATGATGATACCAGGTTTTGTCACAATTATCGTCATAGAAGTGTCATATGTATGACAGAAAAAAAATTTGTTCGGCCCAAAATGTCACGGATGTGTCTTTTTTTTGTAGTGCTATGCATCAAAACCACAAAGAATTTTCGTCAAGTGTGCTGTTTTAACCTTCAACAAGGACCGACCGTAGTCAAACTCGATTCAACTAAAGCTGGAGAAACAGACACCCGCCAGCCACCTGTGTGCAAAGCATGTCGGTAGAACCGGTCTCATGAACATGGTCATGTAATGTTGGTCCAGGCCGCTTCATCCAACAATACCGCCGAATCAAAGTAAGACGTTGGTGGTAAGTAGTATGACTATTATCGCCCACAACTCTTTGTGTTCTACTCATGCATATCATCTACACATAGACCTGGCTCGGATGCCACTGTTGGGGAACGTAGCATGCAATCTCAAAAAATTTCCTACGATCACGCAAGATCTATCTAGGAGATGCATAGCAACGAGAGGGGGAGAGTGTGTCCACGTACCCTCGTAGACCGAAAGCGGAAGCGTTAGATTAACGCGGTTGATGTAGTCGAACGTATTCACGATCCAACCGATCTTAGTACCGAACATACGGCACCTTCGAGTTCAGCACACGTTCAGCTCGATGACGTCCCTCGAATTCTTGATCCAGCAGAGGGTCGAGGGAGAGTTCCGTTAGCACGATTGAGTGGTGACGGTGATGTGATCCTCGCAGGGCTTCACCTAAGCACTACGACGCTATGACCGGAGGAGTAAACTGTGGAGGGGGGCACCTCACGCGGCTAAGAGAACAATTGATGTGTCTTTGGGGTGCCCCCTTGCCCCCGTATATAAAGGAGGAGGGGGAGGTCGGCCGGCCCTAGGGGGCGCGCCAAGTGCGGGGAGTCCCACTAGGACTCCTAGTCCTAGTCGGCTCCCCCCTTCCTTCCAACGGAGAGGGGGAAAGAGGGGAGAGGAGAAGGAAAGGGGGCCGCGCCCCCCACACCTTGTCCAATTCGGATTGGCAAGGGGGGCGCCACCACTTGTGGCCTTCCTCCCTCTCTCCACTATGGCCCATGAGGCCCATTAACTTTCCCGGGGGGTTCCGGTAACCTCCAGGTACTCTGAAAAATCCCCGAACCTCTTCGGAACCATTCCGGTGTCCATATATAACCTTCCAATATATCAATCTTTACCTCTCGACCATTTAGAGACTCCTCGTCATGTCCGTGATCTCATCCGGGACTCCGAACAAACATCGGTCACCAAAAGACATAACTCATAATACAAATCGTCATCGAATGTTAAGTGTGAGGACTCTACGGGTTCGAGAACTATGTAGACATGACCAAGACACATCTCCGGTCAATAACCAATAGCGGAACCTGGATGCTCATATTGGTTCCTACATATTCTTCGAAGATCTTTATCGGTCAAACCGCATAACAACATACGTCATTCCCTTTGTCATCTGTATGTTACTTGCCCGAGATTCGATCGTCGATATCATCATAACTAGTTCAATCTCGTTACCGGCAAGTCTCATTACTCGTTCCGTAATGCATCATCCCGCAACTAACTCATTAGTCACATTGCTTGCTAGGCTTATAGTGATGTGCATTACCGAGAGGGCCCAGAGATACCTCTCCGATACTCGGAGTGACAAATCCTAATCTCGATATATGCCAACCCAACAAACACCTTCGGAGACACATGTAGAGCATCTTTATAATCACCCAGTTACATTGTGACGTTTGATAGCACACAAGGTGTTCCTCCGGTATTTGGGAGTTGCATAATCTCATAGTCAGAGGAATATGTATAAGTCATGAAGAAAGCAATAGCAATAAAACTTAATGATCATTATGCTAAGCTAACGGATGGGTCTTGTCCATCACATCATTCTCTAATGATGTGATCCCATTCATCAAATGACAACACATGTCTATGGCCAGGAAACATAACCATCTTTAATTAACGAGCTAGTCAAGTAGAGGCATACTAGGAATACTCAGTTTTATCTATGTATTCACACGTGTACTAAGTTTCCGGTTAATACAATTCTAGCATGAATAATAAAATTTTACCATGATATAAGGAAATATAAACAACAACTTTATTATTGCCTCTAGGGCATATTTCCTTTAAAATTCAACTTAGCTAGACGCGTCATAACACCAAAACTAATGTGACAAAGACGTGAATGCCAAACTTCAGATCCGTTAACACCCAAATGAATATTGTTCATGACTTTATTACAAAAATCTGCGAGGGAAAGGCGGAACATCCCTCCGCACTCATAACCTTTTCCAACAAAGAGCCCATATTTCGTAACAATTAATTTATTAGACTCGAATACCAACTTATTAAACCCTTCTCTACATAGAAGGGAGCCACTAACGAGGTTCTTCTTGATGGCGGGGACATGCTGCACGTTATTCGGGTGAACGATCCTTCCTGAAGTAAACTTTAGATCGACTGTGCCAACACCATGAACATAAGCACTCATGCCATTGTCAATCAATACGGGCCCATGGCCTGTGACTTGGTAAGAAGAAAATAATGAAATGTCTAGACACGCATGAACACCTGCACCTGTGTCCACCCATCAATCAGTGGATTGAAACACTGAAAATACAATAAATAAATTACCGTACCCAGATGCACCATTCTCATTGTTGCCCACAAACATGTTGGCAGACTTGGAGTCCTGCCCTGGCTTCTTGTACTTGTTTGGGCACTTGTTGGCCCAATGTTCCTCCGAACCACAAGTGAAGCATCCATCTCCCTTCTTGTTCTTCTTGAAGGTCTTCTTACCTTTCTTATTAAAGTCGGTATTCTGGTGGACACCATTCTTTCTCTTGGACTTGTGGGAGTTAAAGTTTCTCTGATGTACCATATTGGCGACAGAAGTACCTTCGACCACTTTCCCATGCGAGTCCTTTGCTCTGAAGTTCTGCTCAACACTCAGATGGCCGATGGCATCCTCTACTGAGAATTCACGCCTCCGATGTTTCAAAGTGGTAGCAAAGTTCCTTCAGGAATTAGAGAGCTTAGCGATTATACATCCCGTGACAAATTTGCCCGGTAAATCGCGCTTAAGAAGCTCAAGCTCCTTAGCGATGCATATTATCTCATGAGCCTGTTCCAACACAGGATGATTCTTGACCATCTTGTAATCGTGGAACTGCTCTATAATATACATCTCACTCCCAGCGTTGGTGGCCCTGAATTTAGATTCGAGCGCCTCCCACAAGTCCTTGGCAACTCGCACATGTAAATATGCGTCAATCAACTTATCTCCCATCATGCTCAAAACCGCTCCGAGAAATACGACGGTGGCTTCCTTGAACGCCTTCTCCTGTTCAGGAGCAATCGTTCCCATGGAAGGGACACAGGCGACCCAGAACACGTTCATAGCCGTGAGCCATAAGGTGGTTTTGGTCTTCCAACGCTTAAAATATGTACCGGTAAAACTTATCCAGTTTCAGTGCAGCGACAAAGCCACTAGCCGAAAAATGCCTACACAAATTAGGTTTTTGGAACCATCTCCACGTTAATGTACTTACCAAACTTCTCATCAAAACATAACTAAATCATAGGCAGGATTTGATAAACATTTATTTGCACAACCGCATTAATACAGACAGGTAATCACAAGCTAATGTACTAGAATATTTACATCTCGTTGCAACATACATGCACTGTATTATTTATTGATTTAAATTAGAAAATAAATAGCGTTCCTTTTCCTGCTAGGCGGAGTGGTTCGTCCAACATTCCATATTTCCCCCTGATGATTATTCCTTGAAAAGTGCCTTAATTGTCTTATCTTTTATTTTCTTTGGCAAGTCAATAAGTGATTACAAAATAAAATCATAGGGATAGTTTGGCAAACATTTATTCACGCAATCATATGGTTGTCTACGCAAGTGACAACTGAAAGATGGTGCATCTTGTGCTGGATTTGTGGTTGGAGGATGACAGTCCCGATTTTCTCCTCCGACGTTGTAGTCGTGCAGGGGTGTCAGTTCCGGACTTCGACGGCGTGTTCGCGGTCTGATTCTTTTAGCGGCAATGGTTTTGCTTCAGGCAAACTACTTTGGAGTTCCGTAAAGCTGCTGATCAACGATGGAGCCGCGTCGAGCTCGGGTGAAAAGTGTCTTATTTTCCTTAGCATGGAGGGACATGCGCTGGTTCTTTGCATAGGATTATCCTATCTTTTCAGTCCTGTAATATCAATGTTTAAGTGGGTTGTAACCGAATTTTTATTTTATTAATGAGACATATATTACTATGAAAAAAAAGTGCAGACCACCCATATGCACGGGCAAATACCTAGTATAAGATCAAACAAAAAGGAATTTGAAATGAAAAAAATCCCTTGGCCTTCGAGAAAACACGACACGAAAGATCATTTCTGCTCCATTCTGGGCACAAAAGAGCAGCGGTCTTGCACCCTGAACTGGCAAGAGCTGGGGCTCCCAAGGGTGGCGACAGCTGGGCTGGATAATCCCTTCACGGAGGAGGAGGTGTGGGCTGCCATGCTTGCCTCCCCAAGCGAGAAGGCGCCGGGTCCTGATGGCTTTAACGGAGTTTTCTTCCGCTCATGCTGGGACATAATCAAAGGAGATGTTATGGCCATGTTTCAGCAGTTCCACGGCTTATCTGGAGCAAATTTTGGGCACATTAACGATGCTCTGGTGGCGCCGCATAAAGAAGGATGGTGCGAGAAAGAGTTGGAGACTTCAGGCCTATTAGTCTGATCAACTCGATCCCAAAGCTTATTGCAAAGGTTTTATCCATGCGCCTCTCAACGGTTATGGACACACTCATTTCGCCAGCCCAAAGTGCTTTCATGAATTCAAGATGCCTGCAAGACAACTTCTTATATGTCCAAAATTGTGTTCGGTCCCTGCACCGCAAGAAGAAGGCTGCCCTCCTGATCAAGTTGGATATTGCTCGAGCCTTCGACTCCGTGTCTTGGGAATACATTCGGAACTTCTCACAGTCTTGGGCTTGGCGCAGTGGAGGAACTGGATTGCCCATACGCTTTCCTCCTCCTCATCTCGCTTTCATCTTGAATGGCATCCCGGGTGCAGCGATCAAACACAGAAAAGGCCTAAGGCAGGGCGATCCGTTGTCCCCCCTGCTGTTCATCTTGGCTATTGACCCCCTCCACCGTCTCATCTCCAAGGCGGCCTCTGAGGGGATCATTGCACCATTTGGGCGAGATGTCAAACTCGAGTCGGTCTATATGCGAGATGATGCGATAATTTTGCAAACCAGACAAGGAGGAAATTGACAAGCTGCTACAACTCCTCGAGCTGTTCGGTGGCGCCTCGGCTGCACCTCAACCAAGCAAAATCTTGAGAAGCCCCATCATATCTGAAGAGCTGGACTGGACCTCATCTCGCAGAATTTTGGAGGCAAATCAAACCTTTCCCAATAACATACCTTGGTCTTCCGATCAGTTTGGGACGATTGCGACTTGTGCATCTGCGGTTTGTGCTTGATAGAATCGAGCAAGGGTGGCCGGTGGAAAGGCAAGTTAATATCAATTGCAGGAAGAAGGGTGTTAGTTATTTGTGTTCTCACGGCGATCCCCACCATACTGCCGGTGTTCTGGCCTTGAAGAAGTTCTTCAAAGAAGTGGACAAAGCAAGGCGGCGTTTCCTCTGGCGCAGGATGATGACCTCGCGCGGAGGAAAATGCAAGGTCAACTGGACGACGGTTTGCTCGCCAACGGATAGAGGGGGATTGGGAATTCACAACTTGAGCAAATTCTCCGAGCTCTCCGGTTCTTGGCTGGCTATGGCTTGCATGGCACCACCAAGACCGCCCATGGGCGAACCTTTGAACTACCATGCGATCAAGACGGCATGGCTCTTTCTTTGCCGCCATTAACGATGACCCTCGGCGACGGACGGCGACCTCTTTTGGAGCTCCACGGCTCACCTCGCCACCGTTGGCGCCTTGTTCCCGACACATTCAAAAGATTGAGAGGAAAAGCAGAAAGCGGTGGCGGGTGCTGCTGCATAATGACTCATGGATTCGTGGATCTGCGGCATCGAGGCTACGACGACATCGCTACAAACTTCCTTCTCATGTGGCGAGTCATTGCGAGTGCAAACACTTGATTACAGCGAGGACCCAAGATAGCATCGATGGATATTTGGCGCCTCGGGAAGTACTCGGTGGCTCGGCATACAAGGCCCAATTTGCGGAGACACAGCAGACGGACAACAAGGCCCTCTTATGGGCAACTTGGGCTCTGGCAAGGTGAAGTTCTTCATTGGCTGCTTTGCCCGGGATAGATTATGGTGCAATGACAGATTGCAAAGGAGAAATTTGGGTCGATGGCTATTTCGTCGGTGTGCATGCGATGCCTTGAATCATCGTTCATCGCTCTGGGAGTTCCATTGTCTCGGGATGTTTGGCGAAGGTTGCCTCCTCCGGGTTGTGCCGTCTCTTAGCCGCACCAAACGGGCCTTCAGGATCGTCAAAGCAGCGGTTCAGCGTGCCATGCTGTATGGCCGGAGCAACAAATAGGAAAAGGGTGCAGTCCACATTGATGCTGGTGGCCTGGCATATATGGCTAGAGAGAAATGCGAGAACTTTCAGTGATCGCCAACGACAGAGTGGTGAAATCCTTGCAGCAATAAGGCAAGACATGGATTCGTGGAGGAGGCTTGCCGGGGCCAAATGCCTAGAAACACCACTTGGTGACCCAGGCTGATTTCTGTACCATCTTTTTGGTGAAATGGCGTTCCCACTACTGGCGCCAACTCTGTAACCCCCACCATGATCACTTGATCATGAACTTTTTCCGCATGCTCCCTGCTTAATCAATGAAAAGCCAGCAACCTAGATCTTTCAAAAAAAGAGAAAACACGGCACGTCGGTAGCCCACTCAGCGGGCCCACCGGCAGTTCCCCTAGGTCACGCACGCCCAGGCGCACTCTGGTCGCGACGAGGGTTTCACTTGAAAGCCCAAACCGAACAAACCCTCAGCTCGAAAGATCGCGCGGCGCAGCAAGCATCCGCCTTCCCATTCTCTTCTCCCTCCCACCCCTCGCCGCCGCCTCCCTGCCGTCTCGCCTCTCGCCAGATCGCCATGGCATTGCACGCCCCCGTCCTCGTGCTGAGTAAGCGCCCTTCGCCCCTCGCCTCCCCGACCCCACTCCTCCCCGCCCCCTAGGGTTTCCGCGCCGCCCCTTTCCCTCTATTTTCCGATAGCATCCGTGTCTTCTCGCTTCTAGGTTTTGGGATAGGCAGCGCCTGGAACTCCTGGTGTCGAAGTTTACACGACTTGAATCCACGATTTGGCTTTGCCTGTTTAGCTATATTGTTTCTTTGCTCTGATCTGATCTATATCGTTTCTGTTTATGCGCATTTCTTTCTAATGTTGTGCGTTTTTGTTCCGATTTGAGCAGAGGACTCGTTGAAGAGGGAGTCGGGCGCGAAGGTTCAGCATGGCAACATCCAGGCCGCGAAGGTTTGTGCTCTTGAGTCTTGGGCTTTGTTTCGCTGCGTCAGTTGGGTGCTGGTGTTGTCGTTGATGCCTCTCAGGCAGTACTCGCTAGATCGTAGCCAATCAGTTCACCGTAGGATGCACGTTTCACTGTTAATGCCACAGTATAGATCTGCGCAAGTGATCCTAGCCAAGATGTCAGAGTAATCTGTTATCTCCTTGCCCTGGGCGTCACATAGGTCAGGTGTCTTATTAGCTTAATCTGAGGGTGTGAATGTGGGAACCTTCAATTGACTATCTGGCTGTTTGGCAGGTCGGTTTTGGTTTGCTACTGTTTTAGCCCGACAATCAAGAAGTTTTAAATTTTTGTCTTGTGAGGGCTAGTTGATTCATTTACATCGATCTCCTTCTAGTGTTGGGTAAACCTAATGATTTTATGTGCAGGCTGTGTCAGACATCATTCGCACTACGCTCGGTCCTAGGTCCATGTTGAAGATGCTTCTGGATGCCAGTGGAGGTACTTTCACACTCTTAACATATTCTCGGCACTGTGATATGCCAGCTGATGTTACACTCTGTCATCCATACATAGTACTTGTTATCAGAGTACACAACGATAGCAAGCACATCTGTTAAAAAAGTTAGTTCATTCTGTTTCATGTTGGATAATGTTTGCATGATTCCACTTGTTTAGCAGGCTACACTGTTTATTGTTTTCAAAAGTCTAACTATCTTAATTTGCTTTGGAGATTAAATGTATCAACAGCAACTTGAACTCATTGTATTTTTATCTCCCTTAATTGCACAACTATCATTAATGCATTTGGGACGATACAGTGCTCCATATAGTTTATGAAACCACGCCAGTTAATGTAATATGGGATGATGTCTCGGAAGAATATCGGCGGAGGGGGTGCTTAACAGATGCCCGTAGACAAATGTATCGAGGGTAGATCCTTATGAACAGGTTTTGCTTGAACCAGATCAAGCTTCTGCCCTCCACTAGGCTTTTTGTGTGGGCTCTTGGCTTATTTGTGTCAAAATGCTCGCGTCTTGTACTTTTGTTTGCTTATAACTTCACATCTAAAATTACCATGAGTAATTGCTTGCTTTTTGCGTAATACTGAGAATTGTTATTGGAGATAATTCATAGTCTGTTTACACCACTCTGGAGTTAATTTTACATTTATGTTTGCATTACATAATTTGTTTTTGCAGGTATTGTGGTTACTAACGATGGCAATGCTATACTGCGGGAACTAGACATTGCACATCCTGCTGCTAAGGTGTGTGGAATGTTTGTTTTTTCTCTCTCTCTTGTTTACGTCTTATGTGGTTAGAATTGGCTGTCAATCTGTAATATTTGTCATGAAGTGGATGAAACTATGTTCAATCTAACTCTCCCTTTTCAATCTGTGCAGTCTATGATTGAGCTAAGCCGCACACAGGATGAAGAAGTGGGAGATGGGACAACGTCTGTCATTGTTCTAGGTATGATGTTTTCTGTGATGCATTCCTTTCTGGTAATTACTTTTCTATTGATGAATATCAAGATCATTATTTACTTGTGTCCAAGTTTTATTATTTTCGTAAGCATGCCATCCGAGGTCAATAAACTTTGCTATAACTGTGGATTCTGTTTCTGGTCAAACTAAGCATATGGCTACTAAGTAGACTAATATAGTTGCACTTTAATCGTCAAATTCTGTTTCTGGTCTGTCATTATTTCTTTGTAGCTAAGTGTACTAAATTGTCGCATTTCAAAGTTTAAGCTATCAAGAATGACTAAAAATCAGTTTTCAGTAGCCAGGAAGCTTATTTGGTTTGGGACTTTATTCTTTTGTACTAACTTTTTTGTTTTTTTAGCTGGTGAGATGCTCCATGTTGCAGAAACATTTATTGAAAAGAACTACCATCCCACTGTCATCTGCCGAGGTAGTTACTTGATGCTCAACTTATATAATTATATATATTATTCTTCCTTTGGTGATTTATGTATCTGTTCTTAACCTTTTATTGTTTCTTGGTTTCAGCATACAGCAGAGCTCTTGAGGATGCCATTGCTGTCCTTGACAAAATTGCAATGCCTGTTGATGTTAATGACCGTAAGTCTGCATCCAGCATGTTGCAAACATTGTCATTGTTCTTCTGGAGTTTTGTTCTCTTACATAGATCATCATGTTCTATTTCGTAATCTGATTCAGTTATGATGTACCATGATGTAGGTGAGGCGATGCTAGGGCTGGTGAAGAGCTCCATTGGTACAAAATTCACTGGCCAGTTTGGTGACCTAATTGCTGTAAGTATCATTCTTGTATGCCAAGTTGGCTAGTACGTAGATTCACTTGATGGGATAAATTTATGGATTATTTATATCTTCTCATGCTGTTCTTAGGACCTTGCCATAGATGCTACTACAACAGCAGGTGTAGACCTTGGTCAAGGAATGCGTGAAGTTGATATCAAGAAATATATCAAAGTAGAGAAGATTCCTGGCGGCCAGTTGGAGGATTCAAAGGTTCTTAAAGGGGTCATGTTCAACAAAGATGTTGTGGCTCCTGGAAAAATGAGAAGGAAGATAGTAAATCCACGCATCATCCTTTTGGATTGCCCTGTTGAGTACAAAAAGGGAGAAAATCAGACAAATGCTGAGTTGATGAGTGAAGAAGATTGGTAAGTGGTGTCTAGATTCAAATTCTCCTGCCCATATGTATTGTGAACTACATTAATCCTATTGAGTTGCTATCGGTCAGGAGTCTAATAATTTGGTAAATATGCTATTACAGGAAGGTTCTGCTAGATATGGAGGAAGAATACATAAAGAACCTCTGTGTGCAAATTTTGAAATTCAAGCCTGACCTGGTTATCACAGAGAAAGGACTCAGTGACATGGCTATGCATTATTTGAGCAAGGCTGGTGTTAGTGCAATCCGTAGACTTAGGAAGACAGATAACAACAGGATTGCTAAAGCCTGTGGTGCAGTTATAGTGAACAGGCCAGAGGAGCTTCAAGAATCAGATGTGGGGACACGAGCTGGTCTCTTTGAGGTTAAGAAGATCGGTGATGAATTCTTTTCCTTCATTATTGAATGCAAAGATCCTAAAGCATGCACTGTTCTATTGAGGGGAGCAAGCAAGGACATCTTGAACGAGGTGGAGAGGAACCTTCAGGTATTTTTCTGCTCGTTTTGTCCTATTTATTATTTTATTTCATAGTAAGAACTGCTCTCAACATTTCACCTTTTTTTCTCCATTCGCAGGATGCCATGTCTGTTGCGAGGAACATTTTGAAAAACCCAAAACTTCTACCTGGAGGTGGTGCTTCTGAATTGACTGTATCGGCAACACTAAAGCAAAAGAGTTCTTCAGTTGAAGGTGTAGAAAAGGTATTGCCTCAGAAGTATTAATGCTAGCATTTATGAGTAATGAACTCATTTAGGCGGAGGCCTATTAGTGCATTGACACAAGTCCACACTACCACAGGTCCACATCATACTGAATAAAATGTGTTTTTGTGTGTGTTTGGGGCATTGCACATATAGCTTTCTGTTGTGATTATCTTATGATTTGGGTGTCTAAATACCCTCTGTTTATTTTTATCAGTGGCCTTATGAAGCTGCTGCTTTAGCATTCGAAGCAATCCCAAGAACTTTGCTTCAAAATTGTGGTTTGAATGTTATCAGGACGATGACACAGCTCCAGGGAAAGGTATTAACTCTTCTAGATATTTAACTCTCCAGCGACCTTGTTAAAAGTTGATGAAGAAAGGGAGTCCAGCATTTTATATACACAGATCCTTTTTGACATGTTTTTGTTATATAGCTAGAAGTGTCACAGCTTTACCCTTGGACTTAAGATCCTTGACATGTTTTTCTTATATAGCTGGACGTGTCACAGCTTTACCCTTGGACTTGAGCTGTGGAAATTGCTTAGCTTTAGGTTTTAGATTTTTGGATAAACCACTCTTTATAAACTGAGCCAGTTGTAAGAAGTGGTTTGGCAGTTTGGCTCTGCAATACCTTCGATACAGTACTTCAAGCATCTTTTTTGTGCTATTATGGATGACTATGGGATTATCTACAAAAATACATGTAGCGAACTGCATTCCTAAATACAGTGCAGCACATAACTTTTAACTGTGAATCGGTGCTTACAGTAATTAAATCTTAAGCATTATTTCCCACCCTAAAACCAGTTAATACTTTCTCTGTAAGATCCTTTTTTTTCAATTTTAAAATACTACACTTGTATTTTCGTTAGTGTTGGGTAAATTCCATTGTTTTGCTTCAGCATGCGAACGGTGAAAATCCTTGGGTTGGTGTTGATGGAAGGACTGGTGATATTGTTGACATGAAAGAGCGGAAGGTAGTATTTTTACCCTGCATGAATTCTACTGTCCCTTCACTTGTATTGTGTGCGTGCACGTCTAAGCTCCCCACCTTTTTGTTGTTGGTGTTGTAGATCTGGGATTCTTACAGCGTGAAGGCACAGACCTTCAAGACAGCTATCGAGTCAGCTTGCATGCTTCTAAGGATTGACGACATTGTCAGTGGAATCAAGAAGAAGCAGGCTCCTGGCGCTGGTGCTCCCAAGCAACCCCAGATTGAAACGGGTGAAGATGCAGACACTGAACAGATGATCCCAGAGTAGAGCTATTTGTGCTGCTGGAGTGTGCCTGTACCGGCGATGTTATCTACCGATGCTAGAAAAGTGCGCCCGCGGAGCAGAATGTTTTATTAACACGTGAAAAGGCGTCGCCTGGTTGCATTTCTTGAATGTTTGATGGTGGCCAGGCCTCCAGGGTCGTCTAGTATTAGTTTGGACTGTAGCTTTTTCCTATGTTCGGATGGTGAGCGGTCTGCGGGTTTCAGTTGTGTATTTGTATCAGCGTTTTGGGATCTGACTATTGCATGGATGGTTGCTGTTCGGTTTTGTTTTTTGGACTTTTGTACTGAACGGATATCAGAACTTGAATTTAACAGCAAAACTAGCTTTGTGATGTTGCCAGTTTTCTTTTATTATTATAGCAAGGCGATGCCAGTTCCTTGATGCTGCTGTGGAATACCTGAATTTTCTCCATTGGAAGTTCTCCAATTCACTTTCTTATTCTATCCCCCTCTCCTGCTTTCTTATTCTATCCAATTCAAAGTTTAAGAAGTCAAAAGGGAAATCTTCGCCATTGTTTGTTTTGTTTTGAATGCTTATCTAGGGTTAAACAACCTTACAAATGCCTGGCTAAAATGAAAACAAATCATTTTTAGCCGTAAAGTTGAGGCTACCAATGCATATGAAGCCGAATTTTGAAACACATAAATAGTGTCAAAGTTCATATCTTGCCAATATATTACCTCTGTCCCAAATTACAAATTTAAGACAAGTAATTAGGGATGGAGGAAGAATATAGTATTTATTTGATTTGGCAATTATGTAGTTTTGACATAATGTTTGTCCGATTTTGGCGACAAGAAGAATGGAGAAACATAATACTGGTACTATATTTTTTGTGAACACACCCAAATGCGATCCCGAGAGATGAAATCTGACAAAAATGAACCTTCATAACGGCGAAACAAATACCACCAATCTTTATTTATAACGGTGAGAGCACAAATAAGAGGCATATCAAGTCAAAAGTGCGAAATATAGTGTCCCACAAAAAAGAAAGAAGGGTGAAATATATTAAGCGCCTCAAACACAACACGAAATATTGAATTCCCATTAAAAAAAAGAATCACCATGTTTTTTCTGGGCAAAGAAAATCATTAGGTTTTTTCTAGGCGAAAAGAGAGAGAGAGAAAGAAACCCACTAGTATATCTGTTTGAATTTGGTGGCGCTTCGTTGCGCAGTTTGGCGGTTTTGACGTCATATCTGCGCCCGATATCCGATATATATGGCGATGTAGACCTGGAGGACGGCGAGAGGGGAGACCTGGGAGGCATTTTTTTTCCAGGAAGAAGAAGACCCGTCCAACCCTTCTCTCCCCATCCCTCACCCCCACCCCCCAAGTCGATATGCCTCCCAGACGCAAACCCCAACCGTCGGCGAAGAAACCCCTGCGCCGCTCCGGAAGGGTCAATTCCGCCACGGCCATGGCCGATTCCGCCGATCCAACCCCGTCCCCGCCGCCGCCGGAAGCCTCCCCAGCCGCCGCCAAGCCCGTCTCCGTCGATCCGGCCCCGGAGTCGGCCTCCCCCGCCGCCAAGCCCGTCTCCGCCGATCCGGTCCCGCCCCAGGCCCCGGAGGCGGCCACCCCCGCCCCCGCCGCCAAGACCGTCTCCGCCGATCCGGTCCCGCACCAGGCCCCGGAGGCGGCCACGCCCGCCGCCGCCGCCGGGCCCGATCTGGACGGGCCGCCCCGGAGATCCGCCACAGCCGGCAAGCTCAAGAAGCCCTTCACCGACAAGCTCCGCGCCGCCGCGGAGGAGCGCCTCGCGCGCATCCCGGTCGACCTCCGCCTCCGCCCGCTGGACCCCCCGCCGTCCTCCATCTCCAACCACGAGGCCGCCCTCCGCGCCCTCGGCCTCCTCGACTTCGCGCGGTTTGACCCCGGATCTGAGCCCCCGCGCCCCGACCTCGTCGCGCAGCTCATCGCCTATTACGACCGGATTAATCAACGCAGCTTCGTCTGGGACACCCGCGTCAGTCTCAACCGCACAGAATTCGCCAACGCCTTCTCCCTCCCAAAAAAGACAGTCGGGCCGCCCGCCCCGCCCCGAGGGTTCAAAACCGCGGCCTTGGTCTCCGCCGCCCTGGAGTTCATGCGCGTCTGCATCCATCCCTGGTTCACGGACTGCACACTGCCGCAGGAGGTGGCCGGCGGGGAACAGACTGTGAAGGATGGGTCACCGCATAAGGTTAACTGGGCCGGCATCATCTGGGGTATCATCGAGAAGGAGATTCACGAGCTGCCCGGGAGGGATGATGGGGTGTGCCAATACGGGGCGTATCTTCAGCAGCTCGTCCGGGTGCAGAAGCCGCTGCTGTTTGAGCTGCCGCAGAAAGAGGAGGCGGGGAAGCTTGTTCGGAAGGTGCCTTCTGATTTAGTTAAGGACGAGCGGGATGGAGACCCAGATGCCAGGAACAAGGGCTTGCAGGAGTTGGAGCCTAGAGATGCAGATGCGGATGCGAGCAGCAAGGGCCCGAAGGAATCTGAGTTAGAGGGTGTGAGTCTGACCAGCAAGAGCTTGGATGAATCGGGGCCGGCAGATGCTGATGCTAGTGGTAATGACTTGAAGGAGTTGGAGTCTGGGGATGTGAGGAGCAACATCTTGGAGGAATCAGAGACAGCAGGTGTGGATTTGAGGAGCAGTGACTTGAATGAGTCTGGGGATGCAAGGAGCAACATCTTGGAGGAACCAGAGACAGAAGGTTCGGATTTGAGGAAGAATGACTTAAAGAAGTCAGATTCTGGGGATGCAGGGAGCAAGAGCATGGATGAATTGGCGGATGTGGATGCTAATGCAATGAGCAAGTCAGCGGATACATCAGTGGTGGCGGATGGGGATGCAAAGGGCATGGGCTTGGATGTTGAGATGGAGTCAGGGGATGCTGATGCTAATGCAGGGATCAAGTCACCGGATACATCTAAGGTAATGGATGAGGATGCTAAGGGCTTGGATGTCGAGATGGAATCAGGCGATGTGGATGCTAATGCAGGGAGCAAGTCACTGGATACATCAAAGGTGATGGATGAGGATGCAAAGGGATTGGATGTTGAGATGGAGTCAGGGGATGCAGATGCTAATGCAGGGAGCAAGTCACCGGATTCATCGAAGGTTATGGATGAGGATGCAAAGGCCTTGGATGTCGAATTGGAGTCGCAGGCTATTGATCCTAATGCAAGCAATAATTCGCCGGATACATTGAAGCTGGTTAATGAGGATGCAAAGGCCACGAGCTTGGATGTTGAATTGGAATCAGGGGATGCAGATGCTAATGCAAGGAACAAGCCACCTGATACATCAAAGTTGGTGTATGAGGATGTAAAGGTGGACGTGGATGCTAATGCAAGCAGCAACAAACTGGAGACACCCAATGTGGCGGATGAGGACGGCAAATTGCTGTTCGGGGGTGTGGATGCTAATGCAAGCAGCAATAGACTGGAGCCACCAAATGTGGCTGATGAGGATGATGAATTGCAGTTGGGGGATGTGGAGAGATTGGAGACATCGAAGGTGGCGGATGAGGATGTAAAGGGCATGAGCTTGGATCAATCAAAGGCAGGGGATGCTGTGGTGCTGGAGGAAGCTGCAGGTCCTACACATGAAATGAATGCTGTGAATGGTGAGGTTTTGGCAGACTTTGCATGGGAGGAAGGTGAAGACACAATTGTGGGTGCAGCAGAGAAGGATGCATGCCCATCGCCGGAGGTGGAACTGTTGCCACAGGAGAAAGTGCTAGTAGTGCCAGAGGAGGATGAGGAGGCCGAAGAGGAAGAAGAGAAGGATGAGGCAGGGTGGAGCTCTGCCAATGATGACGATGACAGTATGGATGTCGAAGATAATGTATCTGTCCAAAATCTGGATACTGATAATGAGGAGGCGGAGGAGTCAGAGCATGATGCATTTGAGGGGTGTAGTGGTGGAGTGGAGATGAACTGGGGTATTGGGGATGACAAGGGGGGCGAGGGGACGACACATTGTTTACAGCAATGTGACTTTCCAGGGGTGGAGTTTGAGAATTTGAATAAAGGGAATGTTGGGATGAGGGATGGTGTGAGCTTTGATGATGGATTCAAAATGGGTTCCTTGCATGGGATGGAGTCAAACCTCCTCCAGGCTATGAACTCAGATCCCGCGACATACAATGGCACTGAGAATGCACATGACCTGTCCTCTGGAAATTTCTTGGCTATGGGGGCTGATGCACATAAGAATGGAGTGGACCTGGGGGCTGGCAATTCATTTTTCTTTGGCAATAATAATGGGAAGAGGCACGTTGAGGATATTGATGATGGGTATGATGACCAGATGCAAACACAACAGCAGTTTCTGCAGGGCAATCAACATAAGCGGATGCGGAACTCCAGCAGTAGTGTACCACCTGGATCAGCATTCTTCAATGCAAATTATTCAGAACCCATACAGAACTTATTGGTCAATGCCAGCATGTTATATGAACAGAAAGAGAGAGAGATTCAAGAGGCGCTGTCACAGAAGCAATTCATGGCTAACTTGCTGCAGGAGAAGGAAGCAATTATCCACTCACTAAACTCAGCCAGGTTTGAGCAAGAGAATAAGTTGCAATCAAAGCTTAGGTGCTTTGAGCATGATCTGAATGTGATGGGTCAGTTGGTCAGTGGGTATAAGAGGGCTTTGAAACAGAGTTATGCTTCTTTCAATGAGTACAGGAAGAAGTTCCCTTCTAACGAGTTCCGTTATCGTGATGTTCCTAATGGCGGCGGTCTTGTCCTTAGCGTCAGGGAGTTGGAGAGGGAGTTGGAGAGGAAACGGTGTGAGGAAGAGCAGCAGAAAATTGCTGCAGCAAATGAGATGATTGGAAATTTCAAGCTTGAATGGTTGTCAAAGCCTGATGATTGGGAAGATCGCATCAACCATTTGTGGAGCAAAACTGAAGGGCTGGCTCGGGAGCTTGATCTTCTCAAGGAAAAAAGAAAAGCAAAGCTTGCAGCCCTCTGATAGTTAGAGGTACATGGATTACCTACTTTCTTATGTCCGTGTACTGTGATTAAATTCAGTGGTTAGGAGATAAACTAGTTTTTTTTGTATTATGTAGGAATCAAAATGGTGGTTAGTAGACTGTCCTGTTTTCTATCTATGGTTGGGCAATTCTTGTTTAGTTGATGTATTCAAACTTTCTGTATGGTTGGGTTATCTTCAGGCCAGTAGGATGCTAAGCTACTGTTGTGAAGCTTTTTTTCTTGTAGATAACATGGCATCACTTAATTAATAAACTACTAGAATAGTTAGTGAAACTAATAGGATCAATAATGAAATAACCCACTTAACTCACCTTATTTTCTTTGGTGGTACTTGCCATTATTCTTGCACACAACTTGGAATCATCAGGTTTTTTCTAGCTTGGTTGAGCAGATTGTGCTCTATTGATTTGTAGAAACATAATACGGAGTAACATTTCAGGTTACATATAACACGCACACACACACACACACACACACACACACACACAAGCACAACTAAGAAGGCAGGATTTATCAAGTGGCCTTGTGGGGCTCCAGTTTCATGTATGATAGTTAGCCTAGGATCATTCAGATCGCGAATATCCTTGTAGATTATGGTTTGGCTTGTAATCCGAACATGCTTTGTACTTGTTTATTACCGTGTTAGGTATATATGCCTGTGTACTGAAAACTGGGATCTTTATGGCAGGTTCTAATGTGAAGATGGAGAGCTCTCTTGGATGTTTGACGTCAACAGCGAGACATGGGATTGGCGGCAACTGTGGCTAGCTCGTCGTGCATTGTAGACTGTAGCGAAGAAGGCATAATTCCAGCTGTAAATCAAATGTTTTGTCATCCAAGGGCGTTCTAATGACCAGTACTAGTGCTTGCTTTATTTAGATGGCCTTTTGGTTGACTTCCTGCATGGAGTAAAATACTGGGTGGTGCCAGGTTAATCTTATATGTGTAGAACAGTTCACATAGTCTCTTACATTTGCATCCAACTTTGCGTGCTCGGTAGTTGATTTATACCTTATTTTGCATATTGGAAGCTAACAGAGTATAATTAGGCATTCTCTTGGTTCTAGTTGCAAGTAATGTCAATGCTTGCTATTCTCCTTCTGGATGTTGCAGGTATGTAAATTTCTTGCTTCTCTCACTTGAAATTGAGGTTCGTTCTTGTGACAGCTTGAACCTATTGATTCATGCTGTACCTGACAGTTGCCAACCTGTGTTCCAACACAGATTGTCTGCTATAGTGGCAGCAAACCTGTTTGGTAAATCTTACACTAGTCTCTGAAATGTTCAGAGTTGTGCTCAGTTTGAACTTACAAGCATTGTTATTTGGGTAGGCACGAGAGTAGTAGAGCACAGGTGGTGAAAAATCTCTGATGTGGCAATAGATGCAGTGATCTAAGCTGCAATAATCTTGGCCTCACATTATTTACATTCTTAAAATATGAAAGCATATTTCTTAGAACTGATTACTGACCATACACTTGAGTACAAGTTGGTTCTAGGTCGTCCTGCTTACCCCTTCCCTTCTACCAGTGGATTCGATTACTCGTTCTCATTACTCTGTGACCGTTCGTCCATTTACCTCTTACTTCATGAGAGTCACACACTTTAGGCTATCGCTTGTTCCGCTATGTACCGCAATTCTGTGAAACATGAGATTTTATTCTTTGAAACACTATAATTTCCAGATGCAGGAATCAAACTGTTGCCTATGAAATTGCAGTTCCATAACATTCTTAATAGCAGCCCTCAGCCGAGTCTTAGTTTTGCCCTCTTCTGCTGTTGTATATCAGCGGATCTGACAGGCATAAGTCTATATTTCCTATAACAATTCTGATCTTTGACATGTTTTACATGTATATTTTCCAAACGGAAAAGCAAACTGACGAACGTTCGCTGTAAGGGTTGGCATTTGTGAACGTTTTCCTCACAGTTTTAGTTGTTTCGGAGCTGACAGTTTCTTCAGAACTGCACGATATTTTCTAGGCAGATCGACAGTTTTGAAACTTCTGTCCAATTCTGAAGAAACTGTCACCCTGACACAACTAAAAATACCATCAAAATATTTATAAATGTCACCCCCCGGTCACAAGATAAGAGGGTCCTTTTTCCAAAAATATAAGAACAAATGCACAGCATAAGTTTAAGCTCACAACCTCTTTTTCTTTTTCACGCGCATATTTCAACGCTCACTCCCACAGGCACAGGGGGCTGTACGCCTGCTCAACGGCGGAGACCCCACCATAGGTGTAGTAGGATGGTTCCCTGAACTCGTACCCTGCCACGAAGCCCTCGCCGTCGACGTACCAGCCGCCCATGACGCTGCCCATCACCGGCGGCACCTCCTCCCAGTACTCCAACGGCAGCACGGCGGCCAACGACCGCGCCTCGGCCCCCAGGCTACCGCCCAGCTCCGACAGCATCTCCTCCAGCACCCCGTCGTCGTAGTCGCTCATCGGCCCGTCCGCCGTGTTCTCGCTGTCCTCCGCCACAGCGGGCGCCGGCGCCGCCGCGATGCCGAGCTCGGCCTCGAGGGACCGCATGACGCGCCTCAGCCGGTCGTCGGCGGCCTCCGGTGCCTGGTCGGCGTGCGCCGGCGTGTCCTCCAGCAGTTCCATCAGGAACGCCCCGCCGGTGACCTCGGGCTGCTGGCGCCCGACGTAGCAGAACTCTTGCACGTCGCTGGCGCCACCGACTCGCAAGCCCTGGCGATCCATTATGAGCTGTTGCACGAAGTTTTTCTTTATGCGGTGTTGATCATTGTGGTTGCTAATGGCGGGAAGGACGTGGAGTTATATATAGCATCGGACGCGACAACCAAGGGGTCGACTTGAGGGAATGGCAGTGTGCATGTCGCGTGTATTATTGCTTCACACTTGTTCCCCATGTGCAACTGATCTGAGGCTCCATATGCACTCCAAACGTCGTTTTTCCTAGGTTGCTTTCTAGCTTTACCAAGAGAATTTTATTTTGGGGCACCTCTCACCACTTTTGAAGGCAGGGGTAGCCCTCCTTTGATTTTTTTTGGAATACTGATGATGGTACCTTAGGGCATCTCCAAAGTGACCCGCAACCGTCCGGACATGGTTAGCCATCTAACAAGGGTCTGTATCGACCCGCCGACCAGCTCGAATGCAGTTTTTCTCGTAAACCCAAGACAAACTAGGAGGGCTTTGTGAGAGTCCGGACAACAACCACATCGAACTTCGACACCCCAGGTCTACCCAAAATCCATCAAAACACCTTCGGACCCCGCGCCTCCATCCTCTCATTTTCTCTCCTTCTATTTTTCTCTTGCTATCGCCGCTGCTCCACCACCCCGGCCGCCCCCGCCACACCCATGCCGGAACTCGACAAGTTGATCACCTCCAATGGTACACCACGGGCTCCACGCTGCTTCTCCTCCGTTGCCGTTCCACACATCTCCTACCGCCACACAGGTACCATCCGCTCCTACCATACTCACCATGCCCGGCAACTTTTCGGTGAAATGCCCGTGCAAATTTTTTTGTCCCTTCTTTTAAGCAATGGGTTCAGATGTGGAGTACATATACAAGCACTATGCCGAGTCATCCGACGAGGAGGACTGCACAGATGAGACAACGATGATACATGCGGTCCTTGCAGACACAAAGCATGTAGAAGAGCATGTTCTCAATTTCAGGGGATCAATCAAGGGTCATCGAGTGCAGTCAACAACAGAGCGCACACCCATTTGACGTTGATGGACGACTACTTTACCCAGATGCCCTCTTCGCTGAATTTTTGTCAGCTCTTCAGGGTGCACAAAGATGTGTTTGATCGTCCCTACCATGACGTCCAGTCCTTTGACGCCGTGGGAAGGATTGGGTTCTCTGCTTACCAGAAGTGCACGGTCACATTGCGGATGCTTGCATATGGATGACCGCTGATTCGTGGGATGAGTACCTACGGATGTCTGAGAACACATGCGGAGATGCCATGGTCTTGTTTGCAACTGCCGAGGTCTAGGTGTTTGGACCTTAATACCTGGGAGAACCAACTATCACAGACACTGAGAGACTCTTGGCAATCTCAAAAGTAAGAAGGTGGCCAGGTTTGCTCGGATCTCTTGACTGCATGCATTGAAAATGAAAGAACTGCCCAAAAGCTGCACAAGGGCAATATCAGGGTCATGTTAATAAGCCCACCATCATTCTTGAAGCAGTTGCATCACATGATCTTTGGATTGACACGCTTTCTTTGACATGCCGAGTTTCACAATGACATCAATGTGTTGCAGCGATCCCCATTGTTTGCTAGGCTGACTGAAGGAAAAGCTCATCCTTGCCACTATACTATCAATGGGCACGAGTAGAACATGTGCTACTATCTGGTTGACGGTATCTATCCTTCGTGGGCCACCTTTGTGAACACCATCTCTAATCTAGTTGGCCAGAAAAAGTCTTACTTTGCCCAAAGACAAGAAGCAGCTAGAAAGGATGTTGAGAGGGTATTTGAAGTTTGCAGGCATGTTTTGTAGTTGTTCATAGACCCGCTAAACAATGGGTTCCGGAGACCTTGTGGGAGGTGATGACCTGTTGTGTGATCATGCACAACATGATTGTGGAGGATGGGGGTGATGATGCTGCTATAGGTTTTGAATTTGAGAACATGAGTGATCATCTTCCAGACCAGAATCCAGCCACATTTGAAGAGTTTGTTCAAATGCGTCAACAAATTCGGCATTGAGCAACTCACGGACAACTGAAGAAAGATCTGATTGAGCATCGGTGGGCGGTCAAAGGGGGCACAATGTTGGATTGTAATACCTAAACTTATTTAAATTAGAAATACCGCTACATTCGAACATTTAAACTATTCTAGCTATATATGCGGCTATTCGAGCATGTGGGCTTAATTTTTTTGGGGGGATTGGATGTATGTAGGTAGCTTTGGATGGCAGGCTTCCACATCCTTGTTCATGGACTGGACCCCCTGTCCGCAGACGGGTACTGGAGGAAATTTGTGGGTCAACGTTGGAGATGCCGTTATCTAAGGGTATGTACAAAGACATGACATCACTGTAATTTTAATTCAACCAAATGAAACGAAAAGAGGGCTACCAAAATTTTGATTTGATTTCATTTCTACCAAAGGAAATTAAATGAAGCGAGGGGGTGCCAAACAAAGATTAAACTGTCTCGAGTAAAGAACTTCAGATTGATTAGCATTAATTGGCATGCATAGTTTTAAAATTTAAATATTTTGTTTGCAACGTGATGAATATTTATTGATGTGCAAATTTGGGGTAAAAACTATATTTGAATTTATGGCTAAACTTGAGATCCCAATATGTCTCGGGTGGACCTGAGTGACATATAGGGTCAAGTTTTTTTTTTCCTTTTGGAAAGGCACAAAGCCATATATATTACATAAAACCAACCCTTACAAGGACTCTCATACAAAAATAAGGAACTAAAGTCAAATCCTTGAAGAAAATAGCACCACCTTCCTCCTGCATCCCTCTAAGGCACACTGTGAGCAAAGCTCGTTGCCACCTATGAGTCCGCGTCTTACCGGAACAACCCTGTTGAAACATAGGAGTTCGTAGAAGCAACGGTAGGGAAGTCGTCGATGTCAACCATAAGAGATCGGCGACCGTGGTCTTCACACATCGTCGTCCTAGAGAAGGTGACGCCGAGAAGGGGCAAAGGATAGTCCAAACTCTAGATAGACAGAACAAGGGGACACAAACCTCACAAATTCCCCGATGGAGCCGTATCTCGATGAGCTTCATCGGGTGGAGATGGAACTGAAGTATAAAGACACACCCAATGCCACCCCCTTCGTAGGCCGTCTTCGTTGTGAACAAACGTAAAGCACGCCCAAATGCCCGACGGTCGACACAATCCATTGACTCATTGAGATAAGGTTAAATTATAATTACACCCCCCAAATTTTCGCCGTTCCAATTGAAATATCTTGGCCTACCACTGTTGATCAAGAAATTAATTAGAATCCACTTTCAACTCTTCAAAGATAAGATTGCTGCCCATCTCACGCTTTGGATGGACAAGCACGTTGCATCACCTGGAAGGGCTGTGCTGTTCAAGTCGGTCATCACAACATTGCTACATACTACATGATATTGTTAAACCTCCATGTGGAGGTGATGAAGAAGATTGACTCCCTATGACGTGCATATCTTTGGGTACGTAGTGATAAGGTCGTTAGTGGAAAATGCAAGATCAATTGGGAACAAGTGTGCAAATCAAAAGTGCAGGGTGGCCTGAGTATTCTCAATTTGGAAATCTTTCTACTGCCCTTCACATTGGTTGGTTGTGGGCTTCTTGGATGGATCCGGTCAAGCCAGGGGTCAAGTTGAGGAACCCTTACGATGATAAGGATAAAGATATTTTCATGGATGCCGCCAAGGTTTTTGTTGCAGACGGTCTTCGGGCTCCGTTCTGGGAATCTGCTTGGCTGGATATTATGAGACCCAAAGACATCACGCCAAATATTTTCGATCTTTCTAAAAGAAGAAATTGTCCATCCTGAAGGCCTTACAAAATAGTTTTTGGATTTACCAAGTGGAAATTGGTGGGAACCTCACTGTTAACCATCTATTAGAGTTCATCAACCTTTGGGGGGAAGCTATCACATGTCCACCTCAATCTCGATGTGGCAGATACAATTTCATGGAAGCTCACCAATGATAATCAATATTCTGCGGCGTTGGCTTATCGTGCCCAATTTATTGGGATGGTGGACACGGACATGCTTCTGTTGGTGTGGAAGAACTGGACTCCCCAAGTGTAAATTCTTTAATTGGTTGGTCATCAACAATAGGATATGGACGTTTGATAGGGTTGAGCGCCGGGGATGGCCAAACTGCAATATTTGCCCCCTCTGCAAGCAGGTCTGAGAATCGGTGGCCCACCTTCTTTTCCAATGCCGCCTGCTACTTTGGGGCATGATTAAATCTGGCTCGACTTACATGATGCACATCCTACAAATAGGGGAGGCACGACTTCTGTGGAGTGGTTGTGCAGCAATGCTTCTAGGATGTTGCAATATTGAAGGGCGCTTGTTTCTCTTATGCTGCTTATCTCATGGGAAATCTGAAAGGAGCGAAATGAACGTGTTTTCCGCAACACCACGATTCCAGTGGGTGTCATTGTTTCTCGAATCAAACAGGAAGCACCATTGTGGTGCCCCCGGGGCCAAATATTCATGTAATGTAATGCCGCGAGAGTGATGCATGTAATTCGGCCTTTGGCCAAAACTCTAAAAACCTTCTTATTCAATGAAAATGGCAAGCCTTTTGCCTTGTTTAAAAACTAAATAAATAAAATTAACCTTATGCATAAACTAAGATAAGAATCTCAATATTTTTCTTCTAAACTACATATGCCAAAGGTAAGAGCATCTACAACCGGGCGCCTCAAACTCCGCTCAAATGCCCAGGTGGACGGCCCGGTCAGTGACCGGTCAAGAAAATATGACCAAGATGGGCGCCTCAGACGGGTCTCAAATGCCCGGGCTAAGCGGAACACCTCATATCCGACCCAAATTTGGGGCGGATACGGGGCGGCCCAGGCATGACCGGGCGCGTTCGCCACGTCTGATTAACGTTGGGGTCCCACAGGAAAACACCATAACCCATCGAGCGTTTCCCCTGGTGGGGTGTGAACGCCGCATGGCGCCGCTCGAGGGCCAAAGTCCATGTATTTAAGTTGGACGGCATTCCCCATCCCTAGCCACATTCACTTCCTCCCACTTCTCATCACCGGCCTGAGCCCATCCGCCTCTCACCCTCCGCGCCTTACTCTTCCCTCGCCGTCCGGCTTCACCATGGCCCGTCAAAAGAAGATGACTTAGGCTATGGTAATGCCGGAGCACCTGTTCCAGATTTAGGAGGAGATCCGGGCGAGGTGCGCCGCTCGCTTCGCAGCCAGTCTGCCTCCGGACTCGCCGGAGTTGAAGCCGAAGGATGAGAAGGAGGAGGAGAAAGAGGATGGAGAGCAGTAGCCAGAGCCAAAGCAGTAGTTGGTTCCCATGAAGGTTGCAGATCGGAGGAGGAGGACGCGGGGGATCCGGAGGAGGACGACACGGAGCAGCCAGAGGTGGAGCTGGAGCTGGTTGCGGGCTTTGACATGAAGGACGCCATGGCGGAATTCACGATCGCCCAAGCGGCGAAGATGGCGGAGCACCGGCCATCCTGGAGTCCATACAGGATGAGGCCTATGTCGAGGCCAACCGACGGTTCATCCGGCAAGAACAGGCAGCGACTAACACACTTTTCGCTGAACTAGACACACAGACGGAGGCCGACGCAGAGGAGCCGCAGGAGCCAGAATTGCAGTTGCCGCCCATGTGCGAGGAGACTTGAACGGAGGTAACGAACATCCACGACGAGGATTAGGATAGTGTAGGTTATTTGATCAACGTAGTAAGTAGCTTTTACTTTTTTGCATGTTTTGTATGAATTTAAAGTTTTAAGTATGAGGTATTCAGATGCAGAGAATTTTTTTAAAGTATGACCGGTCTGCTTGCGGACACGTCCGAGCACGTTTTTATGTGTTTGAGGGTCCGAATTTGCTGCGCAGCCGTAGATACTCTAAGGGACACGATGATGGAAACATTGACATGAACGAGAGCCCCAGGCCAAGTTGCTACGATTCGTATCAAAACCCAAACAATTTTTCTTTGTGTGTGTGAGAAAGAGAGGTGGAGAAGACCAGAAACATGCATACAGTTTTGGTCGACGCAGTTTGTGAGGATGGGCAAGTTCCGACCAGAGTAGAGCTCGACCGGTCTACCTACATGTTAGGCCGCGCTTGGATTGAGTGTATTGTAATACAGGTGTATCAATTTTACAAGTGTATCTTACGGAACTAGGCTGATTTTCGGCCGGAAACAATACAGACGTCTAGGGGCCTGTAATTTTTACAAATGTATCCGAGGGAAATATGATAATCCAAGCGCGGCCTTACATGCATCGTAGCATTGAGAGGCATGGAACACATGACAGCTAGGTAGGCACATCCGTCTGCTAGCCAGGAACGCACGGGTCACACATGTGGAATCCGTGTGTGTGATTGTGGCGTCTCACAAGTGGCAGTCCCGTGTCAATCTTTTGGAGCATTTTCCTTTCCTGTACTGTTGCTGAAAGGCAATAATAGAGGCCAAGGTTTTTTTGCTTCGTTTCTGTTCCTCCATTATTTAGATGCCGTACCTGAAACAGACCTAGGCGAGTTGGAGCTTAAAGATCTGAATGCCGGGACGAGCGAATATATTGTATGATCTTCTGGAAAAGCGATCTTTTTTTTCCATGTTGCGCCCAAGATTCTTCGATTGTAATATGGTCTGGTCCAAAACAAGCTATTTATTTTAGCAAACTCCATTTTCGTAACCCTGAGTTTCACGTATGTGACACCAAAATATCTTATTTAGCAGACTTCTCAAATTTTACCCAAAAGCAAATTGTTGCCTTTCTTAGGGCATCTCCAACGCGAACTCTCGGACCGCCGGCAGCCGCAGGGTCCAGACGTCTTTTGTCATCCAACGTGGTTCTGTATCCGTCCGCGGGCCGGTCCGAATGCCCTTTTCCCGCAAACTAGATGCAAACTTGTGTGTGGTGTGTGGGTCCTCCTCCCGGTCCCCTTTTCTTCCAGTCTACCATTGTCCCCTTCCTTTCATATGCACCCTCGTCGTCTGTCGCCGTCGCTATACCTCTCCGGTCACCATCCAGGCATCCTCGGATGCCCGCAGTCCCCACCCACGAAACTGTCGGCCTTGGACTATGCCACTGTCCATCCAGGAATCCCTCTACATCCCTGCCAACGCCGTCAATGACATACACCGCGCCAGGCAAGTGTTCAGTCAAATGCCACTGAGCTTTTTTTGAACTTCTTGTTTCTAGAGAAGCACCATGGCAGAGTACTTGGTGTACGCGGATGAGTTCTCGTGTGATGCATGGTTGGTCGTTTCCGAGGACTTTGTAGGCATGAACTGTTGGAGATATGCCCTAGAGGCAATCATGTATGATGATATTTTCTATGTGTTTATGAATAAAGATAGTCCATGGACATTATCAATGATGTGTATCAGCAAGTATGTGACTTGTTTGTGAGACTATGCATTGTATGATGACTGTCCTAAAAGGTCCCTAGTCGAAAGGGCTATGTGGACGCGCAACCGACTAGACTGGCATATGACACGGTCGATGGCTTGGTCTCACTAGCCATGGAGCATTGGATGCTAACCGGATAATATGGACTTGGAAAGTTCTGGTCGGATTCAACGTAGTCGGATCCGAGTCAAGATAAGGTCCGAGTTGGACAGACCCAACTATGAGACACAACGATATGTCATCTGTGAGTCTCTAGTACAACATACGTTCTATGTCCTAAGACCTGAGCTGACGCATGTACTCGGGATGGTGACAGACTTGCTTTGGACCGACCAAACGCTACTCCGTGACTGGGTAGTTACAAAGGTAGGTTTCGGGTTTGTCCAGTCCCATGCTGCGAGACATGGTCGAGCAAGATGGGATTTGCCCCTCCGATCAGGAGAGATATATTCTGGGCCCCTCGTGTGATCCGACCAGGATAAGCATGGCTATGCGACAAGGATTATGAGATAATCCGGTTTGTGGTCGGTATATCTTGAAACGAAAGAGGTCGGCTAGCACAAGGATGACATCTCACCTTGAGCCCGACAACATATATCGTGCGGCAAAGGAACTGAAGTATGACACGTTATGCTGGTTCGCCTAACCAGCTTCATAGTCTGCTTGGTGGTCAAGACGCCTTGCTAGAGGCCGCTACCAACCGTGCAGGTTGGAGGTGATCTGAATCGTGACCAAGCCGGCTTGAACCTAAGGGGTCGCGCTTAAGGGAAGGAACCCACGAGGTCGGTTCAGAGGACCGGTCGGATGTGATCCGAGCTGGACTAGGAACGTGACCAAGTAGACTTTGGGCTTTAGGGTCCGTGTGAGGCCCAAGTGTTGAGCCTGCGACGGACGCCTATATAAAGTGGAGGTGCGGCACACTCATGCGATTGATTGCTTCGGCTGCGACTAGGGTTTGCATGTGTTGCGAATAGCCACTTCTACTCGCCGCCGACTGTGTGATCAGACCTAGCAGTCCGCCGCACGGTGTTCCTCCTGCACGCGCGAATACCGTTAGAGGCGGTGCACTTGCGCCGCTCCGGCGAACTCGTATGTGGGATTGGAAGACCAGCTGTTCGAGGGAGATCGGACGAGGAGGAGACGATCTACGCGGATGCACTGCCCCAACTCTTCTTCCGCTGCACGGCACTGCTTCTAGTGGTAATGATCCGTGATCCATCTCCCGTAGCATGTTCCTGGATGTTCTGCGCATAGGAAAATTTTAATTTACAGTCGACGCACCCTACCGTAGACCCCAACATGATCAAGGGTCCGACCTTTTGGCAAAGCTTGCATGCTTTGTTTCATGAGCGAAAGAACTTCGCGCCCTACAACATGCACGTCATCCATGCAGCAATGTGAAGTCGCTAACACATCGGTGGTCCATTATCTGCAATTCCCTCATGAAGTTTTGCGGTGCATTGATCAAGTGGAGACAAGGTGGCCATTGGGCGTGCCAACCATCTAGATCGTAAGTTTTGCTTTCTGTTACTCTACATGTTGGTTAATTTATTCATTCACTCAATGTTGATGTACATATTGTATAGCCTGCACATGCTACCATGGCATACTACATGACCATGGGAAGGCCATTCACTCATACACATTCCTGGATGAAGCTCAAGGGGCAGTTTGTGTGGGGTGGCATGTGCCGGTTCTAACTCTATTATCTTTGAATTTGGAAGAGACAATTTTGAAAAACTTGTTAAACATTTGGTTATCTCATTGAATTTGAACAATTGTTGTACTAGAGATATTTGCATGAATGAATTGTGCTATTTCTATAATTAGTTTGAGTGTTGCAATTTATTTTCTATAAATTATGTCCAAACTTTGTTGAATTTTGTCGTGTTTGCATGAATTTCACCCGGTTTGTTGAAAGCCGGTTTGAAATGTATGGGGACATGGTTGGATGGCCGACTCCCGCTTCAGTGTCCATGTACTGGTCCCCACCGATCCACAAATGGATACGGTGTCCGGTTTGGGGGTCAGCACTGAAGATGCCCTTATACCTTAAATTTTTTGCAACCTGACAAATCGGCCTCATGTTTTAGTGCTGACTTGACTTGCCACGTAGACAACTGAATTACTCCACATAGTTTTTTTTCTGGTTTGCTTCGACTTTTTAGGACACCTTATGTTGGACCTGCTGGCGTCGTTGCTGATGGGCCGGGGTTCTAAACCTGAGGACAGGGACCACTGTCGCCTCCTCGCGTTGCTCACCACCTTCCTTGCCTGCCGTAGCGTCATACTCATTGCCGGTCGCTACTCTTTCACACCATAGGCACAACAATGGCGAAGTCCCTTACCGTGAAGGAGCAGGAGCCTGAACCGGATGATGACCGCTAGCCACCGGGTTCGCCAAGGTAGTAGGCTTGTCCTCGAGCGCGCTGCTATGCTCGCTCGTCTCGTACAAAGGCCTAATAAGCTCCCTGCTCTTCTACTGCTAGGTGCATGCGGAGGAGGCCAAGGTGAGGTACGTATGACGGGGCCATCTTCAAGGTGCTCGATCTGGTACAATATGCCTCCTTCCCTCCCCTTGTTTCATATAATTGATGCGTGCTCTGTTGGGATTCTGGATTGAAGAGGTATGATGAGCCATGGGACGTGTGGTGGATCGTGGCCGGCAGTGGGGGTGCCGCAAGAGGTGCAGCGACCGAACATCATCGCAGAAGCAGTTGGAAGAGGTCGACGGCAAAAAACATAGGATATACTAGCAAAAAGGGCCCATGCGTTGCAACAGGAGAAAACATAAGGTCCATTTCTAGCTCCCGAACCATGGGTTCGACTAGCATGCCTTCTCATAATCCTTACTCCTCCCAGTGCCGCCTTGCCCTTTTGTGTTGGTGCATACCTCGTGTCTAAACCTCACTAAAAGGGACGCATCGTGCATATGGAAACTCGGCACTCAGACGCACAATGGGAAATGATCATTCTTCTCAATGTCAACCGTCAATCCTTATGATTAACACAAAATTGATGTATATAAAGGGGTGACAGAAGGAGAAGCAAGAAATCTTCCTCTCTTTATTATTATACATAGACATAGATATAGACTTGGGAGGCGGCAAGAGGTGTGTTGAAAACCCCCTAAAGTGAACCAAATGAAAAAACTACCCGAAGTAATTAAGTGTCTACGTGGCAAGCTAGGCCAACACTGAAATGTGGGACTGACTTGTCAGATGAGGTAAAAAATTAAAAGGGGTAAAAAGTGGTAGCATGTTGCTAAAGTTGGGTAAAAATATGAAAAATTCTGCTAAGTGAGGTATTTCCTGTCACAAACGTGAAACTTACGGATAAAAAATAGATGAAAGTTACACTTTGTTTAAGAAACATGCAGAGAGCTACAAATTTTGTTGGTACCCGAGAAGATTTCATAGAGCTCAACAAACAAGATACAACATACAAGAGGAGGGGAAAAGGCCCTCGCCCATGTTCGTTTGCACGGAAGCGACTCAATCATGTTTGGATGCCACGCGCAAGCCATACTTCAACGAGCAGTTCCATCTGAACGGTTTGCGAGTTTTTTTGGCGAGATTGGATGTTGTTCTTGGTAGGCTTTCAATTATCCTTGCCATGCCTTCATTGCCCGAGCTTCATGTTGTTTCCACCAGGGGTAGTACACCTCTATAGGCGTTCCTCGTCTTGTGGGAAGCCCTTCCTGTTGTGTCTGTTGTCTCTGGAAGCGATGTGTTTGAAGTGGTCATGGTTTTGGTTCTATAGATAATTCCTGAGCTTCAGGAGCAATGTGGGGGTAGGCCTACTTTGCCTCTTATCAATGGTAAGTCTAGAGGCGGACTCACTTGTGACCTCGACGCACATAGCACCAATGTTGGAGCCAAGCCATGTGCCTGCCCCCATGGAGCATGGATGTTTGGATGTTGATGTCTTTCACTTGCTCGAGTCTACCGGACTATGGTTGAGGATGACGGGCCGTTGCGTCTGGTGCGTCGGCACATATTTCTGGGGCTCTCAGCACAAAACAAAGGTTTTATGACTTCATTACCAACTTGGCTGCTAGCCTTAGATCTAGAAGACGATTGGTTATCTCCTAAATGTGAAGGTAATCTGGGTGAAATGCATTAACGTGGGCGTTTTCCCTCGGTCTGACATCCTGAAGGAGAAGTTTTATAGGAGAAAAACAATAAGAGTGGCTATCGGTGTCAAAACCGGCGGATCTCGGGTAGGGGGTCCCGAACTGTGCGTCTAGGCGGATGGTAACAGGAGACAAGGGACACGATGTTTTTACCCAGGTTCGGGCCCTCTCGATGGAGGTAATACCCTACTCCTGCTTGATTAATATTGATGATATGGGTAGTACAAGAGTAGATCTACCACGAGATCGAGAGGCTAAACCCTAGAAGCTAGCCTATGGTATGATTGTTGTTCGCCCCACGGACTAAAACCCTCCGGTTTATATAGACACCGGATAGGGTTAGGGTTACACAGAGTCGGTTACAATGGTAGGAGATCTACATATTCGTATTGCCAAGCTTGCCTTCCACGCCAAGGAAAGTCCCATCCGGACACGGGACGAAGTCTTCAATCTTGTATATTCATAGTCCAGGAGTCCGGCCAACGGTTATAGTTCGGCTACCCGGACACCCCCTAATCCAGGACTCCCTCAGTAGCCCCCGAACCAGGCTTCAATGGCGATGAGTCCGGCGCGTTGATTGTCTTCGACATTGCGAGGCGGGTTCTTCTCCAAATTCCATATACTTGTCGAATAGTGTCTCGCTTTTGATAAATGCTGCGCTCCTTGGCTTCTACGCCCAATAATGGCCATCTTCCACGTGTTTGAATGAATGCGAAAAGCCAGGGTATTCTTACACTTACCCCCCTAGCTGCGCAAATGAGCCGCCTATAAAAGGGGCGAGGATCTAGATCTGAGTCACACCATCCCCCACCGCAAGCCTTCATCAGAGCGCCTTTGACAAAAAACCCATTCCATCATGGACAGTCGATGCGGCTCCTCCTCTCGCGCTCCCAGCCCTCAGCCTGGAAATTGGGGGAGATGCTCAGTCCCGCATAGCAACCTAGTTATACTCCAAACCAAGGGATTTCTTCCCCCGGCCTTCATGGTTCCGGCTCGAGCCGGACTTGCCACCTACAAGGGCGGAAAGCAAGCGGAGAGTGTCCCCGATCCCTCTAAAGGAGAGCGGGTATGCTTTGTCTCTTATCTAGTAAGAGAACTCGGATTTCCAATCCATCCATTTCTCCGGGGCTCTTGGAGTTCTACGGCCTCCAGTTGCACCACCTTACGCCTGCCTCCATTTTGCACATCGCGGGCTTCGTGGCCCTGTGCGAACTGTTCTTGGGCATCGAGGCTCATTTTGCGCTGTGGAAGAGATTATTCTGCCTAGTACCCCGTTCTCATGAGGGGTCAATATATCAAGTGGGCGGAGCGAACTATGGGCATCGCCGGACCGGATATCTATCCGAACCCGAAGAAGGCGTCCAAGACCGGCCTTCGAATGGTTTTACATGGAGGACGCCCCGCTGCCGGATCCTGTTCGGGTTGGCCTTCCGGAGTTTAGCAATGCTCCTCGAAGAAGCGCCTAAGCTGGCGCCATGAGCCCCCAGAGGGAAAATGATCGGGACGTCCTTTACTTGATGAGCCGAATAAGATTACTGGCTCATGCCGGATTGACCATGATTGGAGTCATGGCAATCTGCATTATGAGGGGAGTGTAGCCGCTCCAATATAGGGGCCACCCCATGTGGGACTTCAACGGGGAGGACGATGCCACCCGCCATGGCCGCAAAGGGCCGGTATCGGTCACCGAACTGGTGAAGACCTTGTCCGCCATGTACAAAGGGGAAGAGGAGGATTTTCTCCGCGTCAATCCACTGAGCGATGTTTCTTCGAATAATCCTCGAAGTTGGGTAAGCAAATATCTTTGTGGCCTGTCCGATCCATGTTCCCGTGGTTAAACATCTCATTTCATGGTTTCTACGCAGGAACTGCGCCGGGCCGTGGAGAAGATACACAGCCCGCCCCCACAACCCGAGGATCCGGAATGGTCCCTCGATCCGGCCTCCGAAGAGGACCCGGATATAAAGGTGGAGCTGATCGACGGGGTGTTCCACCAACTTAGCATCGACAATGCTTTGGTTGCCATTACGGCCGACTACCCCGGATTATTTCCGGCCTCCCAGGTAACCGTGACCGAAGTCCGGATACCATGACCCACCCGTGCTTTACTTCTAATCACCATGCATTTGATGGTGTTTCACAGGGGGTGCCTTCGAGGCACGAGGCCGAGCCCGCGGCGGCTAGCCAACAAGGGGCAGTACGGCCCCGCAGGCTAAAAAGAAGCGCGATCCGGATCGAAACTCCGCCGCAACGGTATGGCGTGTCACCATATTCCCAGGATTGATTCCTGGAAGGCGTACTAACGCTGGTGCTCTTTTCAGGAAAAAGAGCGCTCGCCGGACTGAGTCCGGAGAGGTTGCCAATTGAACCTCCGCCAACCAGGCTCCAAAGCCGGGTCCAGAAGCGGAGGCGAGCACGAGGCGTGCGTCGGATGCTCCTCCGACAGAGGATGCCGACAGATTGTCCGCCACCAACTCCGAGGTGGAGAGCGCCATGAATCACAAAGCGCGCCTTGACAGTTCTTCGTGACGCATGTTTCTCCCAAGAGGCCTTGAATGCCTTCAATTGGGAGATGCGCACCTCCGTGTCGCTCAAGATGGTCTAGCAGAGCCACGGAGCAGTATGTAAAGGACATACTGGTGAGGAAATTTGATTATATATGCTAGTAGCCCCGAGACTTAAAATAGTTAGAATAACTGATTTAAGGATCATTTGTTATGCAGATCTTACAAAAAGAATACCCGACTGTCCCGGGAGCTTGAAGAATGCAAGGCCCAACTTGAGGTCAAGACTAGCCATCTGGGGGCCACAGAGACCCCTCTAGTAATATATGCTTCAAAAGATAAATAGTTTATGAAGTGCGGTGGGTGTGTAAATCTTACAATAATATTGCAGATGGCGCCGGACTAGATCCGGACAAGCAACAGCTCCTGCGCCAGCTAAAGGCTGGCGAGAGCATGCTTACGAGGGTGCGGCGGGAGAAAAATAACCTCCAAGATGCCAACACCCAACTGGGTGAGGAACTAAAGGATGTTCGTGCTCGGTTGTCCGACCAGAAGGAGAATCGACGGCTTCGTCGCGGCATTTTCAGAAGTGCTTGAACGAACTTTGAAAGAGTTTGGCGAGGAAGGCGACTAACATAAACATGTATGTAGGTTTGCTCACAGTGTCGCCCCGAGGAGGAGATGCCCAGTTCTTGGTGATCTTCTTCCCAAATGCGTCGGCTACCTGCACGAACGAGTTCGACAGTGATGAAAGGCGTCGGTGTCAGCCTTGTGGCTATCTATCTCCCCGCCCGAAGGCATTGGGGAGCTGGCAGAGCGGCTGCAAGGAGCACGGCGGCGCTCCGACTATGGAAGATATCGGCCTGTCGTCAAGGCGCCAGGAGGCTCGGGCCATGGTAAAGACGCGGTACATGAAGGTTGACCCAAACCACATGGCCGAGGTCGGACCTGGGGGCTGATGGGAAGGAGATCCTCAGAAGTTAGTGTACGGCCAAGTAGAATTGGCCGCCAAGTATTCCCAGCAAGATTGTAAATTAGATAGCCTATTAGATGGCATTGAGGAGGAATACAATGAGTCGAGTTGACTATGTAATTGAATATGACATGAAAAATGTCTTCTAGTCGGATTGTAGATCGTTTGTCGTAGCGGACCTTTTCGCTTCGACCTCAGGACCCAATAGTCCGGAGTGTGTCTGAATACCCTCGCGGTTATATAAGAACCGGGGCATGCATGGAGACAAGGCGTAGGGGTCATTATTGCTGTATTAGACAAGTGCCCAACTAGTTATGTTATAATACATGGATAGTAAGAAACATCTTCCAGGGAGAATAGTTTCGTTAAGGGTTCCTTTCGCTGGGAGGCATGCCCTAAAGTGCATGTCCAAACTGCTAAGAAAGCAGAAAATCATCTGGGGGCAGATGGATAAATAGTTAAAAATCATCTTTCAGTTCACCGACCGAATATTCCCTTAAGAACGCTAGCTTTCGGCTTCACCTACCGAGGTACACATCCGCTGACCCGGCAAGTAATAATCGCAGAGGTGCTCCCTTTACCACCTAGCCGAACAATCGGGAACGTAGGGGTAAGCACAGGAGCCAGGCAACCCAGCTTGGCCAAAACTTAAGTCATATCGATGCATATAATGGTGAGTGAAAGGTACATGTGGAAGTTTGACACATGTGTTGGGCATGAAGCCCGTATAAATAAGCTTCTGTTAAAGAAGCCCCCAGGTATAATGAGCGTGAACAGCGCGTCAAGTATGTGCGAACAAAGCGCAAACGAGCCTCTAAAGGCTTCAATAAGAAGGAGGAGGAAGGAGAGAAATAAAAGACAACAAAAATAGAAAATGTGGACAGAGGAAGGAGACGAACTTGGAGTCCGGCGCTTAGGCGTAGAATCTTCGTAGACGGGTTGCGTTCAATGGGTTCGGCTCGAGTCGGTTATCCGATGCGTGTCACAGACGGTATGCTCCGCCTGTCAGGACCTGGTCGATGATGAAGGGACCTTCCCATTTGGGCTTGAGTTTGTCCTTTTCTTGTCCGCAGCGAGAACTAGTTCGCGTTGTAAGCTTTGGCCCGCATTTCCTCGCTTTGATATCTTCGAGCCTGCTGTTGATAAAATGCGAACGAGCTTTTGCCACGCCGCTCCTCCTCCTGAATGCGCCCAACTGTCCTGCCGATCGAGCTCGGCTTCTCTTTCTTCATACATGCGCACGCGAGGTGAGTCATGAATTATGTCGCAGGTAAGATCGCCTCTGCGCCGTACACCATAAAAATGGTGTGAATCCGTAGTACGATTCGGCGTGGTCCGCAGCCCCAGTAGTACGGAGTCGAGCTCCTCAACCCAAAGGCGTGTTAGATTCCTTGAGGGACCACACTAGTCCGGGTTTAATGCCGCCATGATTAGACCGTTTGCTCGCTCGACTTGGCCGTTGGTTTGAGGGTGATAGACTGAGGCGTAATCGAGCTTGATGCCCATGTTTTTGCACCATAGTTTGACCTCATCAGCCATGAAGTCGGTGCCGTTATCAGTGATGATACTGCGAGGAACACCGTAACGATGCACTACCCCTGATATGAAGTCTATCACCGGTCCAGATTCGGCCGTTTTAATAGGCTTGGCCTCTATCCATTTGGTGAATTTATCCACCATGACCAATAGGTATTTTTGCTTGTGGGTTCCTCCCTTAAGGGGTCCAACCATGTCAAGCCCTGCACCGCGAACGCCAAGTGATGGGTATAGTTTTGAAGGCGGTGGGTGGCATGTGGCTTTGGTTAGCAAAAGCTGGCAACCGACGATCGTTGGACTAAATCCTGCAGATCTGCCGGGCCGTCGGCCAATAAAATCCTGTCACGGAAGGCCTTGTTTACAAGGGCCGGGCTGCGGCGTGGTGCCCACCCAGTCCGCATGAATTTCAGCCAGGAGGTTTCGCCTTCCTCTTCGGAGATACACCTTTGAAGGACTCTGTTGTGCTTTTCTTATAGAGCTCTCCTCATGGACTTTATAGGCTTTGGATCGCCGTACTATGCAGCGAGCCTCATTTTGGTCTTCGGGGAGTTCCTGCCTAGTTAGGTAGGCTAGGAATGGTTCCGTCCACGGGGCGATAACCGCCATTATTTCGTGAGCGGAGGGTGTTATCTCGGTGGCAGAGCCTCCGATTGTGTCAGAGTGTTCGGTGTCAGGCAGTGCGGTTGGGTCCGGATTGTTATTCCCAGACTCCCCTTCCCATAGTATGGATGGCTTGAACATCCATTCCAGGAAGATGTTGGGCGGGGCGGCATCGCGTTTTGCAGCGATGCGTGCCAATACGTCCGCCGCCTGGTTGTTATCCCGGGATATATGATGAAATTCGAGCCCTTCGAACCGTGCTGACATTTTTAGGACCGCATTGCGGTACGCTGCCATTTTTGGATCTTTGGCATCAAAGTCTCCGTTTATTTGAGATATCGCGAGGTTCGAATCTCGCACCTCTAGGCGTTTAATGCCCATGGAGATCGCCATCCGGAGGCCGTGCGTAAGGGCCTCGATTCGCCGCGTTGTTGGAGTCCGTATACATTATCTCAAGGACGATTGGACTGTGTCCCCGGTTGGGGACGTCTGTGACGACGCCAACCCCTAGGCGACCAACATTTTGGAGCCGTCAAAGTGCATGATCCATTGAGTATGCGCCGCACTTTTAGGGAGTTCGGCGGTCCATTCGCCACGAAGTCGGCCAAAACCTGCGACTTAATAGCTTGTCGTGGCTTATAGGTTATGTCGAATGGAAGGAGCTCTATGGCCCATTTAGCAATCCGCCCGTCGCGTCACGGTTGTTTATAATGTCGTTAAGAGGTACTTCGAGGCTACCATTATCGAACACTCTTGAAAGTAGTGCCGCAGCTTCCGGATGCCATGAACACCGCGTATGCTATCTTTTGATAATGTGGGTACGGGACTTGCATGGAGTGAGGACGGTGGACACATAATAAACCGGTCTTTGAAGAGGGAACCGTGTCCGTCCGCTTTCGCTCGACGACGAGCACCGCACCGACAACTTGATGTGTTGCGCGATATATAATAGCATTGGTTCGCCCACGTTGGGCGCGCCCAGGACCGGATTTGTTGCCAATATGGATTTTATTTCTTCGAGTCCGGCCGTGGCGGCATCCGTCCACTCGAAGTGTTTGGTGCGCCGGAGGAGGCGGTAAAGGGGTAACGCCTTTTCTCCCAAATGGGAAATAAAGCGGCTTAGAGCCGCTACGCATCCAGTCAATTTTTGTATTTGTTTGAGGTCTTTTGGAATATCCAATTGTGACAGAGCTCGGATCTTGGCTGGGTTTGCTTCAATTCCTCTACCGGACACAATGAAGCCCAAGAGCTTTCCGGCTGGAACGCCGAAGACGCATTTTTTCGGATTGAGCTTGATGTCGTATTTTCGGAGATTGTCGAATGTGAGCCTCAAGTCGTCTACTAGAGTTTCGACATGCTTGGATTTGATGACCACGTCATCTACATATGCTTCCACTGTTTTGCCGATCTGGTTTGCCAGACATGTCTGAATCATGCGCTGATATGTTGCACCGGCGTTTTTGAGCCGAAGGGCATTGTGTTGAAGCAGAATGGGCCGTATGGAGTGATGAATGCTGTTGCAGCTTGGTGCTGCTCCGCCATCTTGATTTGGTGGTAGCCGAGTAGCGTCGAGGAAGCACAATGAGTGGTGTCCTGCTGTAGCGTCGATAATTTGATCAATGCGAGGGAGGGGGAAGGGATCCTTTGGGCAAGCCTTATTAAGGTCTTTGAAATCAACACATAGGCGCCAGGATTTATCCTTCTTTGGTACCATCACCAGGTTTGCTAGCCAGTCCGGATGTTTTATATCTCTGATGAATCCGACTTCTAGAAGTTTGGCTAGCTCTTCTCCCATGGCCTGTCTCTTGGGTTCGGAAAAGCGCCGAAGAGCCTGTTTGACTGGCTTGAATCCTTTTAGGATATTTAGGCTGTGCTCGGCGAGCCGACGTGGGATTCTGGCATGTCCAAGGGTGCCAGCAAAATTTCAGTTTTCTCGTAGAAATTCTCGTAGTCTGGCGTCTACATCAGGGTTTAATTGTGCCCCAATGGAGGCCGTCTTTGCAGGGTCCGTTGGGTGGACTTGGAATTTGACTATTTCATCCGCTGGTTTAAAAGAGGTGGACTTGGATCTTTTATCAAGTATCACATCGTCCCCTGTTCACCGTGGAGCGCATCGCAGATGAGTTCCTCGCCGCTAGGGCTTTGGATAGTGCCTCGAGGGCTAGTGCGGCTGTCTTGTTTTTGGTGGCGGAGTGCTATGTTCGGATCACTAGCGAGAGTGATGATTCCGTTAGGTCCGGCATTTTAAGCTTCATGTACCCATAATGGGGTATAGCTTGAAAAATTGTGAATGCCTCTCGCCCTAATAAATCATGATATCCGCTGCTGAACGGGCCACTTGAAATGTGACCTCCTCGGACCTGTAATTGTCCGTGAGCGAACACTACGCCCGGTGTGATTTTTCTGTGCAGCATGCTTCCGGCTAGGGATTATTCCTCTAAAGGTTGTGCTGCTTCGCTCAATGCGGTTCCAGTCTATTTCCATTTTTCGGAGGGTTTCCTCGTAGATGAGGTTTAGTCCTGCCGCCATCCATGAGTACCTTGGTAAGGCGTAAAGTCGCCCACTATTGGACCGAGGACCAATGCGGTGGTGCTCGGGCTGTTCGAATTTAGGTTAAATCACGGCATTAAAGGTAATAGCCGTGTTACCCATGGATTTATTGTTGCTACTTGGTAGACTTCGGCAAGGTTGCGGAGTGTTCATTTCCGCATGTTATTTGATGCGAAAGTCTCAAAGACTGTTAACACCGTACTGTTGTTGCTGGGCTGGGATTCTGAGGCTAGAAGCTCTTTGCCACTTTTGGCCACCTGCCGTAGTATCCAACATGCTCGAAGGCTATGAGTTGGAGTGGCGCCCTATGTGCTATGAATTTTGCAGGGTCCATTTAGCCAACCCTCCAGTACGGTTCCGTACCCTTTAGGGGTTTTTTGTTTTTTGGTGTATAACCCAGGTGCTTGGTGATGGTGCACCCTTTTATTTTGGACTAGGGCTGTATTCGGGGCCGGATTATCCCAAAATTTACTTTCGGTTTTCCAAGCACTCTCCATTGCACAGTACTTTTGTACTATGGTCGCCAAGTCAGCAAAGCGTGTAATTTCGCGACGACTTATGGCGTTTAGGATTCCCTTGTCCGTGCAATTATTGCAGAAAAGTGAGATTGCGTCCTCCTCTGGGCAGTCCTTTATCCTGTCCATAACATCTGGCCCAGTAATGATGTACTATTTTAGCGGGGTCTTGCCGAATTTGGGATAGATCGCTAATGTTTGGGTGGGCGGGTGGAACTAGATCCGGAACCCCGTCCAATTTAAGACTCAAGGGCCGAGAAGTTTCCGAACTTGGAAGTTTGGATTTTTGAATGCTATCCAATGAATCCAACCCGCCGCCTGACTTTAAGTTCGTGGCTTGATCGACATCCGCCCCTCCGCGGAATCCGCATGGAGGGATCGAATCCGGACGTAGCTAGTCCTTAAGATAGAGGAAGAATCGCCGATTGCTCCTCTATCACAGCAACATGGTGGGTAGCCCGGGAGAGTTGATCTCTCTCAGATCGGTTTTAGGCCCGATCCGGTCGTAGTCTGTGGCGACTCCCAGGGCGGCGATGCGATCCAAGAGCTCGCTTACGGAGGAGAGCTCGATCGGATCTAACTGCTCAGCAAGTTCCGAAGTTAACGTGAAGATTGGTTTTGATGACGAGAAGTCATCGTGCGGTGGTAGGGCGAATGGCGGTCATAAGAAAACCACCTAGCCAAGAGTCCACCCGTGGCCAAGGCTCCTTTGGCGATAGTATCGTCTTTAAAGACGGATGAGGCATCCTTCCCGACGGCGACGACACGAGGAACTCTCAATGAAAGCACCAATGTCGGTGTCAAAACCGCGGATCTCGGTAGGGGGTCCCGAATCGTGCGTCTAGGCGGATGGTAACAGGAGACAAGGGACACGATGTTTTTACCAGGTTTGGGCCCTCTCGATGGAGGTAATACCCTACTCATGCTTGATTAATATTGATGATATGGGTAGTACAAGAGTAGATCTACCACGAGATCGAGAGGCTAAACCCTAGAAGCTAGCCTATGGTATGATTGTTGTTCGTCCCACGGACTAAAACCCTCCGTTTATATAGACACCGGATAGGGTTAGGGTTACACAGTAGTCGGTTACAATGGTAGGAGATCTGCATATCCGTATCGCCAAGCTTGCCTTCCACGCCAAGGAAAGTCCCATCCGGACACGGGACAAAGTCTTCAATCTTGTATCTTCATAGTCCAGGAGTCCGGCCAACGGTGATAGTTCGGCTACCGGACACCCCCTAATCCAGGACTTCCTCAGTGGCACTACAAGGTTTCTATGGCTGCTTGATCGATGGACCGTAGATCTGGTGTTGCCTGATGTCTTGGTCGATGTGCTTTCATTAAAGGTGCCTATTTTGTGACCCTTGTGTTAGGAGTTTGCGATTGTAGCATGTTAGGATCATATGGCAGACCGCCTGTGTGGTGTTTGGATGTCATACTTTGGTAGTAGTCCATATCACCAAGTTGTAAGGTTTTCACTCGCTTTTTTGTTAATCATCCAAGAATTCTCTTCTGCTTAATTAACGGACGAGGCAAATATTTTGCCTCTGTTTAGAAAAATGATCATTTGTTGTGTCTTATTTTATCCTTCAATATCTGTCAATCTCGTTCGTGAAGATATATCTAATTAATTGGAGATATGGCAATCATACGTTCAATTTTTTTGATAATCTAGATGGGGCATGAATTCAATAGAGCCATCTCACTGATGCACAAAGAGGCAAAATATAAGTTGTAAATCCTTTGATATTTACCTTGTAAATTACTTAAAATTTAGTTATATGCATGTGAATAGTTACACCTACCTATGTTCTTCTAAAGTCTTTCTTTTTATCCTAGAAAATATGTTGCCTTTTTAGGTTAAAACCATTACAACCAAGTTTAAATTGATATAAAACCACGAATGGGAGATGTAGAGTGCTAAAAGAACCTTACGTCAGAAACTGCTTGATACGCTAATGCCAATCTCCACCACGATGGCCAACACTGGCAGACAGGAAAAGAACATGGGAGAAGGCATCACCATTGGAAGGTTCTACCCTCACTTGTTCTCGATTGGACAAACAAGGTATATGCCATATGTACTCGCCTCCAAAGAGGACGACCTACCCTCTCGCCTTGGCTCTAATATTGTCACACCATCTATAGGCATAGAGGGTCACCCAAGAACCCGCATGAGCAATGTTGACCTTGATGTTAGAGAAGAAGACATCACAAACTCCTACAACACAAGCTAAGATCCCCACGAACACTATAGTCATTCACCACTCAACCGCACAATAAGAAAGAATCAACCAACAACCACAGAGGATACAACACATAAACGCAACAATTCGGGTCAACATGGTTGTGGCTGATTACAAGTTTATGTTCCATGTAAATGTCCAGGTTGACCCGAAGTATACTTTCCAACCCATTCACAAACTGAAAGTTTGCGAGTGGTGCGTGACCATGGGGTATACCATCTGAATCTCCCCGAAGTATACTTTCCAACCCAACAACCCGTGCATCATTTGGAGTTGGTTCTAACCATTTTGGTGTGAAGTGACCAGATTGCCAAAAGATGCGTGAGATATGGCTCATTAACCATCCAAAAGCGTCTTTTACCTTCCCAAGGCATCCATGCATTAGCTAAAGACTTTCCTGATCATTTTCATAACTTATTGGCTCAAAAACTGGATTTTGTAACACATATACAAGGGGGGTTGTCCCTAGCATAAATAGGCTAGTGCTCTCCTTCATAGGGGACTTTTGGTATTTTGGGGTTTCATAACAAAGACATAGACTCATACTGAGATTGGGGAGTCCTTGCTACCACAATTCTCATGATTCCTTATAGAGTTTCTCTTATTCCATGCTCCACGACTTGAGAGTGTTGCATAGGCTAGTATTTGTGATTTCGCTTGCAGATTGCACCTATCCCATGTTGCACGACTCAAGCGTGGTTGTGTGGGGGTAGCATTGCAGATTATTGATTGGCAATTGTCTGATATTGCAGGCTATGGTTGGCATTCCCATCATCAGACCATAATCTCATAATTTCTTGTTTGGTTGCTCACAACTAGTTATCTCCTTTTTTCGACGATCCTATGCCATGAAGATTGGGCCTCCCCTCACACACCTACTTCTCCCGAAGATGGTATCACATCACACTAGCATGTCAATGCTGTCGTAGAGGGAAAATCTATTCCCTCTTGCTCAGGTTTGAGGGTGTTGACCCACCGACGAACATGGCTACAAGGTGGATTGGAGCACCATCGATCTGTTCCATCAGATCCACCATGAGACATCATCGTTGATGACCATAGGAACCACCACCATTCGTCATGGACCATAGGGAGTACCACTGCAACACTCATGCGTCCAAGAGGGGCTAGAGTTTTCACCCAAAATCATGGGCTAAATGGGGGAGGAAACCTCAACGAAGCCACCAAGGAGGGAGCCGTCGCCATAGTGAAAGTTCATCTTTACCCCATAGGTGTTTTGGTAATGACAAGAGAATTAAGAGGACTAATTATTCCCTCTAAGTTTATTTCAAAAATACCCCTCTTGTAAGTTGAAACATGGATGGGGACCCCTACTTTTATTTCTCAAATTGTTGTGGCCCAATGCTCATGAAATGTATCTTTCTAAGATTTTAGTGGAATAAAGGTTTACATCCAGTCCAATGACAACAACTTGGGATGACCATGTTTTCAAAATCCAAAACCAAATCCCACGTATTTCCACTCAAACACTCATACTCTCCACTTTTATCCATTTATGGTAAATCCGGAAAATTCTGACGAGTTTTACCGACCTTGTTAGGATAGAGTTTCCCTACTACGGAAACTATCATATTTTCTAAGTTCCATATGGAATTTCCAGATTTCTCTTACACCTCTAAACTTTTGACCATTCCATACCTATTGTTGTTAGTTCAACTACGTTCGAGATGGAACTTAGTTGTTTATGCATCTCTCACTCCCCAGACTTGCTCTACTTGGTCCGGTACCTCCGATATTTTTCTTCTCGTACTATCAAGCATGCTTCTTCTTCATAGCAGAAACCACTAAAATTTTGTCCAACACCTCCAAGCAACTTTCATCCAATCTCTTGGTATTTGGATTCCTAAGGGTGTCACTAGATACTTCAATTCCTTCGGATGCTTGGACACTTCCAAGGAATTCTATGTTCCCGAGTTGAATCTCAAATTTGAACAAGTCCGATACTTTTGGATTTTCCATTTGGTACTTCCACGCACATTGACAATTATTGTTCCAATGATTTTTTTTGATTTCGTATACTTTTTGAGGGTGTGCATCTCATAGATGGTTAGAGTGCCACTCAAGAGCCTTTAAGGTGCGAAGAAATCAAAAATAATTGTACAAGGTCTGGAGACCATCTTCTTTATAAAGATCTACATCGAATTAGGCTTCCTGAGTGGGTGTCATCATTGTATATGTATGATAGCTACTTGTTAAACAAGACCTTTGGTCAAGCTAGCCTAGACATTTGTGGTCTTAGCACTGCATGTACAAACCTCCACAAGGGACTAGTAGGATTTCTCTAACATTGCAAACCTTATCATCCGTGTTTGTGATTCCTTTACCTTACTCTTTACTTCTTAGAAGTTTTCTCTTCCGCTCTTAATTTCGTAGACCTGCATGTTTAGGTTATCATAGTCAACTTGGAGTAACTAATTTAAAACTTGCCAACTAAAACGGATTAAGTGTGAGATTTATCTATTCACCTCCCATCTAGCCACCATCTTCAATCCTACACACGACATCACCGTCTGGTCTCCACTAACTAAAAACAACTATTTTTGAGAATTCTTTATTTAACTCCCACCTGGACACCATCTTCAATCCTACACACAGTATCATCATCGTAAATGTCTCAGTCGCCGGTCATGGGATTCCCCTGTCCAGTGTACCCCACCACCATCTACCCTGGCCACGAAACTTGGTCAAGCCAACTGAGACCACCAGGTTCACATCTTCCAGTGGAACTTGGATCATGGAAGAAGGCAATCGATTGAATCCTTTAGAAGGACGCCTGAACTATCACCATCACCTAGCCACGTGCGCAAGCAAGGTCACAGGGACAACACTCACATCCACCACTCATCGCAGAGTCCGCGTCGTATCCCCCTAGAGCCACCGCGCTGGTACCTAGGGCCCACTGCATGAGGCAAAGAGGCGAGACATCGGTGCTCCATTAGCTTGCACGGATACCATGTAGTGATAACACATATTTTTTCAGTTTTCACATAGAAATTCTTCCTCAGCAACATAAGAGCATCTCTAGCGAATATGTTATTATTTAACTCCTTATATGCCTCCTTAAACTTAACGCCTTATAATTTGAGGAGTTAAATTGTCGTTGAAGCTAACCGAACCCCTATATTTAACTCACTAATGTTTGGCATAATTCTTCTATCCCATGTCACATACATTTCAAACAGTTGCATGGTACTTCATCAGTCATTTGAATGATTCAAATTCAACATGCAAATCAACCATAAACATACATATAATTCATCCAATCGAACAATTCAAATTAAAACATGCACATAGTTCATCCAAAAGCCACCACATCAAACAAGGATGATCCAAAAAAACAACAACATAACATGTCTTATATCATGGACCAAGCCCTATTGTAAGGGCATCTTTAGTCCTAAGATGTTTTGGTGATTGATGACAATGCTTTTGTGGACTAATCGTGTGCACTGAGCTTTTTAGAGATTCATCCTTTGGCATGAGACGATTCCCTCCCCTCAGAGTTTGAAGCGAAGACGGTGTAGTCTTTTTGATTCAGTTTGGTGGACTAGTGTCGTAGAGATCACCGTACTATCAAGAGGGGGTCCGCTTTGGAAAGGCTAGGGTGGAATCATCACGTACACATCCCTTGCACACCCTCCGAGCCTTTCCACTTCATTGGAGAGCTCATTCTTGTCCTCTTTGTGCCTTCTCTGGTCTGAGCGGTAGTACCTCTTGGGTGCTATAAGCGGCAGTACCGCCCTACAGCGGTAGTACCGCTTGTAGCCCCAGCCGTAGTACCGCTGCAGTTTCGTGCTAGTGCCGCCTCAATTCGAGGGCTCATTTTTCGTGTCAGACTTTACGGTACCAGCCGCGGCAGGAGAGGCGGTAGTACCGCTCTCGAGCGGTAGTACCGCGGGTTGGAGCGGTAGTACCACTTAGGCTGTTAAACGGTAGTACCGCTGGCCTAGCGGTAGTACCGCTCTCTGCGGGGCTGGTAAGGGGGGCAACGGTTGGATTGTTCCCCCCCACTATATAAGTGGGTCTTCTTCTCCAAAGTTGACTCACCTCTTCCCCAAAAGCTCCATTGTTGCTCCAAGCTCCATATTCGCCCGATCTCTCTCCCTAGCCAATCAAACTTGTTGATTTGCTCGGGATTGGTTGAGAAGGCCCCGATCTACACTTCCACCAAGAGAAATTTGATTCCCCCCACTAATCCCTAGCGGATCTTGTTACTCTTGGGTGTTTGAGCACCCTAGACGGTTGAGGTCACCGTGAAGCCATAGTCCATTGTGGTGAAGCTTCGTGGTGTTGTTGGGAGCCTCAATTGTTGTGGAGATTGCCCCAACCTTGTTTGTAAAGGTTCGGTCGCCGCCTTCAAGGGCACCATTAGTGGATTCACGGCATCTTGCATTGTGCAAGGGCGTGAGGAGAATACGGTGGCCCTAGTGGCTTCTTGGGGAGCATTGTGCCTCCACACCGCTCTAACGGAGACGTACTTCCCCTAAAAAGGAAGGAACTTTTGTAACACATCCTCGTTTCCACCGGCTCCACTCTTGGTTATCTCGTGCCTTTACTTGTGCAAGCTTATTTGTGTTTTATCCCTTGCTTGCTTGTGTGCTTGTTGTTGTTGCATCATATAGGTTGCTCACCTAGTTGCATTTCTAGACAACCTACTTTGATGCAAAGTTTAATTTGGTAAAGAAAAGCTAAAAATTGTTAGTTGCCTATTCACCTCCCTCTAGTCAACTATATCGATCCTTTCAATTGGTATCAGAGCCTTATCTCTTTTTAAGGACATTACCGTCCGAAGAGTATGGTTGACGTCAAAGACGATGTGGGAGAGCACTCTGGTGCGAATCCGATATCGTCTACGAGAGATGTGGGTAACTCGATCTCACGTGAGGAATTCAATGTGGCGTTGGACACATTGAAAACCTCCATGACGACCGAGGTCAAGGACATGTTTAAGGTATTCTTAGAAGGGCTTACACTTTCCACCGCACCCGTGAAAGTGGGTGATACCGCCAACACGGTGACGGATGCTAACCTCGACAAGGGGGAAGCTACTAGTGAGAAAGCTCCTTTGTCTAGTGATAAGAATGGCACCAGCATCTTTGCCCATGTGCAACCTCCACCCCTTTATGGTGGACTGATTCCTTCTACTCATTTGAATCATGCCGGTCCTCCCCCCAAGATTGATAAAAAGGAGGACTTTGATTCTTGGGTCTATCGTTTTAAGGGTAATTTAAATCATGTGAACACTAACCTTTGGAGAATCATTGAAGAAGGTTTTTATCCGCATGACCGGAGCAACTTCACTCCTAGAGAATCCGTGGATGATCAATTCAATGAGAATGCTCTCTTCATCATCCAAGGAGAAATCCTTCCCGAAGACCTCCCGCATCTCCGGCCTTACTCATTGGCCAAAGAAGCTTGGCACAAAGTGGTCTCCCTCTATCGGGGAAGCGAAAGCATTCAACGTTCCAATTATGAAGTGGTACAAGATGAAGCCGATGAGTTTGCAATGAAAGAAGATGAAGAACCTCGTGAGCTCTATCGGAGAGTTACCAAGCCCGCGGTCTCTCTCCGGGATCATGGAAGTAAGGACACGGATGGCAATTGGATCAAGCACAAAATCCTCAAGGCAATGATGCCCTACCACAAAGCCATGTCCTCCGTCATCCGTCAAAGGCCGGACTTCCACACCTTGTCCTCAAGTGATGTGTTAGATGAGTTTGTGGCTATGAGCATATTGGACAAGACCGCCGACAATGCGGTACTTCGCTCTCAAAGAGCGAAAAGGCCCAACCTTGCCTTGAAGGCTAAGGTCCATGTCGAAGAAGAGGAAGAGGAGGAAGAAGAGGAGAGCAATCTCGAAGATACGAAGTATGCCTATCATGAACACATGGCACTTGCTTCAAGGCAATTTTGGAGCAAGAAAAACTCAAGGCCCAACTTCAACAAGAACAATTCAAGTGGCGCAAAGAGCAAGCAATGAGTGAGGACTTGTTTCAATTGTGGCAATGTGAGCCACTTTGTTGCGGAGTGCCCTTATGAGAAGAGGGAAGACAACGGTGGCAAGCTCATCCGTAAGGAGAAGGCCAAGTCGTTCCCCAACAAGAGCAACTTCACCAAGAAGACTCCTCCCAAGGCTTTGGTGGTACAAGAAGAATACAATGAGGACGATGACGATGATGAAGATGGTGAGTCGGTTGCCATGGCCTCCGTTGCCATTGCGACGACTCCACGGGTGTCTCTCTTCGACTCACCCAATGAGAGCATCACCGCCAAGTGCCTCATGGCTAAAGCCACCAACAAGGTAACCCCCAACATCAAAACTACCATCATCAATCATTCTTCTTCGACGGATAGCATTGATGAACATGAGGGAACTAATGTGGAGGAGAATGAGTTTGAGGCCTTTATGGGTAAACTCAAGGGCAAATCCAAGAAGCACTTCGTTGCTCTCTTGGAACAACTTGGTGAAGCCAATGACATGATCGAGGCTCACGAAGATACCATCTCTAAGATGGAGGGGCATAGTCGTGACTATGCCGATGAGATTTCGGATCTTTCCAATGCTCTTGAGGAAGAGCGTGGTCTTCGTTTGGCTCTTGAGGAGTCATACAACGATGATCATGCTAAATTAAAGAAAGATCTTGATCATGCTCTTTTTGTTTCTCGTGTGCTAAACTCTGAGAAGGCAAAGCTTGGGGTTGATCTTGCTAGACTCAAATAGGAGTTTGACATTCTCGACAAGGCTCACAAAGTCTTGAAGGGCATTCATGCTAGCCTCAAAGAGTCTCATGATCAACTCCAAGTAAAGCTAACCAAGGAGAAAGCCACCTTTCCTCATATGGTTTCGATTGATAATGAAAATGCTACTAACCCGTGTTGTGAGCATGTGCATCTTGTTGAGGAGAATGCTAAGTTGAAGGAGCAACTTGAGAAAGGCCTTGTTACATGCATACAAGGTGAGAAGAACCTCAACGACCTTTTGAGTAATGAAAATGAAGTTGAGGCCAAGGAAGGCATTAGGTTCGCACCCAAGCCCAAGAACAAGAAGAAGAATGACAAGACCAAACGACCTCCTCCTCTCAAGCAAACGTTTGTGAAGGAAGGAGAGGGTGCTCCCAAGGAGAAGAAGAACAATGAGAAGGGTGGTAATGTCAAGAAGGGCAATGCCACCCCTTCCAACCAAGCCGGCGACTTTAACCCTTCTTGCTAGTGATGGGCATGTCTATGCCAAATTTGTTGGTTCTCCTTATGAGTACATTGAATGGTCTATTTGGGTTCCTAAGACCCTTGTCACTAACATCAAAGGACCCATTACAAAATGGGTACCTAAATCCAAGCATTGATATCTTGTAGGTGTTTGCTTCCGGTGGGGGATCATGGTTGCTCGATAGTGGAGCTACAAATCATATGACCGGAAGCAAGGACTTGGTGGTGGACGTTCACAAGATTCCATCCATGCCCACCAATGTCGAGTGGGGTGATGCCTCATTTTCTAAGGTATTGGGACTTGGCAAGGTTGTCATTTCTCATGATCTCACGATCGAGAAGGTCATGCTTGTTGAGTCCCTTGCATACAATTTACTTTCCGTTTGTCAACTTGCAATCATGGGCTTTGCCACTTTCTTTGATATTGATACCGTGGCCCTCTTGTGGAGCAACACTCTTAAAGTAGCCTTTGTTGGGCATGTCGAGAACGGTCTATATGTGATTAACTTTTCTGAGCGACCCACTAAGACCGCGACATGCCTAATGGCTAAAGTTGACGTGGGATGGCTTTGGCATCGCCGTTTAGCCCACGTCAATATGAGATCTTTGAAAAGTCTTCTCAAGGGGGACCATGTCCGTGGACTAACCACGTTAGTTTTGCCAAAGATCGTGCTTGCAGTGCTTGTAGCAAAGGAAAGCTACATGAGAAGGCTCACCCTCCCACGACTTTGATTTACTCAAAGAGGCCTTTGGAGCTCCTTCACATGGATCTCTTTGGGCCTCCATCCTTTGACAGTCTTGGGGGTAGAAAGTATTGCTTGGTGATTGTGGATGACTATTCAAGATACACTTGGGTATATTTCTTCAAGAGGAAGAGCGAGACCCAACAAACCGTCATTGACTTTGCAAATGAAGCTCAACGTCAACACAATGCAAAGATCTTGACAATAAGGAGTGACAACTGCACCGAGTTCAAGAACTACACCTTGGATGAGTTTCTTAGTGATGAGGGTATCAAGCATCAATATTCCGCTCCATACACCCCTCAACAAAATGGTGTTGCGGAGAGGAAGAACCGGACGTTGATGGATGCGGCAAGGACCATGATGGCGGAGTTCAAGTCTCCATACAACTTTTGGGCCGAAGCCATCAACACCGTGTGTCATGCATCAAATCGTCTCTATCTTCGCAAAGGCTTGAACAAGACTCCTTATGAGATACTCACCGGTAACAAGCCCAACCTCAAGTACTTTCGGGTGTTCGGGTGTAAGTGTTTCATTCTCAAGAAAGGTGTTCGTTTGTCCAAATTTGAAGCTAGAGCTTATGAGGGCATATTTGTTGGTTATGCTACAAACTCTCATGCTTACCGTGTCCTCAATAAATCCACGGGACTTATTGAGGAGACGTGTAACATGGAGTTTGATGAGAATAACGGCTCCCAAGTGGAGCAAAGTGGCGCTTGTGATGCAGGTGATGAAATTCCTCCTCAAGCCATAAGAAGAATGGGTGTTGGTTTTATCCTACCCATTGAGGAACCCCTTGTGGCCGAAGGAGAAGGACAATGTTCCACTCAAGTGGAGCCATCACCAACCCAAGGCCCACACGCTTCCGAAGAACAAAGTGAAGGCCCTCAACCTTGTGAACAAGATCAATGGCAAGATCAACTTCAAGATGGTGATGAACCACCAAATGATGCCCAAGGTCAAGTTCTTCCCCTCAAGCAAGTCCAAGATCATGAGCAAGCTCAAGATCTAGAACAAGCTCAAGACGACGCTCAAGATGATCAAGTTACCCCTCCTCGTCTCACTTCCGAGGAGGAATTGGAGCGTCATGCCGCGAAGATTGCTTCCAAGCTCACCACCAAAGGTCATCTCATGGAGAATGTGGTTGGAAGCCTAAGAAAGGGGGTAAGCACTCGTAGACAATTAGCAAACTATTGTGAACATCATGCGTTTGTCTCTTGTGTGGAACCCCAAAAGGTCTACGAGGTGCTCGAAGATCCGGATTGGCTCAATGCCATGCATGAAGAACTCAATAACTTCGAGTACAACAAGGTGTGGAGATTGGTGCCAAGGACAATGGGGAACCACAATGTCATTGGAACCAAGTGGATTTTCAAGAACAAGCAAGATGCTCATGGGACCATCGTTCTCAACAAGGCAAGATTGGTGGCACAAGGCTACCAAGTCGAGGGTATCGACTACGGTGAAACCTTTTCTACCGTTGCTCGCCTTGAATCCATTCGTTTGTTGATTGCTTATGCTTCTCATCACAACTTTAAGTTGCAACAAATGGATGTTAAAAGTGCGTTTCTTAATGGTCCTATTAATGAGTTGGTATACGTCAAGCAACCCCCCGAGTTCGAGGATCCCTACTTTCCCGATCATGTGTATCAACTCGACAAGGCACTCTATGGCCTTAAACAAGCCCCACGTGCATGGTATGACCACCTACCGAGTTGTTACAAGACCGTGGATTCGAAGTTGGGCTAATCGACCCCACTCTTTTTACTAAGAAGGTCAAAGGGGAGTTGTTTGTATGCCAACTATATGTTGATGGTATTATCTTTGGTTCCCCTAACAAAGCTTTCAATGAGGAATTTGCCGCTCTCATGACCTCCAAGTTCAAGATGTCTTCGATGGGAGAGTTGAAGTTCTTCCTTGGTTTTGATATCAAGCAAAGAAGAGAAGGTACCTTCATCAACCAAGCTAAATACACCCAAGACATGCTCAAGAGATTCAAGCTAAATGATGTCAAGCCGGCTTCCACTCCAATGCCTACCAAGTGCCAACTTGACACTGATCCCTATGGTAAAGCGGTGGATCAAAAGGTATATCGATCCATGATTGGATCCTTGCTTTACCTTTGTGCATCTAGACCGGATATCATGTTGAGTGTGGGAATTTGTGCATGATTTCAAGCCGCACCTAAGGAAAGCCACTTTGTGGCGGTCAAGCAAATCTTTCGATATTTGGCTCATACCCCAAACTTTGGCTTGTGGTACCCAAGAGGAGCAAACTTCAAGCTTGTAGGATATTCAGATTCCGATTGGGCGGGAGACAAAGTGGATAGGAAGTCCACTTCCGGAGGGTGCCAATTCCTTGGTTGCTCTTTGGTAAGTTGATCTTCTAAAAAGCAAAGTTGTGTGTCTCTCTCGTCCACCGAAGCGGAGTATGTGGCGGTCGGTAGTTGTTGTGCACAACTCTTATGGATGAGGCAAACTTTAAAGGATTACGGTGTCATTTGTGACAAAGTGCCTCTTTGGTGTGACAATGAAAGTGCCATCAAGATTTCTCTCAACCCGGTGCAACACTTCAAGACGAAGCATATTGAGATTCAGTATCACTTCATCCGGGATCACATTAGGCGAGGAGAGATCGAGCTCAACTACGTCAACACTCATGATAACCTTGCAGATATCTTCACGAAGCCTTTGGATGAAGCAAGATTTCACGAGTTAAGGCATGAGCTAAATATCATTGATTCGAGCAATGTGGTTTGAACCTTTGCACAACCCACCACACTCAATTTGATGTCTAGTTTAGATGTAGGCATGGACAAAGGGGGAGTGTTGTTCTCTCAATGAACTTTCCCTCCCCCCATTATGCATAAATTGATCAAATCTTTCATATTAGCCATTTTTCATGGTACTTGTGTTTCAAATAGGAGTTTTGGTCATGGGCCCAAGGTTAAAATCTTCGCGGTGCCATACCTCTTGACTCAAACATAGGTGGCCTCGGCCACCGCCCCTCTCTTGAAGGGGTGCGTCTTCTGTCCTCTTGCTAGTGTTCCTTGTGGTCTCTTGGTTTTCGGTTTGTCTTTCCTTGTCTTTTGAGCCATGCGTTTAAAAGTCTAGTTTTGATGTGCGCTGGGCGGTACTACCGCTGGTGGCGCGGTACTACCGCTTACGATGTTAAGCGATACTACCGCCCGCCACCGCGGTACTACCGCTGGGGGCGGGTTCAGGGGGTTAAGTCGTGGGCAGGGGTGGTTTTCTCCCCCCATACCCATTTGCTTCATTCCCCAGTTCCTCTTCTTCTCTACAGCGCCATTTCGCCGCGGGAGGGCTCCAGCGGCCCTCCATCTCCGGGTCGTCCCTCTCCATTTCCTTCGGTGGAGTCGATCCCCACCTCGTCCTCTTGCCATGGATGCCGGTATTGCCCTCGTTCCTCTTCTCTTCTTGTCTAGATTTCAGATCTAGTGTTTAGGGGCAATGGTGGATGCATCTCTAGTTTTTTGGCTAAAACTAGGCTTGAGTAGATTGGAGAGGCAACTAGACTCTTTGGATTGATGTTTGGTAGGTTTATTTTTGAATTTGGCATCTCCGGTAGTGCCGGATCGTTCCACGGCAGTAGGGAACTGTTGTTCCTCGTCTCGAGCGGTACTACCGCCCAGTCGAGCGGTACTACCGCGCGAGCGGCACTAGAGCGGTACTACCGCTCAAGCGGTACTACCGCGGGTGGTCACGGTACTACCGCCTGATGCCCAGTTCCATCATATTCTACCACATATTGATCTTTGTTTGGTTTGTTTGTTGGTTTTTGATCGTTCTTTCTGGCTGCTTTGTGTGTCCGTGTGTTTGGTTCCAGGTGATGAACATCCTGAGCAGCAAGCCCGCCGTGTCAACCCCAAGCGTTCCACGTCAAAGCGCTACTGCACTTCTGAGTCTGCTGGTGGTTCTTCCAATGCTCCACCGCCGCCAATGGGTGCTTCTTCAAGCGCTAATCCCCCTCCCAAGAAGATGCCTGCCAATAGACCGAAGCCTAGTGGGAAGAAGGTGACTGAGATGTCCTCCAAGGAATTCTGGGACAGGCGTCGCCGCAATCCTTATGTTGAAGACCAAGACCCCGCCTTTGTCAGTCGTCCGTTCTGGAACCGCTTTCAGTATGCCACCTACTTTCAGGTGATCAAGTCTAAGAAGAACCTCTTTGTCAATGTTCACTCCATCAACACGGATGCTATGGAACAGGACCCTGAGTACTTTGGTGAAGCCCTTCGGATGTGCTCTCAGTTGAACATTCTCAGGATCATGCAGTTCAACAAGGACTTTGATGCTGACTTGGTGGCTCAATTATTTTCCACTGTCCATCTAGGAACTGATGAAAACAGGACTCTGACTTGGATGACGAATGGGAAGCTGCTAGTTGTCAAGTGGAAGGCTTTCATGGAGTTGCTTGAGGTGGTTGATCACAGGTTTGAGTCTCCAGTCGGGTTCCGTCCTCACCATAATGTTACCTCCACTCACAAGCAAGCTCTCTGGCCCTACTGCATTAAGAAGGTCAATCCTGAGACTAAGAAGACAACCTATGAGCTGCCTGCCTTTCTGGATATCCTTCACCGTGTGTTCCGCGAGACTCTCTTCCCTCGTATCGGGAATCTGGATCAGGTTCATCCCTATCTTGTGGACATGCTTCTCTTCTGTCAGCATGAGAAGGAGGCAAACACTGGCGAGTCCCTGGATATCTCTCATGTGATGTGGTCTGAGCTTATTTCTGCTGTGTCTGAGCGCAAGTGCCCAATCTATGCTCCGTTCATCATGTTGCTCATTGAGAAAGCCTGGAGACGCACCTATCCCGAGGAGTCAGCTGAAACCGGAGAGTTGGTTTCTCATGAGATCAAGCGCCCGAGGAACAAGGATAATTGGGGTACCTTCGCTCTCAAACTGGGCTCCACCTTCTGCGGCTGCCATGGAGACCGAGGGCGAGGCGATCTTGGTATTGATCTTGACTCGAGCCTTCGAGGCGAGCCTTCTTGGCCAAAGAAGCTCAAGCTCAAGATGAATAAGCTTTTCCGTATGGAGTCTCACGGTCAAGACATGACACATGTGGCTGAGAAGAAGGCAAGGGCCGTCACAAGGAGCTTATCGTCGGTTAGGCGATGTCACCGGTGGCTCTAAGGGTCGAGATCACCGAGGAAGAGGAGTGGTCCAGCAGCACTTGCCCATGGACTGATTCAGATGCCGAGCAGTTTTCGACTGAGGATGGTGGTGCAGACGTCTGATGTTCGAGATCTTCAGTTTGATCTCACCTGGAGCCGTAGGTTCGCTCTTTGCCCCTTTAGGTGTCTCGATGCCAAAGGGGGAGAGAGTCTAGGGATTTGTGCCGTTGAGTTGCGAGTGTGTCTTTGTGGTTTCGGTGTGTTTGCTCGCCATTTGCTTTGTTTGGTTTTGTGTCAGTGAGACCTAAGTTCCAGTCATATGGTGTGAGACATATGCTACCCTATCTCTATCTTATTATTATCTATGTCTCTAGTCATTTGGTATCATATGAGTTGCATGCTTATTATGTTATCTATATGCCCTGCTCTCATGGATCGTGCGTAGTTTGTTGATCTTTAAAATACAAGGGGAGTGTTGATCCTAGTATGTGTGCCGTGCAGTCCAAAGCACTTATCTGGCACACATCTATGGGGAGCCCGTCTCTATTTTAGAGATGTGGGGTTTGCTTATGACCTGTATCTTTCTCTGATTCGTGCAAATCCCGTATTGTCATCAATCCACCAAAAAGAGGAAGATTGTAAGGGCATGTTTAGCCCTAAGATGTTTTGGTGATTGATAACAATGCTTTTCCGGACTAATCGTGTGCACTGAGCTTTTCAGAGATTCATCCTTTGGCATGAGACGATTCCCTCCCCTCGAAGTTTGAAGCGAAGACGGTGTAGTCTTTTCGATTCAGTTTGGTGGACTAGTTTCGTAGACATCACCGTACTATCAAGGGGGTCCGCTTTGGAAAGGCTAGGGTGGAATCATCACGTACACATCCCTTGCACACCCTCCGAGCCTTTCCACTTCACCGAGAGCCTCGTTCTTGTCCTCTTTGTGCCTTCTCCGTCTGCGGCGGTAGTACTGCGGGCCGGAGCGGTAGTACCGCTTGGGTGCTATAGGCGGCAGTACCGCCCCATAGCGGTAATACCGCTTGTAGCCCCAGCCGTAGTACCGCTGCAGTTTCGTGCTAGTGCCGCCTCGATTCGAGGGCTCGTTTTTTGTGTCGGACTTTACGGTACCAGCCGCGGCAGGAGAGGTGTTAGTGCCGCTCTCGAGCGGTAGTACCGCGGGTTGGAGCGGTAGTACCGCTTAGGCTGTTAAGCGGTAGTACCGCTGGCCTAGCGGTAGTACCGCTCTCTGGGGGCTGGTAAGGGGGGCAACGGTTGGATTGTTCCCCCCCCACTATATAAGTGGGTCTTCTTCTCCAAAGTTGACTCACCTCTTCCCCAGAAGCTCCATTGTTGGTCCGAGCTCTATTTTCGCCCGATCTCTCTCCCTAGCCAATCAAACTTGTTGATTTGCTTGGGATTGGTTGAGAAGGCCCCGATCTACACTTCCACCAAGAAAAATTTGATTCCCCCCACTAATCCCTAGCGGATCTTGTTACTCTTGGGTGTTTGAGCACCCTAGATGGTTGAGGTCACCGTGAAGCCATAGTCCATTGTGGTGAAGCTTCGTGGTGTTGTTGGGAGCCTCCAATTAAGTTGTGGAGATTGCCCCAACCTTGTTTGTAAAGGTTCGGTCGCCGCCTTCAAGGGCACCATTGGTGGATTCACGACATCTTGCATTGTGCGAGGGCGTGAGGAGAATACGGTGGCCCTAGTGGCTTCTTGGGGAGCATTGTGCCTCCACACCGCTCTAACCGAGACGTACTTCCCCTAAAAAGGAAGGAACTTCGGTAACACATCCTCGTCTCCACCGGCTCCACTCTTGGTTATCTCGTGCCTTTACTTGTGCAAGCTTATTTGTGTTTTATCCCTTGCTTGCTTGTGTGCTTGTTGTTGTTGCATCATATAGGTTGCTCACCTAGTTGCATTTCTAGACAACCTACTTTGATGCAAAGTTTAATTTGGTAAAGAAAATCTAAAAATTGTTAGTTGCCTATTCACCCCCCCTCTAGTCAATTATATCGATCCTTTCACCTATGAAATTCATACTGGATGAACTCAAGCATTTTCGTTGCATCATCACCAAAGAAACCACCATCACTCCAGGACCACTACCATCACCTAGTCGACCACCATTACCTCCATGTCCACCACCATCACTTGCATGCACCAAAGGAGGTGGTGAAGGGGTGGCCGGGAAGGACTACGAGCCACCGGACAAGGAGGAGTCAGCGTTCTTCACCACCTCGATGAGAGCATTCTCGGACCCGTCAACTTCCTTGCCCGCTTGCTGCTGACCAGAGCAAGCAGAGGGCGAGTGGTCACCATCATGACCGCCACGGTCTTTGCTGACGGCGCGACAGTCCACGCCAGATTCTTCATCCCGATTCGCTTTCTTGGCGCTAGCTGTGACATAGCGCCGACGGGAGTGACCGACAAGGTTGCAGAGGAGTCCCGCAGTTCCATTCCCACAGGAGTGGGGACCTGCAACGACAGCGATATTGGGAGGCTACGGTGGGAAGAGGTGATGCCTCGAGCGGGAGTTGCGACAGATGGATTTTCTTGAGAAGTGACTGCGACCGAGCAAATATGAGAAAGTTGGGCTGGGTTTGGGTGTTAACTCCTTAAATTTTGAGTAGCTAACCGTTTGAGGATTTGGCTAAGTGCGATTAACTCCTCAATTGTTTTCTTTGAGGCGTTAAAGGTTTTTAAGGGACAAGCTAGGCTAGAGATGCTTTAAGGCTTCTTCCATTTTGTTTGTCGGGAAGCCATCTAAAATTCATGCTTGGACTAAGGGCATCTACAACTGGTCCCTTCAAATCCTCCTCAAACGTCTAGATGGACAACCCGGTCACTGTCCAGACATGAGAGAGAAGGAAAAAGATGACCCAACAGGACCTCCCACTTTACTTTCATATGTTCAGGTTATACGCAAACTCTCATATGCAACCCATATATCGGGAGGATATGGGAATGCATGGGCGTGTCCGGGCAGTATGCCATGTAGGATTTGGCCCTCCCTGGACCACATTTCTCTTTCTTTGTTCTTTTCCCCCTCTCTCCATCCCCATCAATCATATGCATGTGACTAGAAATTTAAGGGGGGTGTTTAAAAAAAACATTTAGGAGGGGGGAGGGGCAGTGGTGAACATCATGCACGGACAAATAGAAGCGCAAATTGGACATGCCCGCTCACTGATTGGACGTGTCCACAGACGTTTGAGGGGCTAAATTTGTCCAATGAAATTGTAGATGTCCTAACATCAATATTTATAGACCTCACAAAAAAACATCAATATTTACGGACCATTGCCTATGCATTATTTTTCTTTCTTAACATAAAATGAATTTGAGTTTACATATACTCCATACAAAGTTAGTACAAAGTCGAGTCACTTATTTTGGGACGGAGAGAGTATATAATTAGTTGAGTACATCAAGAACTTTATAGCATTTTTTTTTTACATTATGGTATCCATGAACCAAAGGCGTTTATTCGCAAAAATAAATACTAAAAATGAACCAAAGGCGTTTGCGTGACTAGGTACGCCACAGAATGAGATGATTAAGTGCATAGCTGGGCCTTTTTATGTTATTAGGTATCACTCGCTTTTGGTGCACATACGTAAGCAGACCTACTGAATATATTGGAACTTCACGAGCGTCCATGTCAGCCTCCTTAATTCGACAGCTCCCTCTGAAGATATGTTAGGTCAATAATTTGCTTCTCCCACTGGACTTGTCAAGTAGTAGAACAAAATATTTTAAATATCCAGCAGGCGCACGAAACAAGCATATGGAGATCAGGAGATGGAGCCTAACTTATAGTACTATAAACTACACAGCCCATGCTGAACGTCAAGTTCAGAAAAAAAAACAGGTAGTCGTGTCAGCTGCTTACTGCTCACTACTGCCATCAAATAGCTAGTTGACAATTTGGAAAACCTTGTCGGCGTCACAGCCCAAAGCTCCTTTACTGGCTACAGCACTCAAAGCTAGTTGATCTTGATCCATATGTACGCTTCTATTGTACTCCCTCCGTCCTATACTAAAAGATGATTTTGCAAGCTGTTTCAGTTTAAAACGTTTTTGCAAGTTATTTCAGCTTGCAGAAACATCTTTTATTGCGAGGACGGAGTAGTACTCCCTCCGTTCCATAATGTAGCGCATATAGATTTTCTACAAAGTCAAACTTTATAAACTTTGACCAAGTTTATAGAGAAAACTATTTATATTTACAATACAAGATGTATATAATGTGAAAGTATGTCTTGAGATGTATCTAAGCACATGTATTTGGTATTCTAGATGTATATGATTTTCTCTATAAATTTGGTCAAAGTTTATAAAGCTTCGATTTTTTAAAAATCTATACGCTTACATCGCGAATGGAACGGAGATTACTTATACTTATGACGATGACTGGACAAGATCCTTGAGGTTTTCTTGGACGGGAGCATATCCAATTACGAAGGCTGCATGCCTTTCTCCCTCCCGAAAGTGTTCCCAGACCTACTCCACTTTGGATATGATATCTTATTATCTTCTAACAGACGTGCCCATGGAAGATTAGTCTGTGGCATCACTTTCCAGTTGTCTGTGGCAGCAAGTGGGCGCGTAGGATGCGAGGCCAGATGCGTACTTCATACCATAAGCTAATTATAAGCATCCTAATTGGTCTGGTTGAGTAGGAGCATTATTGCACGGGATAGCATTACCGAATCAGCTCTGGTGATTTTGACATCTATTCCCTCCGCTTCCTAAATACAAGTCTTTGAGGAGATTTCATTATAGACTACATATGGAGCAGAATGAGAAAATTTATACTTTAAAAGACGTTTACATACATCCGAATCTAGTCTCTATAGTGAAATCTTTGAAAAGACTTATATTTAGGATTAGAGGGAGTATAAAGTTTCAACGCCTCTGTTTTTCTTTTCTTTTGGAAGGTTCAACAAATTATTTTCGAGGGTCGGAAGATTCAGCAATTGCTGACTTGTATTGTTTTTTTAGAGAAAAGGCATACATCTGACTTTATAAATAAAGCCACCAGGCAGAGTACCACACAAAGCAACCAGAGTTCACCGAACCACCATAACACTATAGCTAGAAGGCATATCTCAAACCAGATGACAGTTTACAGGCACGCGGGCCCAACCACACCAAAGCAAAAGAAGGCACGCGGGCCAACAACCTACTGCTAGAAGACTGAACGACGCCCAACTAGGTAAATCACTCGGAGGTAGGGGAGGACATCATGTTGGCCGACGCCCGGACTTTGCTGATCAGCTCCACCATACCGTCCACGGCCGCAGGTTTAGTCAATAATTTCCACCGCTGCAAGAAGATAGACATTTTAAATAGGACGTCAGCCGGCTTGTTAGGAAAAACACCCTATATGGTGAATTTGTTTCTAATATTCCACAAGGGCCAACAGAGGGCAGCCAACCCGACCCAAAACAAACTCTTAGTCCGACCATTGATGTTGGCAGACAATAAACGCAGGTCAGAGAAAGAGGAAGGATCCCAGGACACATTCATCCAAGATCGAACACATCCCCAGGCCAACTTGGCCAAAGGGCATCAGAAGAAAATGTGGTTAGTATCTTCAACCGTGGAGCATAAGGCATAAAAGGCGGAGACAAACCCATTTCTCTATGAATTTGATTAGCCGCAGACAGATGGCCTCTAAAGGCCTGCCATAAGAAAATCTTAATCTTAGGGGGATCCTGGTCGCCCAGACAGCCGCGAGAGAGCTCAGAGATTGAGATCTCCGGGTCAGAGCAATAAGAGAACAAAACTAGAAAAGAAACAGCTAACGGGGCATCCCCTACCCACCAGTCCAACCAAAAACGAGTCGAAGTACCATTCCTGACAATAAACTTGACATGGGCACGAAACACGTCCCTAACCTTAATCAGGTACCTCCAAAACTACGAACCATTAGATGCCAAGGAAAACATAGGGCTGCCAGAAGGGAAGTATTTAGCTTTCAGGAGATCATACCAGAGTGTCCCAGGGGAAGCTGACATAATCCGCCACCACCACTTAACAATGAGACACTTGTTCATCGCTACAGTATTTAAGATCCCCAGCCCCCCAAGGATTTTGGGTCTACATATGACCTTCCATTTAACGAGCCTGTATTTCCGTTTGTTCTCCAAAGAATTCCAAAAGAAACCCCCCTGCTTTTATCGAAGCCAGCGTGAGTGCCCAGAGATAGCATGAAGAAGCCCATAGTGAATAAAGGCAAGGAAGATAAGCACGCATTAATGAGACACACTTTCCCAGCTTGAGTATTATATCGACCGCGCCAAGGCATAACTCTATTGCCCACCTTGGCCACTAGAGGTTTGAATTCCTTAGCATGAAGATGAAAGGGAGAGGTAGGCATGCCCAGGTACTTGAAGGGAAAAGAACCAAGCGAACAATTGAGAAGCTATGCGACCCTAATAGCCTCCGCCTCATCTACCCCAGTCACAATCACCTCACTTTTAGAGAAATTAATCTTGAGCCAGACAAGGCTTCAAAACACAACAGGATGAATTTAAGGTTGGCAAGACAAGCATCGTCCAATTCCACCAGAATAATCATACCATTAGCGTATTGGAGGTGCGTGATACTCTGGGAAGAAGGTGTGACACAACAGGAGAGATATTCCATGCAGAGGCCGCGCGCCCCAGCATGCAAGACAAGGCATCAGCCACAAGGTTAAAGAGAATGGGCGAAGCCGGTGTTGGGGAACGTAGTAATTTCAAAAAAATTCCCACGCACACACAGGATCATGGTGATGCATAGCAACGAGAGGGGAGAGTGTGTCCACGCACTCGTGAGACCAAAGCGAAGCGTTAGCACAACGCGGTTGATGTAGTCGTATGTCTTCACGATCCGACCGATCAAGTACCGAACGCACGACACCTCCGAGTTCAGCACACATTCAGCTCGATGACGTCCCTCAAACTCCGATCCAGCCGAGCTTTGAGGGAGAGTTTCATCAGCACGACGGCGTAGTGACAATGATGATGTTCTACCGACGCAGGGCTTCGCCTAAGCACCGCTATGATATTATCGAGGTGGATTATGGTGGAGGGGGTCACCGCACACGGCTAAAAGATCAAGAGATCAATTGTTGTGTCTTTGGGGTGCCCCCTGCCCCCGTATATAAAGGAGCAAGGGAGGGAGAGGCGGCCGGCTAGGAGGAGGCGCGCCAGGAGGAGTCCTACTCCCACCGGGAGTAGGAGTCCCTCCTTTCCTAGTTGGAGTAGGAGAAGGGGGAAGGAGGAGGGAGAGAGGAAGGAAAGGGGGGCGCCGCCCGCCTCCCTGTCCATTCGGACTAGAGGGGGGGGCTGGCCTGCCCTGGCCGCCTCCCATTCTCCACTAAGGCCCATGTAGGCCCATTAAACCCCGAGGGGGTTCAGAACCCCTGTACTCGGTAAAATCCTGATTTCACCGGAACACTTCCGATATCCAAATATAGGCTTCCAATATATCAATCGTTATGTCTCGACCATTTCGAGACTCCTCGTCATGTCCGTGATCACATCCGGGACTCCGAACTATCTTCGGTACATCAAAACACATAAACTCATAATATAATCGTCATCAAACTTTAAGCGTGTGGACCCTACGGGTTCGAGAACTATGTAGACATGACCGAGACACGTCTCCGGTCAATAACCAATAGCGGAACCTAGATGCTCATATTGGCTCCCACATATTCTATGAAGATCTTTATCAGTCAGACCGCATAACAACATACGTTGTTCCCTTTGTCATCGGTATGTTACTTGCCGAGATTCGATCGTCGGTATCTCAATACCTAGTTCAATCTCGTTACCGGCAAGTATCTTTACTTGTTTTGTAATACATCATCCCGCAACTAACTCATTAGTTGCAATGCTTGCAAGGCTTATAGTGATGTGCATTACCGAAAGTGGGCCAGAGATACCTCTCCGACAATCGGTGACAAATCCTAATCTCAAATACGCCAACCCAACAAGTACCTTCGAGACACCAGAGAGCACCTTTATAATCACCCGATTCTGTTTGGACGTTTGGTAGCACACAAAGTGTTCCTTCGTAAACGGAGTTGCATAATCTCATAGTCACAGGAACATGTATAAGTCATGAAGAAAGCAATAGCAACATACTAAACGATCAAGTGCTAAGCTAACGGAATGGGTCAAGTCAATCACATCATTCTCCTAATGATGTGATCCCGTTAATCAAATGACAACTCATGTCTATGGCTAGGAAACATAACCATCTTTAATCAACGAGCTAGTCAAGTAGAGGCATACTAGTGACACTCTACACTCTATTTGTCTATATATTCACACAAGTATCATGTTTCCAGTTAATACAATTCTAGCATGAATAATAAACATTTATTATGATATAAGGAAATAAATAATAACTTTATTATTGCCTCGAGGGCATATTTCCTTCAGTCTCCCACTTGCACTAGAGTCAATAACCTAGTTCACATCGCCATGTGATTTAACATCAATGGTTCACATCTTTATGTGGTTAACACCCATAGTTCACATCGACATGTGACTGAGGGAGTCCTGGATTAGGGGGTCCTCGGACAGCCGGACTATATACTTTAGCCGGACTGTTGGACTATGAAGATACAAGATTGAAGACTCCGTCCCGTATCCGGATGGGACTCTCCTTGGCGTGGAAGGCAAGATTGGCAATACTGATATGTAGATCTCCTTCCTTGTAACCGACTCTGTGTAACCCTAGCCTCCTCCGGTGTCTATATAAACCGGAGGGTTTAGTCCGTAGGACAACAACAATCATACCATAGGCTAGCTTCTAGGGTTTAGCCTCTACGATCTCGTGGTAGATTAACTCTTGTAACACTCATATCATAAAGATCAATCAAGCAGGAAGTAGGGTATTACCTCCATCGAGAGGGCCCGAACCTGGGTAAACATCGTGTCCCCCGCCTCCTGTTACCATCCGCCTTAGACGCACAGTTCGGGACCCCCTGCCCGAGATCCGGTTTTGACACCGACATTGGTGCTTTCATTGAGAGTTCCACTGTGCCGTCATCATAAGGCTGGATGGCTCGCCTCGTTGTTAAGGACAACATCACCTCTGGGGGAGCCCTGGCTGTAGGACAAACTCTCCGACTAGGCGGTTTCATCATGACCGCCCGTTCAGCCGCTGCACCGACGATGACTTCTCGGGTCATCGAAAACAGCCTCCACGTTGGCTCGAAATTCGCCAAGCAGTTGGATCCAATGGAGCTCTCTTCCTTGAACGAGCTCTTGGATCGCATCGCCGCCTTGGGAGTCGCTACGGACTATGACCAGATCGGGCTTAAACTCGACCAACGGGAGATTTAATCCCCGCCGGTCACCCATCAGATAGCGGTGGTGGAGGAGCAATGCGACAATTCTTCCTCTATCTTGAGGACAAACTATGTCCAGATTCCCGAGCTCTCCGAGCCGGATACCCGTCCACGGGAGGACATGGCCCAAACCTTGAACCTAGAATCAGGCAGCGGGCCAGACCTATTGGGCACCCGGAGCCCGAACTTCTAAGATCGGAAACTCCTCCGCCCCTGGGTCTCATATCGGGTCAAGGTTCGGACTTAAATCCACCCACCCACCCAGATATAAGTGATCTTTCCCACATTAGAAAAGAGCCCCAAGAGACGGTACACCACTATTGGGCCAGATTCCTCCTTGTAATGAGCAAGGTTAAGGACTGTCGCGAGGAAGATGCAATTTCATTCTTTTGCAAAAATTGCATGGACAGGGGGATCCTCAACGCCATAAGTCGCCGTGACATAGCACACTTCGCTGACTTGGCGGCCATAGTACGGAAGTACTGTGCGATGGAAAGCGCCTAGAAAACCCAAACAAAATTTTGGGATCCTCCGGCTCTGACAAAAACCCCAGTCCGAACTAAAATGGTGCACTCTCGTAAGTCGCCCGATCCAATTACAAAGAAGCAAAAGCCCACTACAGGGCGTGGAACCGTATTGGAGGGATGGCTTAATGGGCCATGCAAAATTCACAGTACAGCGAATACCATGCCGACACACAGCCTTAGAGCATGTTGGGTACTCCGGCAGGTGGCCAAGAGCGGTGAGGATCTCCTCATCAACAATACCGCAGAGAACCATCCCGTGGAGAACAACAATACAGTATTGACAGTCTTCGAGACCTTCGCCTCAAATAATAGGCGTAAGCGAGCACTCCGCAACCTTGCCGAAGTCTGCCACGTGGCAGCAATAAATCCATGTAGCGATACGGCTATCACCTTCAATACCAGTGACGAACCTAAATTCCAAACAGCCCGAGCACCAGCCGCCTTGGTCCTTAGTCCAATTGTGGACGGCTTCCAGCTTACTAAAGTGCTCATGGATGACGGCAGCGGATTAAACCTCATCTATGAGGAGACTCTTCGAAAAATGGAAATAGACAGAAGCCGCATTGAGCAAAGCAGCACGGCCTTCAGAGGAATCATCCCTAGTCGGGAGGCACGATGTGCTGGGAAAATCACACTAGATGTGGTATTCGGCATGCCGGAGAATTATAGGTCCGAAGAAATCACATTCCAAGTGGCCCCGTTCAATAGGGGATACCACGCCCTTCTAGGGCGGGAGGCATTCACGATCTTCCAAGCTATACCCCATTACGGGTACATGAAACTCAAAATGCCCGGGCCCAATGGAATCATCACTCTAACTAGTGATCCGGACATAGAACTCCACGCCAAAATAAAACAGCCGCACTGGCCCTCGAGGCGTTATCCGAAGCCCTCGCGGCCGAGGAATTAACCGTGCTGCGCTCCACAGTGGACAGGGACGACGTGATACTTGACAAAAGATCCAAGTCCACCTCTTTTAAACCAGCGGATGAAATAGTCAACTTCCATGTCCACCCAACGGACCCTACAAAAACATCATCCATCGGGGCACAGTTAAACCCCACAGTAGACGCCGCACTACGGGAGTTCTTGCGCGAGAATTGGGACATATTCGCCTGGCATCCTTCAGACATGCCAGGAATCCCACGCAGGCTGGCCGAGCATAGCCTTAACATTCTAAAGGGGTTCAAGCCGGTCAAGCAGACTCTTCGGCGTTTCTCTGAACCTAAGCGACAAGCCATGGGAGAAGAGCTAGCCAAGTTACTTGAGGCCGGATTCATTAGAGAAATAAAACATCTGGACTGGCTAGCAAACCTGGTGATGGTACCAAAGAAGGATAAATCCTGGCGCCTATGTGTCGATTTCAAGGACCTTAACAAGGCTTGCCCCATGGATCCCTTCCCCCTCCCCCGCATCGATCAAATTATCGACGCTACTGCAGGACACGACTCATTGTATTTCCTTGACGCATACTCCGGATACCATCAAATCAAGATGGCGGAGTCCGATCAAGCCGCAACGCCATTTATCACCCCATACGGCTCCTTCTATTTTAACATCACGCCTTTCGGGCTTAAAAACGCCGGTGCAACCTATCAACGCATGATTCAGGCATGCCTGGAAACACAGATCGGCAAAATAGTGGAGGCATACATAGACGATGTGGTTATTAAAACTAGACATGTCGAATCCTTAATAGACGACTTGAGGCTCACGTTCGACAATCTCCGAGCATACGACATCAAGCTCAATCCGGAAAAATGTTTTTGGCGTGCTACCGAAAGCTCCCCGGCTTCATCGTCTCCGAGAGAGGAATTGAAGCAATGCGGCTAAAATCCGAAGCTCACAATTGGCTATCCCAACAGACCTCAAGCAAATCCGAAATTAAGCTGGATGCGTGGCCGAGGATGGCAATGGGGACAATCCCCCGTGGGGATACCTACAACATACCCATCCCCATCTATTCCCTATCATCCCATCCCCATCCCCGTTTACATGACTGGGGATGAAATTTCTCCATACCCATGCCCACTGGGGAACGGGGCCCCATTAGGGTCCCCATCCCCATAAACAAATACTCATATACATAATATGAAACCCTATAATCAACATACATAAATGGTGTTGTCCTTGTCCTGCTAATGCCTATCTAGGTCGTACTGACTTCTTGGTCATGGTGGCAACTGAGGTGAGGACGTGAGATAGGTTTAAGGTTTTTTTAAGAGCTTTTTTTTTGTTTTCGCAAGTTTGTTTGTGAATATTTTAAGGTTGACCGTTGTGTCACAGTTACTAACTGGGTCCCCGATGGGTATTGGGTCTGGGGACTAGGATATCGTCCCATCCCCGTTGTACCCTATGGGGAATAAATTAATTTTGTAAATATCCCCATGGGGATGTTTTTCGCCCATCCCCACCCCCTAATAGATGAAATCCCCATGGGTTTGGCGGGTATGGGGCCCCATTGCCATCCCTAGTGGCGGCCTTAAGCCGCTTTATCTCCCGATTAGGAGAAAAGGCACTACCCCTTTATCGCCTTCTTCAGCGCACCGAACACTTCGAGTGGACGGATGCGGCCACGGCCAGATTGGAAGAAATAAAAGCCATCCTGGCCACCAACCCAATCTTGGCCGCACCAAATGTCGGCGAACCAATGCTGTTATATATAGCGGCAACTCACCAAGTTGTAAGCGCGAAGGTTTCGTCGTCGAGCGAGAGCAGACGGACATAAATTCCCACTTCAAAAGCCGGTATACTATGTATCCACTGTCCTCACTCCATGCAAATCACGGTACCCACATTATCAAAAGATAGCATACGCGTTATTCATGGCATCCCCGAAATTACAACACTACTTCCAAGAGTGTTCAATTACGATGGCCTCGGAAGTACCACTCAATGACATAATAAATAACCGCGATGCCACGGGCCGGATTGCTAAATGGGCTATCGAGCTCCTCCCGTTCGACATAACATATAAACCACGGCGAGCCATTAAGTCGCAAGTACTGGCCGATTTCATCGCTGAATGGACGGAAGCCGAACTCCCTAAAGAGTACGGCGCGTACTCCAATTGGATCATGCACTTTGAGGTTCAAAGATGTTGGCTGGTCTGGGGGCAGGCGTCGTCATGACATCCCCCACCGGAGATACAGTCCAATATGTACTCCAAATATTATACACAGATTCCAACAATGCAGCAGAATATGAGGCATTGTTGCATGGTCTCCGGATAGCAGTCTCCATGGGCATTCAACGCCTAGAGGTGCGTGGGGATTCAAACCTCGCAATATCTCAAATAAATGTAGACTTTGACGCCAAGGACCCAAAAATGGTGGCTTACCGCAACGCCGTCCTCAAAATGTCAGCTCGGTTCGAGGGGCTCGAATTCCACCATGTGGTCCGAGAAAACAATCAAGCGGCGGACATCCTCGCCCGCATCGGCGCTAAGCGCGACCCTGTCCCACCCAATATCTTCTTGGAAAGGTTGTTTAAGCCATCCGTGGTATGGGAAGGAGAGACCGGCAACAACAGCCCGGACTTGGCCACAACACCAGATACCGAACACTCTGACGTAATCGGAGGCTCTGCCACCGAAACAACACCTTCCGCCCACATGATTATGGCTGTCATTGCCCCGTGGACAGAACCCTTCTTGGCCTACCTAACTAGGCATGAACTACCTGAGGACCCAAACGAGGCACGTTGCATTGTGCGGCGGTCTAAAGCCTACAAGGTCCACGAGGGAGAGCTTTATAAGAAAAGCGCTACTGGAGTCCTTCAAGGGTGCATCTCCGAAGAGGAAGGACGGCAACTTTTGGCAGAAATTCATGCTGGACTTGGCAGCCACCACGCCGCAGCTCGGGCCCTTGTAAGCAAGGCCTTCCGTATAGGTTTCTACTAGCCGACGGCCCGGGCAGACGCACAGGACCTCGTTCAACATTGCGTCGGTTGCCAGCTTTTTGCAAACCAAAGCCATATGCCGCCTACCGCTCTCCAAACAATCCCCATTACTTGGCCCTTTGCGGTTTGGGGGCTTGATATGGTCGGACCCCTTAAAGGGGGAAGCCATAACAAAAAAATACTTATTGGTCATGGTGGATAAATTCACCAAATGGATAGAAGCCAAACCAGTTAAAACGGCCGAATCCGGACCGGTGATAGACTTCATATCTGGGGTTGTACACCGTTATGGCGTCCCCCATAGCATCATCACCGATAACGGCTCGAACTTTACAGCCGATGTAACACCCCGGAAGTAACTTTCCATATTTGTAACTCCGACTCTTGCCATTTTCGGCATTGATATATGATATTCCCTCCGTGGTTGGGTTTTCTTCTTGTTGCATTTTGCCCGTGTCATGCATTTTATTTTATGTCATCATGTGCATCGCATTTGCATACGTGTTCGTCTCATGTTTCCGAGCATTTTTCCCGTTGTCCGTTTTGCAATCCGGCACTCCTATCTCCCCCGGCGGTCCCTTTTACGTTTTTCCGTGTGCGGGTATTAAACCGTCTCGAAATGGACCGAGGTTTGTCTAGTGGCCTTGGTATAACACCCGGAGACCACCGGTCAAGTTTCGGGTCATTTGGAGCTCGTTTGGTACTCCAACGGTTAACCGCACCTTCGCAGAGGCCTCTTTCAAGTTGCAGCCCAACACCCCTCCAAAACAGCCCAATAACCCATCTAAGACACCTCCATGCTCTCCGTCGTTCGATCACGATCGTGTGGGCGAAAACTACACCTCATTTGGACTCTCCTAGCTCCCTCTATGCCTATTTAAGCAAACCTCCCCGAAATTCCGGACCATCCTCTTCCCGAAACCCTAAAAACTGCCCCCGCGCGCGCCGGACACGTCCGCCAGGCCGGACAGATCCCGCCCGCCCGCTCCGGCCATCCAGCGTCGCCACGTGGCCCAGCCACCGCCGCCGCCGTCGCTCCCGCCCGGCCAGCATGGCCCGCGCCCAGGCCGCGTTCGCCGCCGCCGCCGCCCGCCGCGCGCCCGCCTCCCGTCGCCGCTCCTCCGTGAGCTCCCCGCTGGCGCCTCCGCCCGGCGCCAGCCCGCTCCGGCCGCCCCGCCGCCTCGCCGGAGGTTGCCGCCTGGCCACGCCGCCGGATCGCCCCCCGCGCCTCCTCGCGCCGCCGTCCGGCCGCTCCGGCCGCCCCTCGCCGGGATCCGCCGCCGGCGCCCTCGCCCGACCAGCGCCCGGCCGCCATTGCGCGTCGCCCCGGTCGGCCGATCCGCCCGATCCGGCCTCGGGCCGCGCCACCGTTGACCTCATCTCCTCTCTCCTCTTTTTTTCACTAAGTCATTTGCATCATTGTAATTTTGTGCAATATTCAACATGCTATATCTTCGCATCCGTAGATCCATTTTTCGCGTATAATATGTCAAAATGTTCGTCTCGAAGAGTAGATCATTTCATTCCATTGCATCATTTTCATTTGAGCTCATCTTGATGCCCGAAATGCTGTTGGAAGAGTGCAAGGTGCTGATAGTTTCTGATTTTTATCAGGAGTTGCACTTTTGTTATTTTTGCTATGATTAATATGTGCACCCTATGAATTTGAGTCCTACATGAGTTTTGTAAAATGCCATGTCATCTTTCCAGTGGTATATGCCATGTATTTTTGTGATCTATGTGGTGACTAGCACAAGCATGCAAAGTAGGTGTCCTGTTGTTGCTGATTTCAGCCCTGTTTTAGCTGATTTTGATGCCATGTTTGCTTGATGATACCGAGAGATCTATGCATATTTTGAGATACTTCAGTAAGGGTGTTTTGTAAAGCATGACTTGCTCTATCCATCCATGCCTTTGTTTGCAATTATGGGATGCCATAGCTTGAGTCAATCGAGCTCTACTTTTGCTATCAAATGATTCCTGGCAGATTGTATACGTGTTATTCAATTTTGCCTAGCTTGTTGTGGTTGATCCATATATGCTATGTTAGTGTTCTTGCCATGGATGTCTTCTATGTCATGTCTTCTTGATGTATGTATGCTTAGTTTATCATTTGAGGCTCTGTAGTGAGTGCATTGAGCTTGTTAACATGCCATCTCGTTATCAGTTTTGACATGTCAAGTTGCTGAATCTGTTAACAAGACTTTCAATATTGACATGAGTGTTACTATATTTTCTAGTCCTTTTGGCTTATGGTCAGTAAGGGACTTTTGAAATATGCTTTGAGTAGATTCATGCCATGCCATGTTTTGCTATTTTAAGTTCCTGTAGCATGTAGTTTTGATGCTCTGAACATTGCAACCTGTTACTGTTTTTGCCATGTCCAGCCTGTTACTTTGAGCATTTTTGCCATGCTTGTTTGAACATGTTATGATGTGAACTAGCCGTAGCTCAGTGCTCATCTTTTGTCGAGCATCATGTGTAGATCACTGCCATGTGCTTTGTTGATACGTTTGGGTGCAGTAGCTTAATTATTTGTTGCTTGCTAAGTGGCATCATGCTGTTAATGGCAGATTTGCGCCATTCTTGTTTTGCTTGCCATTTGCAAACCGTGCATCCGATTCGGTGATCTTTATATCGATTTCAACGAAATCATCTCATCTTTCAGTGGCATGCTTGGTTTGCCAAGTTGATGCCTGGTTCATCATTTTCCTTCCGAGTGCACATACGCATTGCATATCTCATCATGCATATCATGTCATGTTTTGCATCATGTTGATTGTGCATTGCACCGTGATTTATTGTGGTTCCTTTGTTTGTGTTGTTGCTTTGGGTAGAGTCGGAGGCGAGTACGTGAACGAGGAGCCTGTTGAGAACGATTCGAGGATCAAGCTTTCGACAACTCGAGAACATTGCGAGCAAGATGACCATACCCTCGAAATCACTTCTATCTTTGCTATGCTAGTTGCTCGCCCTTTTGCTATGCCTATGCTGCGATGCCTACCACTTGCTATATCATGCCACCCATATTGCCATGTCAGCCCCTAACCATCCTTTCCTAGCAAACCGTTGATTGGCTATGTTACCGCTTTGCTCAGCCCTCTTATAGCGTTGCTAGTTGCAGGTGAAGATGAAGTTTGTTCCTTGTTGGAACATGGAGATGTTGTTCCTCTTTGGAACATGTTTACTTGTTGGGGATATCACAATATATATATCTGCTAATTAATACATCTATATACTTGGTAAAGGGTGGAAGGCTCGGCCTTATGCCTGGTGTTTTGTTCCACTCTTGCCACCCTAGTTTCCGTCATACGGTGTTATGTTCCTTGATTTTGCGTTCCTTACGGTTGGGTGATTTATGGGACCCCTTGACAGTTCGCTTTGAATAAGACTCGTCCAGCAAGGCCCAACTTTGGTTTTACCATTTGCCACCTAAGCCTTTTCCCCGGGTTTTCGCGAGCCGAGGGTCATCTTTATTTTAACCCCGGACGGTGCTCCTTGAGTGCTGGCCGAACTAGAGTCTTGTGCAGCGCCCCTCAAGGCAACTTGAGGTTTGGTTTTAGTTGTATGGACTGCTCATCCGGATGTGCCACGAGAACGAGATATGTGCAGCTCCTATCGGGATTTGTCGGCACAATCGGGCGGCTTTGCTGGTCTTGTTTTATTCTGTCGAAATGTCTTGTAGTCCGGGATTCGAGATTGATCGGGTCTTCGGTAGAAGGAATATCCTTCGTTGACCGTGAGAGCTTATAATGGGCTAAGTTGGGACACCCTGCAGGTAATATCTTTCAAAGCCGTGCCCGCGGTTATGAGGCAGATGGGAATTTGTTAATGTCGGTTGTAGAAAACCCAAAGTTGATCTCAATAAAATACACATCAACGGCGTGTGTAACCGTGATGGTCTCTTCTCGCGGAGTCCGGAAGTGAACACGATGTTGGAGTTATGTCGGCGTAAGTAGTTCAGGATCACTTCTTGATCACTACTAGTTTCACGACCGTGCTTTGCTTCTCTCCTCGCTCTCTTTTGCGATGTAGCCACCATATATGCTAGTCGCTTGCTGCAGCTCCAATTTACTTCCTTGTCCTTCCTATTAGCTTAAATAGTCTTGATCTCGCGGGTGTGAGATTGCTGAGTCCCCGTGACTCACAGATACTTCAAACACGTTGCGAGGTTCCGATGAGGCGGTCAGGTGATTCCACCGAGCTCAAGTGGGAGTTCGACGAGGCGTGGTCGTTACTATGTGTCGTTTCCAGATGATCGGTAGTGGTGCCCAGTTGGGACGATTCGGGATCTGTGTTAGCATTTGGGGTATCTTCTTTATTTTGGTTCCGTAGTCGGACCTTGAGTGTACTCTGAATGATGAATGTTTATTTATGTCTGTGTGAAGTGGCATTGTAAGCCAACTATGTATCTTTCCTTGATTATTACATGGGTTGTGTGAAGATTACCTCACTTGCGACATTGCTTTCAATGCGGTTATGCCTCTAAGTCGTGCCTCGACACGTGGGAGATATAGCCGCATCGGGCGTTAAGTTGGTAATCGAGCCTTCCCGACTTAGGAGCCCCTACTTGATTGTTTGTTGGCGTTGTTGAGTCTAGAATGGAAAATGTTTTGAGTCTTAGGATTATATATATCGAGAGTAGGATTCTTTTACTTCCCAGTTCCTTCGTCGCTCTGGTGAGGTCTCTGACGTAGAGTTTTGACTCTTCTCTCCTCAAATTTCACTAAAAATTTTTTAGGATCACGTGGGTATCTTGGAATCGTTCCGATGGTTTTGTGGCGAGAACATTGTTCTTGGTGCCTCGACATTTAGGGGTTGTGGCGGTGTCCGGGAGTTGAGCTCCGAGGTGTTGTCGTCACAATTTTATCGTCGCTGATTCTGGAATACCGAGTTTTGCCGACATCGAAATCTCTTTTGTGCAGTTGTTGGTGAGATAACCCCGATAGCCCGATCTTGTGGCGAGTCTTGGGAGTATTGCCATGACTTGCATAACGGATGTTTTTGAAGGTCGAGGTACACGATTTCGAGGATTTCTTGGTTATGTGTTGACGGATGGATACAGCTGGATCTAGGTATTGTTAGTTTGGGTGATATATTTTGTGTCCCTGTATCCCCAACACCAGATTGCATAACCAGAAAGTTTGGGAGTTTATAGGTGGGAATTCTAGTAGCTTACAGGATATTCTTTCCGACGGATGTATGATTTGAGATTGGGGTTCAACGTCTAGTGGTCCGCCCATTCACGGTCGATTCTGATGGTCGCGAGGCGTCTTAAAGAATCCTTGGCTATGCTGATTCGGGGCGTCTTGTTAGTCATTCGTGACGTCCGCTATCGTCGTGTCCGTGTGGGCCCCACCACGAACACTTTGAGCGAAATCTCTATCATGTGTTTGTTCGGCTCATTCTAAAGCCAACCTTTTGTTTTCAGTTGTGATATTGAATTGTTTCTAGATCGGATGTTATTTCCATATCTTTTTATAAGTGGCTTCTCTCCTTAATGGGCGTGTGATGATTAACTTTGGAATTCATTCGTTCATTCTTGTTGAATGTTTATTGTGAAGACTATATGTTGCAATTTCTATCCGTTGATTCTACTTATCATTTGTCTATCAAAGGACTAACGGATGTCACCCTCTTGAGGATGGCTCCGCCAACGCGTCGAATCCGGATCGCAATGATGGGGATCATCGAATCCTCCACCTCCACCTCCACCTCCGCCTCGAGGCACGGCAAGCTATCATGGCAGCCACCAATGCCAATGCTCGGATGATTTTGCAGCTCTTGCAAGAAGCGTACTCAGGGCAAGGCAATCAAGGCAATCAAGGCAATCAAGGTCAAGGCAACCATCAGCCACACTTTGCTACTCTCGATCGGGCTCGCTAATCGGCGAAGTCTTTCGGTTTACGTGTTGAGGCAACAGACGGCGACGATTGGTTAGTGGACATCTGCAAGCACTTTGACTGTAGCAATGTCGGACACGAGGACTTTGTCAAGTTTGCATCGTTTCAACTCAAGGATCAAGCTGCTGAGTGGTTCCACAATACAAAGATTCGAGAGGAGGTCGTGTCATTACAGGATGAGTTCGCCGTGATTTCCGAGCTCATCACATTCAAGAGTGTTGTTGAGAGCAAGCGTGAGGAGTTCCGCAATCTCAAGCAAGGCACCATGTCTGTCTATCAATACAATATCCAGTTCGAAGCTCGCTTCGTTTTGCTAAGCAAGGCGTTCACGATGAAAGGAGTATGATCTATCGATTCGGAGGTGGTGCGAGAGAAGATCTGCAATTACCTCTTGTGCTGTTTGAGCGAGATAAGTATGATGATTTCTACAACATGGCTCTCAAGCAAGAAGCGGCACAACTCAAATGCGAGGCTTCTAAGAAGAGAATCGGGGATGCAGATTCAGTCCTCCTCGTCCTCTCAAGTGGCAGCCAAGCAGCAGAAGTTTTACCTGCCCCTCCTCCGTTCCGTCGGCCTTACCAGCGAGAAGAACTCAGGTGGCCGTGGATCTTCCCACCCACCCAACCCAAGCTATCGAACAAGTCTAATTCTCAAGCTCCAAGGTCAAGTGCTCCTTACCACCGTCCGCTCTCGAGGTCACTTGCAACAAGTGTCGGCAGAAGGGTCACTATCTGAACAAGTGCTTCAACCAGAGGCGCCGCCGCCTCCTCCTCTGTGAAATCTTCCAGCAATGCGGTGGTCAAGCATAATCCAAATCATGCCAAGGTCAATATGATGAATGCAGCTCAAGCGGAGGAATCTTCGATGTGATAATGGGTAATCTCTCGATTAATGATATTCTGCAAAAGTCTTATTTGATCTTTGGTGCATCGCATTGTTTCATCTCAAGACCATTTGCATCTAAGCATGAATTGGTTATCAAGAGTTGCCTAGTTCCTTATCAATTGTGTCCCGGGTAAGCATATGACAGCTAATAATTATGTCCGGATGTTTCTATCAAGATGGGCGATTATAGGTTTTGGCTAAACCGGTTGTCCTTGGGGACTCGGATATTGATCTTATTCTCGGAATGGGTGGCTTTATCGGCACAAAGCTCAGATTGATTGTGCTGCTGGGAAATTCAATTGACTCACTCTTCTAATGATGTGATCATTTATGCCTCTCGTGATGAAACCATTGGTTGTTTTCTCTCAATGAGAAGGCGAATTGAATGCCATCTCTCGATTCGATCGTTTGTGAGTACCAAGATGTCTTTCGGAAGAGCTTCGGGTATGCCTCCTCATCGGCCGATTGAGTTCGTTATCGATCTTGAGCACGCATCGAACCCGTTGCAAGCGTCCATACAAGCTTGGACCTGATGAGCTGAGGAATTGAAGAAGCAGCTCGATGAACAAGAGCGTCTGGTTTGATCGGACCGAGTTCATCTCCTTGGGGTTGTGGTGTTCTTTTGTCCGGAAGAAGGATGGCACGGACCGACTTTGTGTCGATTACCGTCCATTGAATAAGAAGACAATCAAGAACAAGTATCCACTTCCCAACATCAATGAGCTTTTCGAGCAACTCAAAGGTGCTACGGTGTTCTCTAAGCTTGACCTTCGTATGGGGTATCATCAGATTCGCATTCGTGAACAAGATATTCCCAAGACGACATTGAGAACAAGCTTTGGTTCTTATGAATATACTGTCATGTCTTTCGGCCTCGTCAATGCTCCTCCAACCTTCTCTCGGATGATGAACTTCATATTCAATCCCTACACCAATGAATTCGTCTTGGTCTATCTTGATGATATTTTGGTCTTCTCCAAGAATAAGAAGGATCATGCCATACATTTGCGATTGGTGCTAGACAAGCTCAGAGAGTACCAATTCTATGCTAAGTTCTCCAAATGTGAATTCTGGCTTGATGAAGTGCTTTATCTTGGTCATATCATCTCTGCCAAGGGCATCGTTGTTGATCCCGAGAAGGTGTCCGCAATTGTGAATTGGGAACCTCCTCAGAATGTCAAGCAGCTCCGCAGCTTTCTTGGTCTTGCAAGCTATTGCCGAAGATTCGTTGAGAACTTCTCCAAGATTGCAAAGCCTCTTTCCAACCTCCTCCAGAAGCAAGTGAAGTATGTCTGGTCTCCCGAGTGTGACGTTGCTTTCAATACCCTCAAAGAGAAACTCGTCACAGCTCTGTTCGACTCCTCTGATGAATCCAAGCCATATGAAGTGTTACGTGATGCTTCTCTTCAAGGTCTCGGTCTGTGTTAATGCAAGAGAAGAGAGTTGTGGCTTATACCTCTCGCGATTGAAGCCCAACGGAAGAACTACCCCACTCACGATCTTGAGTTGGCGGCGATTGTCCATGCATTGATTACGTGGAGACATCTCTTGTTGGGAAGGAAAGTGGACATTTTCACCGATCACAAGAGTCTCAAGTACATCTTCACTCAGCCTAACCTCAACCTCGAGGCAGACTCGATGGGTCGAAATGATTCAAGAGTACAACCCAAGTATTGAGTATACTCGGGCAAAGCCAATGTCATTGCAGACGCTTTGAGCGGGAAAGCTTCGCAACAGATCTAATCCTCAAGCCCTTTCACCGGATCTCTGTGAATCTTTCCATAAGCTGAATCTTCAAGTTGTTCCTCAAGGCTTTCTTGCCAACCTCATAGTATCTCCTACTTTGGAAGATCAGATTCGTGAGGCTCAACTTCGGATACCATGGTGAAGAAAGTGAAGCGTGGTATCGACAAGGGCATTTCAAGTACAAGTGCTTCGCGTTGATGACAAAGACACTCTGTTCTTTGAGGACGGATTGTGGTTCCTAAGGGTGATCTGAGAAAAGTCATTATGAGCGAGGCTCACAATTCGCTTCTATCCATTCATCACGGAAATGCGAAGATGTACCATGACCTCAAGCAGTCATATTGGTGGACTCGAATGAAGCGAGAAATTGCTCAATTCGTGAATGAGTGTGATGTCTGCGAGAAGAGTGAAAGCAGAACACCAAAGACCAGCTGGTCTCCTTCAACCTCTTGCTATTCCTGAATGGAAGTTTGATCACATTGAAATGGACTTCGTGGTGGCTTTCCAAAGTCCAAGCGTGGAAATGATGCTATCTTTGTTGTCATTGACAAGCTTACTAAAGTGGCTCATTTTCTTCCTATCAAAGAATCCATCACGCAGCTCGGTTGGCGAGCTATACACCTCGAGATTGTCTCCTTGCACGGCATTCCACAAGTGATCTCTTGAGACCGTGGCAGCATCTTTACCTCCAAGTTTTGGGAGTCTTTTGAGAAGGCCATGGGCACCAACATTCGTTCAAACACAGCTTTCCATCCTCAAACAAGTGGCCAAGTCGAGCGAGTTAATCAAATTCTTGAAGATATGCTCGGGGCTTGTGTCATTTCCTTGGTATGAAGTGGGAAGATTGTCTTCCATATGCCGAGTTCTCTTACAACAACAGCTTCCAAGCGAGTTGGGCAAGGCCCCATTCGAAATTCTCTATGGCGAAAGTGCGTACTCCTCTCAATTGGTCTCGAGACGGTGAGCGCCAACTTCTTGGCAATGACTTGATCACGAAGCGGAAGAAATGTGCCAAGTCATTCGTGAGAATCTCAAAGCCGCGCATAATCGCGCGGAAAACTATTATGATGATAAGCACCGTGATGTGACTTTTGAAATCGGAGACCATGTCTACCTCCGCGTCTCTCAATGAAAGGTACTCGTAAACCCGGTATCAAAGGAAGCTTGCCCCTAGATCGTGGGTCCTTTCAAGATCATTGGGAAAAGAAGCGATCTCGCCTATCAACTTGAGCTTCCATCCAACTTTGCAAGCGTGCACGATGTGTTTCACGTGTCACAGCCGCAAGTGCTTCAAGACTCTGAACGCACTATCAACTTTGAAGAGATTGACCTTCAAGAAGATCTCTCTTATCATGAGCACCCGTTGCTATTCTTGAAGAAACCGGCGCAAGACTCGCAACAAGTCAATCAAATTCCTGAAAGTGAAGTGGTCACACCATTCCGACCGAGAAGCTACACGGGGGCGCGAGGATCACCTCCGTTCGAGTATCCGGAGTTCTTTCGGTCCTAGATCTGGGACGAGATCCTCTTGTAGTGGTGGAGTGTTGTAACACCGGAAGTAACTTTCCATATTTGTAACTCCGACTCTTGCCATTTTCGGCATTGATATATGATATTCCCTCCGTGGTTGGGTTTTCTTCTTGTTGCATTTTGCCCGTGTCATGCATTTTTCATTATGTCATCATGTGCATCGCATTTGCATACGTGTTCGTCTCATGATTCGAGCATTTTTCCGTTGTCCGTTTTGCAATCCGCACTCCTATCTCCCGGCGGTCCTTTTACGTTTTTCCGTGTGCGGGTATTAAACCGTCTCGAAATGGACCGAGGTTTGTCTAGTGGCCTTGGTATAACACCGGAGACCACCGGTCAAGTTTGGTCATTTGGAGCTCGTTTGGTACTCCAGCAGTTAACCGCACCTTGCAGAGGCCTCTTTTAAGTTGCAGCCCAACACCCCTCAAAACAGCCCAATAACCCATCTAAGTCACCTCCATGCTCTCCGTCGTTCGATCACGATCGTGTGGAAAACTACACCTCATTTGGACTCTCCTAGCTCCCTCTATGCCTATTTAAGCAAACCTCCCAAAATTCGGACCATCCTCTTCCCGAAACCCTAAAAGCTGCCTCACATGGCCGGACACGTCCGCGCCAGCCGGACAGATCCCGCCGCCGCTCCGGCCATCCAGCGTCGCCCGTGGCCCAGCCACCCGCCGCCGCCGTCCGCTCCCGCTGGGCCGAGCCGCGCGCCCAGCCAGCATGGGGGCGCCGCCGCCCGCTCCAGCGCGCCCCCTCCCCGTCGCCCTCCCTCCGCGAGCTCCCCGGCGCCGCCTCGCGCTGCGCCCGCTCCGCCGCCCGCTCCGCCGCCCCCGGCCGAGGCCGCCGCCCGCCCGCCGCCGCCGGATCCGCCGCCGCGCCTCGGCCGCGCCGCCGTCCGGCCCGCTCGGCCGCCCCTCGCCGGATCCGCCCCCGCCGCCTCGCCGGCCAGCGGCCGCCCGCCAGCGCCGTCGCCGCCCGGTCGGCCGATCCGCCCGATCCGGCCTCGGGAGCCGCGCCACCCGTTGACCTCATCTCCCTCTCCCTCTTTTTTTTCACTAAGTCATTTGCATCATTGTAATTTTGTGCAATATTCAACTTGCTATATCTTCGCATCCGTAGATCCATTTTTCGCGTATAATATGTCAAAATGTTCGTCTCGAAGAGTAGATCATTTCATTCCATTGCATCATTTTCATTTGAGCTCATCTTGATGCCCGAAATGCTGTTGGAAGAGTGCAAGGTGCTGATAGTTTCTGATTTTTATCAGGAGTTGCACTTTTGTTATTTTTGCTATGATTAATATGTGCGTCCTATGAATTTGAGTCCTACATGAGTTTTGTAAAATGCCATGTCATCTTTCCAGTGGTATATGCCATGTATTTTTTGTGATCTATGTGGTGACTAGCACAAGCATGCAAAGTAGGTGTCCTGTTGTTGCTGATTTCAGCCCTGTTTTAGCTGATTTTGATGCCATGTTTGCTTGTTGATACCGAGAGATCTATGCATATTTTGAGATACTTCAGTAAGGGTGTTTTGTAAAGCATGACTTGCTCTATCCATCCATGCCTTTGTTTGCAATTATGGGATGCCATAGCTTGAGTCAATCGAGCTCTACTTTTGCTATCAAATGATTCCTGGCAGATTGTATACGTGTTATTCAATTTTGCCTAGCTTGTTGTGGTTGATCCATATATGCTATGTTAGTGTTCTTGCCATGGATGTCTTCTATGTCATGTCTTCTTGATGTATGTATGCTTAGTTTATCATTTGAGGCTCTGTAGTGAGTGCATTGAGCTTGTTAACATGCCATCTCGTTATCAGTTTTGACATGTCAAGTTGCTGAATCTGTTAACGAGACTTTCAATATTGACATGAGTGTTACTATATTTTCTAGTCCTTTTGGCTTATGGTCAGTAAGGGACTTTTGAAATATGCTTTGAGTAGATTCATGCCATGCCATGTTTTGCTATTTTAAGTTCCTGTAGCATGTAGTTTTGATGCTCTGAACATTGCAACCTGTTACTGTTTTGCCATGTCCAGCCTGTTACTTTGAGCATTTTGCCATGCTTGTTTGAACATGTTATGATGTGAACTAGCCGTAGCTCAGTGCTCATCTTTTGTCGAGCATCATGTGTAGATCACTGCCATGTGCTTTGTTGATACGTTTGGGTGCAGTAGCTTAATTATTTGTTGCTTGCTAAGTGGCATCATGCTGTTAATGGCAGATTTGCGCCATTCTTGTTTTGCTTGCCATTTGCAAACCGTGCATCCGATTCGGTGATCTTTATATCGATTTCAACCGAAATCATCTCATCTTTCAGTGGCATGCTTGGTTTGCCAAGTTGATGCCTGGTTCATCATTTTCCTTCCGGAGTGCACATACGCATTGCATATCTCATCATGCATATCATGTCATGTTTTGCATCATGTTGATTGTGCATTGCACCGTGATTTATTGTGGTTCCTTTGTTTGTGTTGTTGCTTTGGGTAGAGTCGGAGGCGAGTGCGTGAACGAGGAGCCTGTTGAGAACGATTCGAGGATCAAGCTTTCGACAACTCGAGAACATTGCGAGCAAGATGACCATACCCTCGAAATCACTTCTATCTTTGCTATGCTAGTTGCTCGCTCTTTTGCTATGCCTATGCTGCGATGCCTACCACTTGCTATATCATGCCACCCATATTGCCATGTCAGCCCTAACCATCCTTTCCTAGCAAACCGTTGATTGGCTATGTTACCGCTTTGCTCAGCCCTCTTATAGCGTTGCTAGTTGCAGGTGAAGATGAAGTTTGTTCCTTGTTGGAACATGGAGATGTTGTTCCTCTTTGGAACATGTTTACTTGTTGGGGATATCACAATATATATATCTGCTAATTAATACATCTATATACTTGGTAAAGGGTGGAAGGCTCGGCCTTATGCCTGGTGTTTTGTTCCACTCTTGCCACCCTAGTTTCCGTCATACCGGTGTTATGTTCCTTGATTTTGCGTTCCTTACACGGTTGGGTGATTTATGGGACCCCTTGACAGTTCGCTTTGAATAAGACTCGTCCAGAAGGCCCAACTTTGGTTTTACCATTTGCCACCTAAGCCTTTTCCCCGGGTTTCGCGAGCCCGAGGGTCATCTTTATTTTAACCCCGGACGGTGCTCCTTCGAGTGCTGGCCCGAACTAAGTGTTGTGCAGCGCCCCTCAAGGCAACTTGAGGTTTGGTTTTAGTTGTATGGACTGCTCATCCGGATGTGCCACGAGAACGAGATATGTGCAGCTCCTATCGGGATTTGTCGGCACAATCAGGCGGCTTTGCTGGTCTTGTTTTATTCTGTCGAAATGTCTTGTAGTCCGGATTCGAGATTGATCGGGTCTTCCCGGTAGAAGAATATCCTTCGTTGACCGTGAGAGCTTATAATGGGCTAAGTTGGGACACCCTGCAGGTAATATCTTTCAAAGCCGTGCCCATGGTTATGAGGCAGATGGGAATTTGTTAATGTCGGTTGTAGAAAACCCAAAGTTGATCTCAATAAAATACACATCAACGCGTGTGTAACCGTGATGGTCTCTTCTCGTGAGTCCGGAAGTGAACACGGTGTTGGAGTTATGTCGGCGTAAGTAGTTCAGGATCACTTCTTGATCACTACTAGTTTCACGACCGTGCTTTGCTTCTCTCCTCGCTCTCTTTTGCGATGTAGCCACCATATATGCTAGTCGCTTGCTGCAGCTCCAATTTACTTCCTTGTCCTTCCTATTAGCTTAAATAGTCTTGATCTCTGGTGTGAGATTGCTGAGTCCCGTGACTCACAGATACTTCAAACACAGTTGCAGGTTCCGATGAGGCGGTGCAGGTGATTCCACCGAGCTCAAGTGGGAGTTCGACGAGGGCGTGGTCGTTACTATGTGTCGTTTCCAGATGATCAGTAGTGGTGCCCAGTTGGGACGATTCGGGGATCTGTGTTAGCATTTGGGGTATCTTCTTCATTTTGGTTCCGTAGTCGGACCTTGAGTGTACTCTGTATGATGAATGTTTATTTATGTACTGTGTGAAGTGGCGACTGTAAGCCAACTATGTATCTTTCCCTTGATTATTACATGGGTTGTGTGAAGATTACCTCACTTGCGACATTGCTTTCAATGCGGTTATGCCTCTAAGTCGTGCCTCGACACGTGGGAGATATAGCCGCATCGGGGGCGTTACAGCCGACGAGGTAAAACTTTGGTGCAGCAACATGGGCATTAAGCTCGATTATGCTTCTGTCTATCACCCGCAAACTAACGGTCAAGTCGAGCGAGCAAATGGTCTTATCATGAGCGGCATTAAACCCAGATTAGTGCGATCCTTGAAGGAATCCGATACACACTAGGTAGAGGAGCTCGACTCCATACTATGGGGGCTGCGGACCACGCCGAATCGCACTACCGGATACACACCGTTCTTTATGGTGTACGGCGCAGAGGCGGTACTGCCCTGCGACATAATTCATGACTCACCTCGAGTGCGCATGTATGAAGAGAAAGAAGCCGAGCTCGATCGGCAGGACAGTTTGACGCCTTTGGAGGAGGGCGTGGCGTGGCAAAAACCTGCTCCGCATTCTATCGACAATAAAGCTCGAAGGTATCAAAGCAGAAGTACGGGCCAAAACTTATAACATTGGCGAACTCGTTCTACGCCTACCGGAGAAGAAAATGAACAAGCTCAAGCCCAAATGGGAAGGTCCCTTTGTTATCGAGCAAGTTCTGACCGGTGGAGCGTATCGTCTGCAGGATGCATCGGACAATCGACTCGAGCCAAACCCATGGAACGCAACCAGACTCCGAAGGTTCTACGCCTAGTGCCGGACTCTATGTTCGTCTCCTTACCTCCATCAATTTTTTATATATCCGTTATTTGTCTTTTATTTCTTTCTTTCTTCCCTTTTTCTTTAAGGCCTTAAAAGGCTAAAATGTGTCTTGACTACACAATCTTGACGCGCTAGCCGCGCTCATTATACCTGGGGGCTTCTTATACAGAAGCTTAATATAACTATTTTCTGGGCTCTATGCCCCACACATGTGTTATTCTTCCACATGTACCTTTTTTCGCCATTATATGCATCGATATGACTTAAGTTTTGGCCAAGCTGGGTTGCCTGGCTCTTGTGTTTATGCCCTACGTTCCCATTAATTCGGCTAGGGCATAAGGTGAGCACCTCTGCGATTGTTACTGCCGGGTCAACCGGATGTGTACCTCAGACTGGGTGAAGCCGAAAGCTAGCGTTCTTAAGGGAATACTCGGTCGGTGAACAAAAGACGACCCTTATTTATTGTAATACATGCCCCCAGATGTTTATATCCTGCGTCTCTTTTCGCAGCTCGGACATGCACATTAGGGCATGCGTACCCAGGGAAAGGAACCCTTAACGGAACTATTCTCCCTGGAAGATGTTTCTTACTATCCATGTGATATAACATAGCTAGTTGGGTACTTGTCTGTTCAAGCACTTATGACCCCTACGCCTGGTTTCCACGCATACCCCAGTTTTCTCATAACTGAGCGGGTATTCGGATACACTCCGGACTGTCGGGTCCAGAGGTCAAAGCGAAAAGGTCCGCCATGACAAATGATTTACAATCCGGCTAGGGAAAATACATGTCAATTGAAGTACACAGTCACTTAGACTGACTAAATTCTTCTTCTATACCATCCAACAGGCTGTCTAGCCTACAATCCTATTGGGAATACTTTGCGGCTAATTCTACTTGGTCATACACCAAACAGACGGTGATCTCTTTCCCATCGGGCCCCACAGGTCCGACCTCGGCCATGTGGTTCGGGTCAGCCTTGGTATATCGCGTCTTCAACATGGCCCAGGCTTCCCTCGCACCTTGTCGGCAGGCCGATATCCTCCATAATCGGAAGCGCTGCCACGCTCCCTTGAGCTTCTCTATAAGCTCCCCCATGCCTCCTGGCGGGGAGGCGGATGGACACAAGGCTTGGGCAATGCCCTGCATCACCTCCCGAACTTGTTCGTGCAGTTGTGAGAGCTCTGGCAGAAGATCACCTGCAGACCCGGGCATCTCCTCCGCGGGATGACCCGTCAGCATACCTGCAGACATAACTCTGTTAGCCGGTTTTTTCGCTGAACTCTTTAAAAGTTCACTCAAGCACTTACTGAAAATGTCGCGTCGAAGCCGCTTATTCTCCTTTACGGAGTCAGCAAGTTGGGCTCGAACATCTTTCAGTTCCACGCCCAGCTGGGTATTGGCGTCTTGGAGATCGTTTTTCTCCCGCCTAACCCGTGTAAGCACGCACTCTCCTGCCTTTAGCTGTCGTTGAGCATGCGACTCATCCCCTATCACGACCTCCGGATTCACTCCAGAGTCATCTGCAGAATCTATCGTTAGATTTGCATGCATGCCGCATACTAACCGGTACATGTCATTCTTTTTGATAGAGACAAGTGTTACCAGAGGGGGCCTTCTCGGACTCCTTCATTGCGAAGCTGCGCCCGTGAAGCGGGCTTTGCACTCTTCCAGCTCTTGAGACAATTGGGTATTCTTCTCCGTAAGAACCTGCACAAATAATGATCCTTAAATCAGTTGTGTCAACTGTTTCAAGTCTCAGGGGCTACTGATATACATAATTATTAGATTTATTTACCCGTATATCCTTTACATACTGGTCCGTGGCTCTGGCAAGACCATTTTGAGCAGCTCGGATGTATGCGTCTCCTGAGTTGAAGGCATCGAACGCCTCTTGGGAGAAACAAGCGTCACGGAGTACGGCCCGACGACGTCTGTGATTCATGGCGCTCTCCACTTCGGAATTTGTAGCGGATAGCCTATCCGCATCCTGTGTAGGAGGAACATCCGGCGTTCGCCTCATGTTAGCGTCCGCCTCTATGTCCGGCTCTGGAGTCCGACTGGTGGAGGCGTGACCGGCAACCTCTCCAGATATAGTCCGGCGAGCGTTTTTCCTACTAGGAAACATGGGCGTTATTATGTTTTAAAAGACGACCACCATGGAGCGGGGTTCTCTTTCATACCTCTGCGACGGCGTCTCAGTCCTGACCGCCGTCCTTTTAAGCCTACTGGGCTTCGGTGCCCCTTGTTGGTGAGTCACTGCGGGTTCGGCATGGCGTCCCGAGGGCCTTCCCTGTAAGACACCATATGTGTGCGGTAGGTGAAGTGCAGAAAAGGGGATCCTTCTCGGAAGTTGGGACTCCGGTTTTACTTACATGCGATGAAGAGAGTAGTCTAGGATAGTCGGCTATGATGGCCACCATGGCATCATCGCAGCTCAATTGATAGAACGTCCTGTCAATCAACTCCACAAATGTGTCCGTATCCTCTTCAAGTCCGGGGTCGAGGGCCCGGTCAGGGTCCTCCAGTTGTGGAGGCGGACCATGGACCTCCCTTACAGCTTTTCGCAGTTCCTGCTATGAAACAACAAGGTAAATACTTATGACGAAGAATGCAGGAAGGTTGGGAGTAAAAAGTGACAGCTCACCCAGCTTGGAGGGTTGTACATGGAGAATCCATCCCGTGGCTTAATGCGGATGAACTCCTCATCCTCTCCTTTGTACAAATCAGACAGAATTTTTGCTAGAGCAGCGACTGAGTCCGGTCCCTTACGACCGCAGCGGGTGGCATCGTCTTCTCCATTGAAGTGCCACATGGGTTGCCCCCGATATTGAAGTGGCTGTACCCCCGCACTATACATATTGACATAACCTCAATTACTATCAATCCTGACTGGGCCAGCGTCTGTATCCGACTCATCAGGTAAAGGACTTCCCCGTTATCTTCCTCCTGAGGGCTCCGAGGGCGCCAGCTGCGGCATTTCTTCAAGGGAGCGTTGTTGAACTCAGGAAGGCCCATCCGAATAGGGTCCGGAAGGGGGACGTCCTCCATATAAAACCACTCCGAAGGCCAGTCCTCGGATTTCTTCTTTGGAGTACCAGACAGGTATCCGGTCCCGACGATGCGCCATATTTCGACTCCGCCCACTTGGTATATTGACCCCTCCTGTGTACGGGGTATGAGGCAGAATAGCCTCTTCCATAGCTCGAAATGAGCTTCGCAGCCCAGAAACAACTCGCAAAGGGCGACATAGCCAGCGATGTGTAATATGGAGGCGGGAGTGAAATTATGCAGCTGGAGGCCGTAGAACTCCAGGAGCCCGCGGAGGAACAGATGAATTGGGAATCCAAGCCCTCTTAATAAGTAAGGGACAAGGCACACCCACTCCCCCATGGATGGGTTGGGAAAGCTCTCCGCTTGCTCCCCGCCATTGTAGGTGGCGAGCCCAGCTCGAACGGGGACCATATACGCTGGAGGGAGGAATCCCTGGGTCTGTAACTCTACTAATTGGCTGTGGGGGACGAAACACTTCTTCCAATTACCGGGCCTAGGGCTATGGGAGTGACAGGAGGAGCTGCGATGGCCGGCCATGTTGGAATGGATTTTTTCCGGGCGCGCTCTGATGGATACTCGTTGTGGGAGGATGGTGTGATCTTGATATGAGAATCCCCGTCTCTTTAATAGATGATTTACTCGCATGGCTAGGGTGGCAAATGTAAAAATGCCCTGACTTCTCACATTCGCTCGACACGTGGAAGATAGCCATTATTAGGTGCGGAAGCCAAGGAGTGAAACATTTATGGGAAGCTGGACACTACTCCACATGTACTCAGAATTTGGAGAAGAACCCTCCTTGCAATGCCGAAGACAATCTGCGCGCCGGACTCATCGCCATTGAAGCCTGGTTCGGGGGCTACTGAGGGAGTCCTGGATTAGGGGGTCCTCGGACAGCCGGACTATATACTTTAGCCGGACTGTTGGACTATGAAGATACAAGACTGAAGACTTCGTCCCGTATCCGGATGGGACTCTCCTTGGCGTGGGAGGCAAGCTTGGCAATACGGATATGTAGATCTCCTCCCTTGTAATCGACTCTGTGTAACCCTAGCCCCCTCCGATGTCTATATAAACCGAAGAGTTTAGTCCGTAGGACAACAACAATCATACCATAGGCTAGCTTCTAGGGTTTAGCCTCTACGATCTCATGGTAGATCAACTCTTGTAACACTCATATCATCAAGATCAATCAAGCAGGAAGTAGGGTATTACCTCCATCGAGAGGGACTGAACCTGGGTAAACATCATGTCCCCTGCCTCCTGTTACCATCCGCCTTAGACGCACAGTTCGGGACCCCCTGCCCGAGATCCGCCGGTTTTGACACCGACAGTGACCAACACCCAAAGGGTTTACTAGAGTCAGTAATCTAGTTCACATCACTATGTGATTAACACCCAAAGAGTACTCAGGTGTGATCATGTTTTGCTTGTGAGATAATTTTAGTCAACGGGTCTGTCACATTCAGATCCGTAAGTATTTTGCAAATTTCTATGTTGACAATGCTCTGCACGGAGCTACTCTAGCTAATAGCTCCCATTTTCAATATGTATCTAGATCGAGACTTAGAGTCATCCAGATGGGTGTCAAAGCTTGCATCGACATAACCATTTACGACGAACCTTTTGTTACCTCCATAATCGAGAAACATATCCTTATTCCACTAAGGATAATTTTGATCGTTGTTCAGGGATCTACCCCTAGATCACTATTGTACTCCCTTGCCAAACTTAGTGTAGGGTATACAATAGATCTGGCACACAACATGACATAGGCCCAATTCTTTTGGCCGATTCTCCCATAATCTTGAGAATCGACCCTCCACCCAGCTTCTCCCAGAATCTTGAACCCATATTTTTTTTACAATCCTAGCTAGTTAGGATGTGAATAGTTAGGATTGTAAAAAATATATAGATACAAGATTCTGGAAAAAGCTGGGTAGAGGGTCAATTCTCAAGATTCTGGGAGAATCGCCCAAAAGAACTGGGCCATACTTTATAGAACCTATGGCTGAGGCATAGGGAATGACTTTAATTCTCTTTCTATCTTCTGCTGTGGTCGGGCTTTGAGTCTTACTCAATTTCACACCTTGTAACACAGGCAAGAACTCTTTCTTTGACTATTCCATTTTGAACTACTTCAAAATCTTGTCAAGGTATGTACTCATTGAAAAAACTTATCAAGCGTCTTGATCTATCTCTATAGATCTTGATGCTCAATATGTAAGTAGCTTCACCGAGGTCTTTCTTTGAAAAACTCCTTCCAAACACTCCTTTATGCTTTGCAGAATAATTCTACATTATTTCCGATCAACAATATGTCATTCACATATACTTATCAGAAATGTTGTAGTGCTCCCACTCACTTTCTTCTAAATATAGGCTTCACCGCAAGTCTGTATAAAACTATATGCTTTGATCAACTTATCAAAGCGTATATTCCAACTCTGAGATGCTTGCACCAGTCCATAGATGGATCGCTGGAGCTTGCACACTTTGTTAGCACCCTTTGGATCGATAAAACCTTCAGGTTGCATCATATACAACTCTTCTTTCAGAAATCCATTCAGGAATGCAGTCTTTACATCCATTTGCCAAATTTCATAATCATAAAATGCGGGCAATTGCTAACATGATTCAGACGGACTTAAGCATCGCTACGGGTGAGAAGGTCTCATCGTAGTCAACTCCTTGAACTTGTTGAAAACCTTTTGCAATAAGTCGAGCTTTGTAGACAGTAACATTATCGTCAGTGTATATCTTCTTCTTGAAGATCCATTTATTCTCGATGGCTTGCCGATCATCGGGCAAGTCAACCAAAGTCCACACTTTGTTCTCATACATGGATGCCATCTCAGATTTCATGGCCTCAAACCATTTCGCGGAATCTGGGCTCATCATCGCTTCCTCATAGTTCGTAGGTTCGTCATGGTCAAGTAACATGACCTCCAGAACAGGATTATCGTACCACTCTGGTGCGGATCTTACTCTGGTTGACCTACGAGGTTCGGTAGTAACTTGATCTGAAGTTACATGATCATCATCATTAGCTTCCTCACTAATTGGTGTAGGAGTCACAGGAACAGATTTCTGTGATGAACTACTTTCCAATAAGGGAGCAGGTATAATTACCTCATCAAGTTCTACTTTCCTCCCACTCAGTTCTTTCAGGAGAAACTCCTTCTCTAGAAAGGATCCATTCTTAGCAACGAATGTCTTGCCTTCGGATCTGGGATAGAAGGTGTACCCAACTGTCTCCTTCGGGTATCTATGAAGACACATTTCCCCGATTTGGGTTTGAGCTTATCAGGATGAAACTTTTTCACATAAGCATCGCAACCCCAAACTTTAAGAAACTACAACTTTGGTTTCTTGCCAAACAATAGTTCATACGGCGTCGTCTGAACGGATTTAGATGGTGCCCTATTTAACGTGAATGTAGCTGTCTCTAATGCATAACCCCAAAACAATAGTGGTAGATCGGTAAGAGACATCACAGATCGCACCATATCTAATAAAGTATGGTTACGACGTTCGGACACACCATTACACTATGGTGTTCCAGGTGGGGTGAGTAGTGAAACTATTTCACATTGTTTTAACTGAAGGCCAAACTCGTAACTCAAATATTTTACCTCTGCGATCATATCGTAGAAACTTTTATTTTTGTTACGATGATTCTCCACTTCACTCTGAAATTCTTTGAACTTTTCAAATGTTTCAGACTTGTGTTTCATCAAGTAGATATACCCATATCTGCTCAAATCATCTGTGAAGGTCAGAAAATAATGATACCCGCCGCGAGCCTCAATATTCAGCGGACCACATACATCAGTATGTATGATTTCCAACAAATCTATTGTTCGCTCCATTGTTTCGGAGAACGGAGTCTTAGTCATCTTGCCCATAAGGCATGGTTCGCAAGCATCAAGTGATTCATAATCAAGTGATTCCAAAAGTCCATTAGCATGGAGTTTGTTCATGCGCTTTACACCAATATGACCTAAACGGCAGTGCCATAAATAAGTTGCACTATCATTATTAACTTTGCATCTTTTGGCTTCAATATTATGAAAATGTGTATCACCACGATTGATATCCAACAAACCATTTTCATTGGGTGTATGACCATCGAAGGTTTTATTCATGTAAACAGAACAACAATTATTCTCTGACTTTAAATGAATAACCGTATTGCAATAAACATGATCAAATCATATTCATGCTCAACGCAAACGCCAAATAACATTTATTTAGGTTTAACACTAATCCCGAAAGTATAGGGAGTGTACGATGATGATCATATCAATCTTGGAACTACTTCCAACACACATCGTCACCTCGTCCTTAACTAGTTTCTGTTCATTCTGCAACTCCCGTTTCGAATTACTACTCTTTAGTAACTGAACCAGTATAAAAATACCAAGGGGTTGCTACGAACACTAGTAAAGTACACATCAATAACATGTATATCAAATATAGCTTTGTTCACTTTGCCATCCTTCTTATCCGCCATGTATCTAGGGCAGTTCCACTTCTAGTGATCATTTCCTTTGCAGTAGAAGCACTCAGTTTCAGGCTTGGGTCTAGCTTTGGGCTTCTTCACGGGAGTAGCAACTTGCTTGCCGTTCTTTTTGAAGTTCCCTTTCTTCCCTTTGCCCTTTTCTTGAAACTAGTGGTCTTGTCAACCATCAACACTTGATGCTTTTCTTGATTTCTACCTTCGTCGATTTCAGCATCACGAAGAGCTTGAGAATCGTTTCCGTTATCCCTTGCATATTATAGTTCATCACGAAGTTCTAGTAACTTGGTGATAGTGACTAGAGAACTTTTTCAATCACTATCTTATCTAGAAGATTAACTCCTATTTGATTCAAGTGATTGTAGTACTCAGACATTTTGAGCACATGCTCACTAGCTGAGCAATTCTCCTCCATCTTGTAGGCAAAGTACTTGTAAAAGGTCTCATACCTTTCAACATGGGCATGAGTCTGAAATACTAATTTCAACTCTTGGAACATCTTATATGCTCCGTGGCGTCCAAAACATTTTTGAAGTCCCGGCTCTAAGCCGTAAAGCATGGTGCACTAAACTATCAAGTAGTCATCATACCGAGCTTTTGTAAAAACGTTCATAACGTCTGTATCTGCTCCTGCAATAGTTCTGGCACCTAGCGGTGCATCAAGGACATAATACTTCTATGCAGCAATGAGGTTAATCCTCAGATCACGGACCAAGTCCGCATCATTGCTACTAACATCTTTCAACTTAGTTTTCTCTAGGAACATATCAAAATAAAACAGGGGAGCTAAACGCGAGCTATTGATCTACAACATAGATATGCTAATACTACCAGGACTAAGTTCATGATAAATTTAAGTTCAATTAATCATATTACTTAAGAACTCCCACTTAGATAGACGTCTCTCTAATCATCTAAGTGATCACGTGATCTAAATCAACTAAACCATGTCCGATCATCACGTGAGATGGAGTAGTTTCAATGGTGAACATCACTATGTTGATCATATCTACTATATGATTCACGCTCGACCTTTCGGTCTCGGTGTTCCGAGGCCATATCTGCATAGGTTAGGCTCGTCAAGTTTAACCTGAGTATTCCGCGTGTGCAACTGTTTTGCACCCGTTGTATTTGAACGTAGAGCTTATCACACCCGATCATCACGTGGTGTCTCAAAGACGAAGAACTTTCATAACGGTGCATACTCAGGGAGAACACTTATACCTTGAAATTTAGTGAGAAATCATCTTATAATGCTGCCGTCGATCTAAGCAAAATAAGATGCATAAAAGATAAACATCACATGTAATCAATATAAGTGATATGATATGGCCATCATCATCTTGTGCTTGTGATCTCCATCTCCGAAGCACCGTCATGATCACCATCGTCACCGACGCGACACCTTGGTCTCCACCGTAGCATCGTTGTCGTCTTGCCAACTATTGCTTCTATGACTATCGCTACCGCTTAGTGATAAAGTAAAGCATTACAGGGCGATTGCATTGCATACAATAAAGCGACAACCATATGGCTCCTGCCGATTGCCGATAACTTCGGTTACAAAACATGATCATCTCATACAATAAAATATAGCATCATGTCTTGACCATATCACATCACAACATGCCCTGCAAAAACAAGTTAGACGTCCTCTACTTTGTTGTTGCAAGTTTTACCTGGCTGCTACGGGCTGAGAAAGAACCGTTCTTACCTACGCATCAAAACCACAACGATAGTTCGTCAAGTTAGTGCTGTTTTAACCTACTCAAGGACCGGGCGTAGCCACACTCGGTTCAACTAAAGTTGGAGAAACTGACACCCTGCAGCCACCTGTGTGCAAAGCACGTCGGTAGAACCAGTCTCGCATAAGCGTACGCGTAATGTCTGTCCGGGCCGCTTCATCCAACAATACCGCCGAACCAAAGTATGACATGCTGGTAAGAAGTATGACTTGTATCGCCCACAACTCACTCGTGTTCTACTCGTGCATATAACATCTACGCATAAAACCTGGCTCGGATGCCACTGTTGGGAACGTAGTAATTTCAAAAAAATTCCTACGCACACATAGGATCATGGTGATGCATAGCAACGAGAGGGGAGAGTGTGTCCATGTACCCTCGTAGACTGAAAGAGGAAGCGTTAGCACAAGGCGGTTGATGTAGTCGTACGTCTTCACGATGCGACCGATCAAGTACCGAACGCATGACACCTCCGAGTTCAGCACACGTTCAGCTTGATGATGTCCCTCGAACTCCGATCCAGCCGAGCTTTGAGGGAGAGTTTCGTCAGCACGACGGCGTGGTGACGATGATGATGTTCTACCGACGCAGGGCTTCGCCTAAGCACCACTACAATATTATCGAGGTGGATTATGGTGGAGGGGGGGCACCGCACATGGCTAAAAGATCAAGAGATCAATTGTTGTGTCTTTGGGGTGCCCCCTGCCCCGGATATAAAGGAGCAAGGGAGGGAGAGGCGGCCGGCCAGGAGGAGGCGCGCCGGGAGGAGTCCTACTCCCACAGGGAGTAGTGTCGTGGTTCTGAGTCTGACAGTAGAATAGGGGGTAGGAATGTAGAGGCAAGATCTTAGCTATGGAGGAGTTGTACACGCTAGTTTTACTGAGTTCAGGCCCTTCTCGGGAAGTAACAACCCACGTCTCGGAGCCCGAGGCGGTCGATTGGATTATACGCGTGTGAGTTCTGAAGTGCGAACCCTTGTCCCAGAGGAGCGGGGTGGCTTATATAGAGTGCGCCAGGACCCCAGCTCCCCTCCATTACATAGGATTCAATGTACATAAAGAGGTGGTGTTACAGGTAACGCCTGTATTGAAACACTGTAAATGGTCATTAAATATCTGAGTGAATGCCCGACCGTTGCTGCGCAGAGCGGCTTTAGGTCTTCTTATCGTCGAGTGACCTGGATAAAGTGAGATCTCCGAGTGGATGATAGGTCGAGTGGACTTCACTCGACGCCTTTGCTGGATCCCTTCTTCTGATAATTGAACTTCTTTATTCTTAGGACTAGGACCTTAGGTAGGATGTATAGGTCAGGCCTATTACCCTACCCTAGGTTTGTGTCTACATCATTAGCCCCCGAATAGATCGAGGTTTGAGTGAAAAAGAAGGATGGAGTTGACCTTGCTTTTACTCCTGATTGTCTTGTCTATATCTCCGAGTGGAGGTCAGTTGTTAGAACTTCAGCTTCATTTCAGTCGCCTTGATCGATTCAGAAATTACCGACTGGTTTATACCACTACATCCATTGAATGATATCTCTGACACGAATCTTTGGTGTGATCGGTTGCAGAGGATCCCAGATTTCCTGGGATTCAAAATTTTGGTAGAAGCGGCAGCGGAGGCGCCATGATAAGTGGAGTAGATAAATAGGACTTTTCGATTACTGCGCCACCTTTTTCGCCACGGATCCCGTGCGCAACTGTTGGGGGGATTTGACAGGATCGCTCGGGCCCACGCGTCAGCCACTCGGAAGTAGGCCCTTAAAAGCGGAGAGGCCGAAGCGTTTGTACTGTGCGTGCCCATTCCCTTCTTCCTCCTTTCGCGACTCTGCTCTGCCCAGACCAACCACTCTCGACGCCGTCGCTCCGCCGCCATGGGGAAGGACAAAATGGCGGTGCTGGAGCGTGCGAAGAAAGCGACGGGGGCGGCGAAGAGCAAGAAGGTGAATCGGGGGTCTTCATCGCGCTCGGGGTTGCCGTTGGGTTGGATCCAGGGAGACTGGATCCGATCCTCGCCCCGACAGGAGGACTTGGACGATATGGCCGAGCTGGGGCTGATCGTCCATAAGTCTGCGCGCCTGCCGAGGGAAGAAACGGAGCCACAGCCGCGGCCGGGTGAGTGTGTCCTGCTCGCCACCCACGTCGACCGTGGTTTTTCGCTTCCCCCGCATCCCTTCTTTCGCGGTTTCCTGAATTTATTTGGGGCCCAACTCCACCATTTCACTCCCAACACTATCACATATCTTGCTACGTTCGTCTCCATGTGTGAGAATTTCCTGGGGTGCCGACCGCACTGGGGTCTTTTCAAGCACATCTTTACCATCCGATCCCAAACTGTGAAAAAAGCAAACTCGAAAGATGAGAAAACCCATGTCATTAAGATGTGTGGGGTCCTGGGCATTCAGAAGAGGAAGAGGAGCTCTTTCCCTCTGATGACTCTTCCTGAGTCGGTAAGGGGCTGGCAGTCGACCTGGTTCTAGTGCCAGGACCTCGCGACCCCAGGCCAGTCGACTGGGCTTCCTCCTTTCTCTTTTGACCGTGTTCAAACTCCATCTTCCTTGAAAGTGACTACTGCGGAGAAGGCAGAGACAGGCATGCTAGTTGAGAGAGTGGTACAACTGATCAACCAAGGTGTCACTGGTATGGATCTGCTCGAGGTGTTCCTTAGTCGGCGGATCCAACCCCTCCAAGCTCGTGACCATTCCATGTGGATGTACTCTGGGGCTGGCGACACTGCTCGGGTTCATCCGGAGGAGGTGGAGGCCAAAACTATAGCCGAGTGGTTGATGGATATCACTGGGAACAAGGACAACCCCAGGGGCGCTAGGAGAGTCGACCCTTTCAGCAGCAACTACCCACCAGAGAAGGTGTGGTCATCATGATCGAATTTTTGCACGTATTTTCCGGCTGACTGTTGTTTCGACTGACTTAGGATTGGTCTCTTGTTTTGTAGATCTACACGAAGATGTATTCAATGCCTAATGGTGAACAAGCTCTGGAGCAAGAACAAGAGGGTGAGGACAGTGCTAAGGAGAGCGGCGAGTGGGAGTCCCCAGCTGATGATGATGAAGATGAGAGCGACGAGTCGGACGACGAGGAGGTAGCCGACTCGCCGCCCCGCTCTGAACGTCGGTCTAAACAGCGACATGATCCCGCGAACAGGCGCGGCAAGGCTGTGGCGTCGAGTGCTCCATCTCACGAGCGCACTCGGTCCCTGAGTCCAGATTTGTCTGAGAAGGTCACCAAGCAGCCCAAAGCTAATCCTTCGAAGGCTCGGAAGACCTTGCCTAGGATTAAGATGGATGTCCCTGTTGCTTATGGCTAAACGCTCTTCTCATATCTTTTGTTGCGATCAATTTTTCTGTTCCGACCGGCCTTTTTGTTCTGACCGAGTGGGCGATGAATTTGTATAGCCCGACCTCAGCTGCGATCGACATGGATATCGAGAAGACTCTAGCTGACGAGGAAGCTGACGACGCCGTCACCTCCAAAGCTAGTAAGCCAGGTCGATTCGAATTCGTCTGGTCGACTGAACGATTTGTCAGTTATCTTTATGGCTTTCTCTGTTCTTTGCAGATCCACGAGATGTTGTTGTGCTTCCGGATGACGACGAAGAGGTGCCGCTGAGAGGGAGGAGGAAGAAGGACAGGGAGCTGGGTGGGAAGGCGCCTGAGGTCCAAGTTCCTCAGTCGACTGTGACGCCTGGAACGGTGGTCGAGCGCACGATAGATCCGGCTCGAACCAACGTCACCTTCGCTGTTCCCCTGTCGACTGACTGCCCCTCAGGATCAGCTGCTCAGACTTCTGTTGCACCGATACAACTCTCTGCTTCAGATCCGGCGGTTGCTTCGATTTCTCTGCCTCCATCACTTTTCACTGCATATCAAACTCCAGACAATCCGCCAGCTGCTGCCAAGGAAGCTCTTCTTCAGTTGAATCTTGTGATGGGATAGATGAAAATGGTGCATGAGGTTAGTCAGGTAGCCTTCAACGCCGGAGCTGCTCTGCAAGCCAATGTCCAGGTTAGTTGTCTTTTTGATCGACCATATTTCTTGTCTGATCACCCACTGGGGTGTGGCTGTTTTGATGCTGTATGTCTCTTTGTGACGATTCGAATCGAGCTGGGCAGACCACGCTGAGTGGAATCGAAACCAGTGGGGGCACGCTGAGTGCACCCACAGGGTGTAGTCCCCGAGACCATAGGTGACTGCGCCTAGTTGACTGTGGTCTAAGAATGGGAACCTCTCCCGTTTTTTTACCACTCGAGCGGGGCAGACCACGCCGAGTGGAATCGAAAACAGTGGGGGCACGCTGAGTGCACCCACTGGGTGTAGTCCCCGAGACCATAGGTGACTGCGGGCAGTCGACTGTGGTCTAAGAATCTTCTTTTTTCTTTATTTTTGCAAAATCAGTGGGGGCACGCTAAGTGCACCCACTGGGTGTAGTCCCCAAGACTGCCATTGGATGTTTGATTCAGTGGTAGTCTTAGAGTAGCTAGCATTGTGGTGTCTTTTTTTCTCTGTCGACTGATATGGCTTGTGGCTGTAGAAATCTTGTGATCTTGGGGCTCAGCCCTCTGCAATGAACAAGCAGCAAATCAGTCTCAACCTTGATCTGGAGTTGGCCAAGAAGAATCTCCAGAGCACTCATGATGAAGTAGATGCCATGGGAGGTAATCAATTGCCGACTGTTTATCCCACTGCTGGCGCTTTTTATTTCCATTTTTTTGAACCGAGTGACTCCACTCGAACAGATGTATGTAGTGAAAACCGCCAACTCCAAGCCCATCTGAAGAATGTTATTTCTTTAGAGAAAATGAAGCAGGCTTTGGAGCAGAAGGACCTGGACTTAGCTGCAGCTCAGAAGGTGGCGCGCGAGAAGACAACGCTTGCTGACAAGAAGCTTGCTTCAGTCTGCAAGTTAGAAGAGGAAAATTCCAAACCGAAGACTGCTTTTTCTGACGCCAACCAAGAGGTCAAGAGACTGAAGAAGGACAAGGAGAAACTGACCGATGAACTTGGAAGTCTCAAGATCAAGAACGGCGAGCTAGATTCTTATCTGAGCCAACTTGCTGCGAAGCTGGTCTTGAAACTTGAAGGTACCGATTAATCTGTCTTTTTTCTGTCGACTGACAATTCTAATTGTGCCGTTGACTCATCATTCACTCGACTGTGCAGAATTTTGCCAAGACTTTGAAGCAGAAACTGGGCGGGTCGAGACGGGTCTTGACCCCATTAACTGTCCAGTCAATGATGATGTTGCAATGAACGTGATGCGGTTGGAGTCTGGCATGGACAGCACAATTGCCTACCTGGCCCGTCTGAAAGCTGCAATGACCCGGGTTGATGCAGAACTTTGGCCTCAGGCGGAACTGTCTCAAGATCTCGAGTCCCTGATGGCTCGACTGAATCAAATCCCTGAGCGTGTGGAAGAATGGAAAAAGTCCTCTCGCTTCATTTGTGGTGCCGACGCGTCGCTCTCTCGGTCCGAGTGCCTTTGCAAGGATGCCAAGGAAGACAAGCTGGCGGAGCTCAAGGTTGCCAAAACAAAGAAGCATACTTTCCAGTCTTTCATGGACACCTTCCTTGCTGCCGCCACTCGCATTGCAGACAGCATTGACCTTGACAGTTTCTGTGAACCAGCCAGTCCTTCTCTTGATGCGTGATCGAAAAAACATTAAGCTTCACCTTTATTTTCCTCGGGATGCCGAGTGATTGTGTAACCGTTAAACTTCTTCGGGCTTGATGCTCGAATACTTTTGAACCTTCGTCAGAAACCTTAGGATTTATCCGAACTTGGTTTATTTCTGAATATGCTTGCATTTGCCTTCGAGTGGAATTTGTTCTTCACTAGGAATAATCTTGGTGTTTGAGATGCGGCTATGAGGTAGCGATTCAATCGACCCGCGCTTCATTATCCTTGCAGGTAAGGGTGGGGCGGACGTTGTACTTGTGGCGTAGCTCCGAAGGAGAAGGTTGCAGTCGACCTACACCTCGTCTTCCTTGCAGATAGGGATGGAGCGAACGTTGTACTTGTGGCGTAGCTCCGAAGGAGAAGGTTGTAGTCGACCTGCACCTCGTCGTCCTTGCAGATAGGGATGGAGCGGATGTTGTACTTGTGGCGTAGCTCTGAAGGATAAGGTTGCAGTCGACCTGCACCTCGTCGTCCTTGCAGATAGGGATGGAGCGAACGTTGTACTTGTGGCGTAGCTCCGAAGGCGAAGGTTGCAGTCGACCTGCACCTCGTCGTCCTTGTGGATTGGGATGACACTTAGGCGAGTTCTGGACTGCGATTAAGCCTCCGAGTGGGAGGGTTGCTCCCCACTCGGTAGGATTTTTCATACTTAGGCGAGTACTTGACTGCAGCTAAGCCCCCGAGTGGGAGGGTTGCTCTCCACTCGGTAGGATTTTTCAAATTTAGGCGAGTACTTGACTGCAGCTAAGCCCCCGAGTGGGAGGGTTGCTCTCCACCCGGTAGGATTTTTCAAACTTAGGCGAGTACTTGACTGCAGCTAAGCCCCCGAGTGGGAGGGTTGCTCTCCACTCGGTAGTATTTTTCAAACTTAGGCGAGTACTTGACTGCAGCTAAGCCCACGAGTGGGAGGTTGCTCTCCACTCGGTAGTATTTTTCGAACTTAGGCGAGTACTTGACTGCAGCTAAGCCCCCGAGTGGGAGGGTTGCTCTCCACTCGGTAGGATTTTTCAAACTTAGGCGAGTACTTGGACTGCAGCTAAGCCCCCGAGTGGGAGGGTTGCTCTCCACTCGGTAGGATTTTTCAAACTTAGGCGAGTACTTGACTGCAGCTAAGCCCCCGAGTGGGAGGGTTGCTCTCCACTCGGTAGGATTTTTTGAACTTAGGCGAAACGGATTCGCAGCTAAGCCTCCGAGTGAGAGGCTTGCTCACCACTCGGTAGGATTTTTCAGACTTGGGCGAAACGGATTCGCAGCGAAGTCACCCACTGGGTGATTTCAAACGGAAACAAAAGCGACAACAATCGTTTAGGAAGATTATAAAGCTTTTGTCTTTGATAAATAAACAACAGAGGTGCTTCTTATTACATCTCATCCGAGTGAGTACTTAAGTATAAAAGGGGCGGAGCAGCTCCGCATTCCAAGCTCATGGCTTATCTTTTTGATGTTCGACATTGTAAAGATGGTATGCTCCATTGTGGAAAACTCTGGTGATAATGAAGGGACCTTCTCAAGTAGGGGCAAGCTTGTGTGGCTTCTGTTGATCCACTCGAAGAACCGAGTCTCCCTCTTGAAAAGCTCGACCCTTCACATTTCTGGCGTGGAATGGACGCAAATCTTGCTGATAGATGGTCGACCAGATCAATGCCATCTCTCTTTCCTCTTCTAAGAGATCGACTGAATCCTGCCGGGCCTGTTCCGCTTCTTCTTCAGAGAAGAGTTCGACTCGGGGTGCGTTGTGGAGCAGGTCACTTGGCAGAACAGCTTCGGCTCCATAGACCAAAAAGAAAGGGGTTCGTCCGGTCGATCGATTGGGAGTTGTCCTGAAACCCCAAAGAACTGATGGAAGCTCATCGACCCAGGCGCCTGCTACGTGTTTGAGATCACGCATCAGTCGAGGTTTCAGTCCTTTGAGGATTAGACCATTGGCCCTTTCTGCTTGACCATTCGACTGTGGATGAGAGACTAAAGCATAGTCGACTCGTGTGCCTTGAGAAGCGCAGAACACTCTAAACTCATCAGAATCAAAGTTCGGTCCATTGTCAGTGATGATGCTATGTGGAACTCCATATCTGAATGTCAATCCTCTGATGAAGCTGACAGCAGTGCTGGCATCAAGATTCTTGATAGGTTTGGCTTCGATCCATTTGGTAAACTTGTCGACTGCTACAAGCACATGAGTAAATCCACTCCTACCAGTCCTCAGCGGCCCGACCATGTCCAATCCCCAAACAGCAAAGGGCCAGACGAGGGGAATGGTCTTCAGGGCTGATGCAGGCTTGTGAGACATATCAGAGTAGAAATGACAACCTTCACATCTGTCGATTATATCTTTCGCCATTTCATTTGCTCGGGGCCAATAAAATCTGGCTCGGTATGCTTTAGCCACAATGGCCCGAGAGGATGCATGGTGACCACAGGTCCCCGAGTGGATGTCATTGAGGATCGTTCGACCTTCTTCTGGTGTTATGCATTTCTGACTGACCCCAGTCACACTTTCTCTGAACAGTTGTCCCTTTATCATCAAAAAGGCCTTGGATCGACGGACAATCTGTCGAGCCTCTTCTTCATCCTCTGGGAGTTCCTTTCTGAGGATGTACGCGATGTAAGGTACTGTCCAGTCTGGAGTGATGACCAGAACTTCCATGATTAGGTTGACCACGGCTGGAACCTCGACTTCAGTCGGATCTGTGGCGCTCTTAGGTTGCAGGGGCTCTTCTGTAAAAGGATCTTCTTGAACTGATGGTGTGTGAATGTGTCCCAGAAACACATTGCTGGGAATGGCTTCTCTCTTGGAACCTATCTTCGCCAAATCATCGGCTGCTTGATTTTTCAGTCGGGGTATATGATGGAGCTCTAACCCCTCAAAGTTCTTTTCCAGCTTTCTCACCGCATTGCAGTAGCCAGTCATGGCTGGGCTTCTGACGTCCCACTCTTTCATCACTTGATTGACCACCCAATCTGAGTCACCGTAGACCATGAGGCGACGGACGCCGAGTGAAATGGCTATGCACAACCCATATAAGAGTGCTTCATATTCTGCTTCGTTATTGGAGGAATCAAAGTGAATCTGGAGTACATATCCGAGCTTGTCTCCTCGGGGGGATACTAATACCACCCCGGGACCCGAACCATTCAGCATCTTGGAACCATCAAAGAACATGGTCTAGTGCTCTGAGTGAACTTGAGTCGGCAGTTGCTGTTCGATCCACTCGGCGAGGAAATCAGCTATTGCTTGGGACTTGATAGCTTTCTTTGCCTCAAACTGAATATCTAAGGGAAGGAGTTCAATCGCCCATTTTGCCACTCGACCAGTTGCATCTCTGTTGTGCAGAATCTCTGACAATGGAGCGTCTCTGACAACTGTAACAGAGTGGTCAGAGAAATAGTGTGCAACTTTCTTTGTGGTCATATAAATCCCATAAACAAGCTTCTAATAGTGTGGATATGTCGGGGGAGGACCGATCGTGCCCCCACGAGCACCTACGGGACCTGGGTCCCTTGTGGTTCGGAGGGGGGCGGAGACTGCACGAAGAGCGGATCGAGGCGATGCGCCTGAGCGGATTTACCCAGCTTCGGAGCTCTCCGGAGAGATAATACTCCTACTGCTGCTTTGTGGATTATCTTGCGTTCTTGCTAGGGAGCAATGGGAGCTACAAGACCTAGCCTGAGTGTGGTTTCCTATGAATGTGATGATCTAAGCTCGGAGCTAGACCGAATCGAGCTCCACCGAACCGAACCGAACCTTTTCTACGTTGCCCCCGGGCCTCCTTTTATAGGCACAAGGGGTTACCACATATGGCAAGTAGACGAGGGTAAGATAGTAAAAACATAGGTTGGTACACCGCTTATACAAAGGTACAGAATCTATACCTAACTCGACGGCAAGGGACAAGAGTCATCAATGCCCGCCTTGGTCACCCGAACAAAGGTAACAGTGGACCGTCAAGTGCACCTCCGCTGCCACGATGGTAGCTTGTCGCTGCTTGTCGCTACTCTCCGCTGGTTGCACAGCTCACGACACGCTGCGACATGGAGAGCCCGTGTATGACATGTTGGCGGGTGAGCTGGAGCGAGATGAAGAGAGGTCGCCCGCCCGCAAGCGCCTTTGCGCGCAGGAACCTTGTCGCGCTTTGGGGTTCAGCGCCCGCCTAAGCCTTCGGCAAGCTCCTCTTGCCGGGCCTTGTTTTTTGCGCTCGAGTGGCCTTCCCGGCAAGCCTCTTGCCGGGTCTTGATTACTTTGTTCTTGAATGGCTCTAAAGGAGCCGCCGAGACCTTGGCGGTCATCAGCCGCCCGCCATGGGGCATTGTAACTGTCTGCGCACGCAGTTCGGGGTACTAGGGTACCCTACTCTAGTACACCGACAGAGCCCTCGAACTGGGCCACACACGGCGCTAAGCTCTGCTGGGCCAGGCCCAAAACAGTGCACGGGCATGCGTGGTCTTGATTACGCCGTTATTTGCCTTGGGCCCACCACGCCTCCCACGAACGGCACGCACCCACCGCTCCTCCTCAGAACGCACGCGTTAATTGTGGTGTCGGGTGAAGTGGGCGGTGTCTTGAGGTCGCCTCATCTGCCGCCTTAGTTCTGCATCTCCACCACGTGGTTCCCATGCACTCGGGGTCACGGACGGTGGGAGGGGAATCGGGCTGCTATTGAGCAGAGGCAGCAGGTCTGCCCGATTCCCTGCTCTTCCTATGCCTTGATTCGCTGAGCGGGGCGGCCGAGCCCCCACCTTGCTTCCTTTAAGAAGAGCGGAAGGGGAGCGTAGAAGCCCGCATTCTCCCATCTCTTCTTTTCCTCAGCTTCTGCTCCCCTTTCTCCCATTCGTCATGGAGAAAGGGAAACCTGGTTCTTCATCGGTGGCGGCGAGGGTTGCAGCTGGACATCGCACTCCTCCCAATCCTACGCTCGTGGTGGCTGAGCCAGCCACAAGGGGAAGAGGGAGGGGGCGAGGTCGTGGACGAGGCCGAGGATCTCGGGGGAGGGGTGGACGAGGCGGCGCGCCGTCTCCGCCTCCGTCGGCGGTTCCCCTCCGGGGACGAGGTCGTGGACGAGCTCGAGGCGTTCGGGGAAGAGGCGGGCGGGCGCGCGTCTGCCTGCCCCGCCGGTGGTGGTTCCTCCTCGGGCGGTCCATACGGGGACGACCTTGTGAGTTCTTCGTCTGCTGTGTCGGCGCGCCCATCGCCTCCGGCTTCCAGCTCCGTCATGAGCGATGGAGTCGGATCCACCCGAGACGTTGAGATTGCACATGAGGGCTGTGGGATCGGTGGCACGCGAGTCCGCGTTGTATTCCCAGCCCCTAATGTGATGTATCTTGATGGGTGGAAGACGTCGCCAAGATCCACAACCCGCTGGCGGGGTTTACCCTCCATTTTAAGTTAATGGAGGGTGATCTCTCTCCGTCAAGGTCTTCGGGATCTTGGCACTCGGGCGAGGTGCTGCGTGGATAGCTCCTCCGACAATAAGATTCCTCCTCGAGCGATAGTGGCGAGGAGGAGAGTGACAGCGACGACGAGGTAGTGGGCCCGACTAGTTGTCGGGCGCCGCTCCACGCGCCTCCGGCGACCCCATCATCCGTGTCGCTGCTCCTTGAACTCCCCGGGTCATCTCCTTGGGCTGGCGAGGGAGGCTGCGGAAGGGAAGAGGGATGGCGACAAGGCCGTCTGTCGGAGTACGAGGCGAGTGCCTCGACAGCGTCTGCTGACGCCCTGCCGCCTGCCTCGAGCTCCCGCTTCGGCGCCGCCCCCCCGCCAAGCCTCGGAGAGCCCCCTGCATGTTCCCTTGGTGCCTTCGCACTCAGAGCTCCCTGTGAGGCGCTTCTTTCGCCCTTCCCGCCTCCTTATCCTACCTCCTGAAGATAGGGACAGAGAAAGGATTACGGGCATCTTATCTTTTTAATTTGTATGCCTTCGGGCCTTATCTGCATTTAAAAACTTGTAAACCTCTCTTTCATGTTTTTCACTCTCCACGGACTGTATCCGAGTAGAATGTTTTTAATGAAAGAGGGATGTTTGAAGAAGGACGAAAGGCTTATCTGATACCGCAGCCCCCGGCAACTCTGGCTTGCCGCAGCTCCCGGTAACCCTGGCTTGCCGCAGCTCCCGGCAACTCTAGCTTGTCGGGGCTTGGATGTCGGCGCACCTTTCCTCTCTTCGCTGTTATTTTAGTTCTGAGAACGATTTAGCTAGTGCCACGATAAGTTATTTTTGTAATATACACTATCTTAGGCAATCAAATGCACTGTTATTTCCTTTGCTTGATTTCTTCCCTTGTATGTCTATACCCTACGCTTTTCAGGGAAACTTGCCGGTGCAGCACCCTTGCCGCGAGCGCCGAGTGCGGAACTTCAGCAGCCTGCTGGCGGGGTCGCTACCGACAAGCAACCTCGTCATGACTAGCCGCAGCTCACTTAAATTGTTGAGCGGACTCGAAACAAAGTAAGGGCGCGACTAGTCACGATTTGGTTCCTCCGCCGCATGTGTTTTCCATACAAAGTACTATCGCTCGAGGAAGATAACTTAAAAATTTAAAACTGGTCGCTTAAACTTAGCAACTTAGCTTTTCTGTTGTCTATTTTCCGGCAAGGCGACAGTTCCTCGAGCGACGCTTGTCGGCCCACATCATTATCTCCTCCCCCGCCCCGGCAAGCGCCTTTGCCTGGCGCAGGAACCTTGTCGCGCTTGGGGTTCAGCGCGCCAGCCTTCCCGGCAAGCTCCTCTTGCCGGGCCTTGTTTTTCATGCCTCGAGTGGCCTTCCCGCAAGCTCCTCTTGCCGGGTCTTGATTACTTCCCTTGTGGTTCGGAGGGGGCGGAGACTGCACGAAGAGCGGATCGAGGCGATGCAAGACGAAGCGGATTTACCCAGCTTCGAGCTCTCCGAGAGATAATACTCCTATCGCTGCTTTGTGGATTATCTATGCTCTTGCTAGGGAGCAATGGGAGCTACAAGACCTAGCCTCGAGTGTGGTTTCCTATGAATGTGATGATCTAAGCTCGAGCTAGACTGAATCGAGCTCCACCGAATCAACCGAACCCTTTCTACGCTGCCCCGGCCTCCTTTTATAGGCACAAGGGGTTACCACATATGGCAAGTAGACGAGGTAAGATAGTAAAACATAGGTTGGTACACCGCTTGTACAGTGTACAATAATCTATACCTAACTCGACGGCAAGGGACAAGAGTCATCAATGCCCGCCTCGGTCACCCAACAATGTAACAGGACCGCTAAGTGCACCTCCGCTTGCCACGATGGTAGCTTGTCGCGCTGCTTGTCGCTACTCTCCGCTGGCTGCACAGCCGACACGCCAGACATGGAGAGCCCCATGGCGATATCGCTGGCGGGTGAGCTGGAGCGAGATGAAGAGAGGTCGCCCGCCCAAGAAGCGCCTTGCCGCTGCAGGAACCTTGTCGCTTTGGGGTTCAGCGCCAGCCTTCCCGGCAAGCTCCTCTTGCCGGGCCTTGTTTTGCGCTCGAGTATTCTTCCCGCAAGCTCCTCTTGCCGGGTCTTGATTAGTTTGTTCTTGAATGGCTCTAAAGGAGCCGCCGAGAACTTGGCGGTCATCAGGCCGCCCGGCCGTGGCATTGCAACTGTCCTGCAGATGAGTTCGGGTACTAGGTACCCTACTCTAGTACACCGACAGAGCCCCGGGCTGGGCCACACACGGGCGCTAAGCTCATGGGCTGTGCCCAAAAAAGGCACGGGCATGCGTGGTCTTGATTACGCCGTTATTTGCCTTGGGCTCACCACGCCCCCACGAACGGCACGACCGGACGTGGCGCCGTGGGGAGGATCGGGCTTTTTTAATGGGAAAAACGGAACGCTGTCCCTCTCCCTTTATAAGCGGGGAACCGTGGCAGGACGCTCACTTGCCCTTTGTCACATCGAAACCCCCGCCGCTTTCCCCTTTCTTCTCGAGCCCAAAGAGGCGACGCCCACCCTCCATTGCCACCAAGTGCCTCTAACGCCATCGCTTCTCCACCACGACTCCCTATGGCTCAAGGCCGATAAGGGAAAAGGCGTGAATTCGCCGAGGTGCAGCGCTCACGGGCGCTCATGGAAGGAGCGGGCTCTTCGATCCCTTGCTCAACAGAAGGAGCTGTGGAGCTGTACTACTCTCTTCGTCGACGGTGACCTGGCGATCCGCAGACGAGGGTCATCTCCGCCACATCTGCGGAAGGTCTCGATCGGGTACCCCTTCTTCGCGATTTTTCTCGTGCGGGCTCGCCCGCCTTTTCCGAATTCTTCCGTGATGTCATGAACACATATGGCCTCCGCCTCCTTGACTTTCACGCCCAACGCCATCCTTACTATGGCTGCCAAGATCTATGCGAGAATTTTGTCGGGTCCATCCAAACGTCGCGCTTCTTCCGCCACTACTTCTCACCCCAGAGAGAGAGGAGAGCCGCTGTCGGAGGAATTGCATGGACCTCTAGGATTGGCAAGAAGGAAGCGATCTTGACGGAGAGTTGCGCAGCAAGTGGGAGGAGTGGAGGGCTGACTAGTGTTGGATCTTAGAGGAGGAACCGCAGCCTTTTACTGCCATGCGCACGACCCCCATAGTTCAAGGGTAACGATCGAGCAACTTGGCGCCGAGGACGACAAGTTGAAGATTGCAACGATTAGATTTTGCGCCCGCAAGCAGTGGCTTACCGAGGAGCAGTTGGCGCGACTTTCTTCGCCGCCGACGCGCCCCTTTGCAGGAGAAAGGGAGGCCTGCTTGGGAATTCCGAACGCCAAGCGGATATCATGAGGCTGCGCGCCTGTGCCTGAATTGGAATTTTACTACCTTGGAGCTTGACGGCATGTCTGCGGAGCTGTTCAAGCCTGAACCAGATAACCTGTGATGGTGCATGTTGCCGAGGGAGTTGTGCTTTGTGTAACAACTCGCCGCTGATGGCATCCGTGGCGATAATGCCGCCAGCGACTCCATGGATCGCTCCAACCGGGCAGAGCCCGATGGCGACGAGTGCAGCAGTTCTTGACAACTTGGCTGAAACGCCGATCGCGCCGACGGTGAAGAGGCCGCCACCCGCGACACCATCGCTCAAGAGATGGCGCCAGACGCCACAAGGTTGGAGGAGGCTGCAGAGGCCACACGCCGCGGCGTTTGGGTTCACTGCCGAGGAGGCAGAGGGCCGAGGCGGCAAGCCTTGCCGACCAAGAAGAGTTCGCTGGTGGGGAGGAGCAGACCGAGCCCGACAACGACCCGAGTGAGCATGCCGGGCGCCTCTCCTCCGCTGGGCCAAGTAGCTTGTCAAGGGAGGAGCTCGCTGCCTCGCTTAAGGAGACGCCTCCGAAGACCGGAGAAGTGGCGGGAGCGACGCCCATCAGCTGCTCCTCGCCTCGACACGCTCCATCGGCAAGTAGTGTTGCTGGGCGCCCATTCGCCATGGCGACGGGCGCAGGGCCTTCCGGAGCCGCGCCCCGCACCCGCCAAGCGCCGAGGGAGTCTTCCCCAATCCGCGCCGAGCAGAGTTTGATCTCTCCGCCTCACCCGAGGAAGAAGAGGAAGAGTAAGATCTTGTCGCTGCTATTTGTAATCTCCCAATTTATTGCTTTATCTTATATCCGACCGGTGCCACTCTGAACTTTCTTCTTCAGGACGCTGGTTCGAGAGCGCCGAAGAGGGCCAAGACGCCGGTGGTCGCTGCCTCGCACGACTGCCGCAACAAGGCACGCCCGAGATTCCCTTGCCGGATCCGGCAACCTTCAACAGAGCAGCCTCAAAGACAGCCCCCAGTAAGTATCCGTATGCTTCTTGTGGTTAGACGCGCTTGGGTGCTTTTTCCGCATCGACATCTGGTTTGTCGGATTTCGAGAGCAGAGCAGCCACATCATGGAGCGCCGGAGGCTACCCCCGAGGTTCAGCCTCATCAGGAGGCCCCGAGGTCACTCCCGAGATTCTCGCTTGCTTCAACCACGCCACCAAGGGAGAATTCTCTGCCAAGGAGCGCTCTCCGACAAGGGAGGCTTCTCCGCCAAGGGGAGTCTCGGCAAGGGCTGGCGCCGACGACCTCCGGTGGTGGAGACCGCGCCACAGCCCCATTGCTGTAATCTTCTTGTTCGATAGTTTCTTGGGTTCTTTTCTTCGTTTTTTCTTCAATATCTATTTGATTTGTGCTTCCTTCTTCGACCATCAGGTCCATCTGCCGGGACCCGATGGAAACCGAGGCTGCCGGCGAGGAGGACGGTGGCAAGGCGACAATGTCGACGCCGCCAACATGGAGGAGGAGGAGGCTGGGCGACAGCCCGGCCGACGAGGAGGCTGCCGAGGCCACCGGGCGCAGAGGCCGGGAGGAATCCGTGATCGTGACTGACGGCCCGGAGGTCAGGAGGAGCGCCAGCGCCTGGCGCCGACCGGGCCGATCCTCCCGCCATCGATGTCCGCACCAGACCCGAGGAGCCCCAGCCCGCGCCACCCGAAAGTCGGCGAGGGTGTCTTCATCAAGCTCCCATGGGCATCAAGCCTGTGGCACCAGCCAAGGGGAGACCTTCGATGCGGACCTGCTTGCCTCCGCTGGGCTGTCACGGTTGTTGCCCCGAGCAGCAGTGGTGAACCCGAGGAGGAGCAGCTGCTAAGGAGGTTGTTGGCGCTTCACCGCGCCTCGACAAGCCAAACCGGAGTCTGTGGAGGCGCTTGTCGCGAGGGCGGAGCTGACTTGGAGAAACATGCGGAAGAGCTCTGATGCGCCAACAAAGAGACTCTCCGGGACATAGCAGAGGCTCGGGAGCAGCTTGCTGAGGAGCGCACGGCCTTCATCTTGGAGAAGGGCGAGGTTGAGGAGCAGCAGAGGCTTGCCGGTGAGAAGCTCTTCGCCGAGAAGGTGAGTCGGGCGCAGCAGTAAGATCAACCTCGACAGCTTTGAGGAAGATCTCGCCGCGCGCGAGCAAACGATTGGCGGGCCACTCCAAGAGGCAAAAGATGCCGCCACGGCTGCCGAGGCCGCCAAGAGGGAATTGGAGACGATGGTGGCTCAGCTGGAGTCCACCCTCCAGAAGAGTGCCGAGGAGGTCGCCGGGTTGAAGCGCGAGCGTGAGAAGGACGCTTACACCCTCGGCGAGCTGCAGGGTCGCTTTGCTGAAAAGATCAAGGAGATCGATGCCGCCAAGGACATCAAGGCGGATTTGGAACTGAAATTGACCACCTTGACGGAGACGTTGAACGGCGCCAGGGAGCGGGAAACGGGCCTGCTGGAGAAAATCAAGGCCACCGAGGAGTTGCTGCCGAATGCTGTGACCAAGCAGAATAATCTTCGGACAACATAATGCATTGGATGAAGGTCTCGTGGACACCGCCGCCGCATCCATAATGAGCTGATAGAGTTGGGGATGACAGATCTTGGATATTCCACCGACGGAACCTCCAACCTAGCGCCAAGCTCAGCCTTTTCTTCAAAGGCGTGTTCGGGTATCCGCGGCTCGGAGGAGGTTCGAAGCAATCAAGGAGGAATCACGCCAAGTCTGTGTCGAGGCTCTCCGTAGGTGTTGATGAAGGTGGCCTCCGCAACCCAAAGGCCGACTTCTCCAAGGCCCTCAAGTCCCCGCCTCCATCCGCCGATGTTGAAGCGCCAAGACCCTTGTCGCACCCATTGTGGACAGGGTGAGCGGAGTTAAGAGGCTCGAGGGCGCCGCTGTGGACTAGGCCGCCAAGTCCATCTTTCTCTTTGTCGCTGTAGATCATGTTTAGGCGAAAAATCTATTAGATCTCATGAAGTTATTATGTAATATACACTATCTTAGGCAATCAAATGCACTGTTATTTCCTTTGCTCGATTTCTTCCCTTGTATGTCTATACCCTACGCTTTTCAGGGAAACTTAACGGTGCAGGCACCCTTGCCGCGAGCGCCGAGTGCGGAACTTCAGCAGCCTGCTAGCGGGGTCGCTACCGACAAGCAACCTCGTCGCGGACTAGCCGCAACTCACTTAAGTTGTTGAGCGGACTCAAAACAAAGTAAGGGCGCGACTAGTCATGATTTGGTTCCTCCGCGCACAGGTTTTCCATACAAAGTACTATCGTTCAAGGAAGATAACTTAAAAATTTAAAACTGGTCGCTTAAACTTAGCAACTTAGCTTTTCTGTTGTCCATTTTCCGGCAAGGCGACAGTTCCTCGAGCGACGCTTGTCGCCCACATCATTATCTCCTCCTCCTCCCCGGTTAACTTGTGGGTGGATGAACCTTCTTCTTGTTTGAGAAGAAAGAAGAGAAAAGAAAGTTGTGGAGCCTAGTGGCTCATTATCGCCATCGGTGCGGGTGCTGCACAAGATGTTAGTAAACACATGCATATATGATTATGAAAGCATGTATTGACAAAATGTGCGAACCATAGGCTTTATCGATGCACGGGTTCATGCGCTCGCTTTGTACAAAGGATTGCATGCAACAGCTGCAAGACTTGTATTAAAGGGTGGTTGCCGGAACGGGTTCCGGCAACCGCCTTCATGCGGGTAAACTTGCGTAAGATGCTCTATGTTCCAGGAATTGCTCACCGGAAGGCCATCTTCGTCTCAAAGCGGACAGCGCCGGGCCTAGTGACTCGTTTCACCCGATAAGGGCCTTCCCACTTCGGGGCCAACTTGTTGGAATTCTTGGCGGATTGAACGCGCCAAGAGCAAGGTCGCCTTCCTCGAAGCTTCGGCATTAACTTTGCGGCTATGGTAGCGACGCAAAGCTTGCTGGTAACGAGCAGCTCGACAAAGAGCTCAAGACGATCTTTCCTCGAGGAGCAGCGCCATCTTGTCGCAGCTGCTCTTGCTCAAGCTCATCATAAGCGAGCACTCGAGGTGACCCGATACGAAGTTCCGTGGGGAGAACTGCCTCGCTCCGTAGACTAGAGCAAAGGGTGTCCGCCGCTGGCTCGACGGTGTCGCCCCGTCGACCAAAGAACCACCGGCAGCTCCTCGATCCAGTTCCTTCCGACTTGCGGAGCCTCGCCGAAAGTTCGGTCTTGAGTCCTCGCAGCACTTCAGCGCTTGTTTCTCGCTGACCGCTGCTTCTCGGATGAGCAACGGAAGCAAAGCAGATCTTGGCGCCAAGATCTTGGGCGATCGCATGAAGGTGCGACTCGTGAACTGTGTGCCGTTGTCGGTGATGATCCGTTAGGAATCCCAAAACGACAAACAATTGACTCAAGAACTTGACGGCCGATCAGGCTGTCACCTTCCTCACTGGTTCCACTTCCGCCACTTTGTGAACTTGTCGATCATGACGCATAAGTATTCAAAGCCCCGACAGCTCGGGGAAGGGGCCGAGGATGTCGAGCCCCTGCATCGAGAAGGGCCAGGATAAAGGGATCGTCCGAGAGCTTGAGCTGGCTGGTGTATCTGCCTTGAATGGAACTGCACGCTTCACACTTGGTTACTTGTGCAGTTGCATCCTAGAGGGCTTTCGCCGAAGAAACCTTGTCGAAAGCTTTGCTTGCAAGTGTTTTGCGCCAATGTGGTGACCACATATGCCTCCGTATCTCCGCCAACAGCTTCGGCCCATCTTCCCAAAGAATACACTTCAATTTCACTCCTGAGTCTTCTTCTATACAGTGATGTTGTCAACAAACTGGTACATACTTGACTGCCAGGCTACTTCTTTCCGCTTCTTCTTGCTCTTCGGAAGTTCTCCTGTCTCAAGGAAATGGACGATCTCGCTTGTGCTCATGTTGGAGCCTCGTGGTTCGACAACAAGGACTAAAGGCTCATCTATCACTGTGGGAACATCAGCTTCTACGGCAAGGTCCTCAGAGGTCCGCTGGAGTTCGATGATCCCCGCAAGCTTGCCGAGCTAAACTTGTCGGGAGCGCTTTGTTTAACGATGCAAATCAAGATGGTTTGTCGGAGCATACTGCTCCTCGCTGATATTTGCGTTGGTTTTAGGGACCTTCTTGGCGGCGGTTTCAGAGAGCTCTGCCGAAAGTAGTCGCGGAAACCAATTTTCTCTTCTTGCTCTGCCCCGTCGATGGCGTTACGGTTGGCTGAGTTAGCTTGAGCACAAAATCCCTGGTTCCATTGTGTAACTTAAGTGCGGCACTTTTGGAGAGGCCATCAGCTACATCATTCTGCGGTTTTGAACGTGCTCCATTTGCAGGCCTTCAAAGTGCTCTTCCAGCTTCCTCACTTCCTCGACGACGCTTCCATCAACGGACTTTGATAATCCTTGTTTACTTGGCGGACGACAAGTTGCGAGTCCCCCGACAATTAGCTTCTTGATCCCAAGGTCCACTATGCGATCCTCGAGGCCGCAAGCAAGCCCGCATACTCAAAGAAGTATTATTTGTTGCTTGTTCCTTGGGAAAGTGCATCTGGACTATGTACTTGAGGTGCTCCCGGTGGGTGCGATAAGCAAGACGCCGCACCGGGCGCTTTGCAGCGAGAAGGCACCATCAAGTACATCAGCCACTTTTCATTTGCCTCTTTGACGGGATGCTTGTCTCGAATTTCCTCATCTTGTGTTGGCGCCCACTCGCTATGAATTCTGCCAACGCCTCTGCTCGATAGTTCAAGTGCTTTCAACTTGAGACCAAAGCTTGACAGTTCCAATACCACTCAACAATCCTGCTGTTGCTTCCGGATTTTGCAAAATCCTCTTCGCCGAAAGCGGATGACAACTCGTTATCTCATGTGCTTGGAAGTAATGGCGCAGCTTTCGAGGCCATGAGGAGGCCGAAAGCAGCTCGACACCAGAGTACCTTGATCTAGCCCCCTGCAGAAGGGAACTGACAAAGTATACTGGGCGCTGCACCATCTTCTTTCGTATCTTGTCGCAATCCTGCGCTGATCTGTCCTTGTCGGGACCAGAGCTTGACTGCGAAGCCCCTTGCTTGTCGCTGGATGCGCCTGCCTCGGTTGTCGGTTCATCATCTGCCTCCCTCTCCGCTACTAACGCATCACGAACCACTTGATTGGTTGCCGCTATGTACAACAGCAACTTCTCTTGTGGCTTAGGCGCGACAAGCATTGGAGCGGAGGACAGGTATTGCTTCAAGTCCCGCAGCGCAGCCTCCGCTTGGGGAGTCCATTTCATTGGACCTGCCTTTTTCAAAATTTTGAAAAACGGCAGGGCGCGCTCAGCGGACTTAGAAATGAACCTCCTGAGAGCAGCCACGCAACCGGCAAGCCTCCTGACATCCTTGACGCGCTTTGTTGCCTCGATCTGCTCAATGGCCTTGATCTTGTCGGGGTTGGCTTCAATTCCCCGCTGAGAAACAAAGAACCCTAGAAGCTTGCCGGAAGGGACTCCAAACACGCACTTCTCGGGGTTGAGCTTGAGGTTAATCTTGCGCAGATTTGCAAACGTCTCATCCAAATCCTGAACCAGAGTCGCCTCGTTCTTGCTCTTGACCACTATATCATCCATGTAGGCTTCTACATTTTGTATCTCGTGGGTCCAAAGGCCTCATGGACTACTCTTGCAAAGGTTGAACCAGCATTCTTCAAACCGAAAGGCATCCATATAAAGCAGACGTGCTACATGGTGTGATGAATGCGGTTTCTCCTCATCTTCTTCGCCATAAAGATCTGATGATATCCTGAATATGCATCAAGAAACGAAGCAGATCAGATCCAGCCGTGGAGTCAATAATCTGGTCGACATGCTGCAAGGGAAATGGGTCTTTGGGACAAGCTTTATTAACATCGGTGAAGTCAATACAAAGTCTCCATTTCCCATTAGCCTTGCGCACAACTACCAGATTGGCCAACCACGGGGTGGAGGACTCTCCGACAAGCCCCGCCGCTTCTAATTTCTTGATTTCTTCGCTATGAACTTGGCGCCCACCGTCTGCTTCCTAACTTTTTGCTTGACGGGCCGTGCGTGAGGACAGATAGCTAGGTGGTGCTCAATTACTTTCCGGGAACACCGGGATGTCGATGGTTGCCATGCAAACACATCAACATTCGCCGCCAGAAAGCAACGAGCTCGCCTTCCTATTTAGGATCGAAGCGTGGCACCGATGGTGAAGGTACCACCAGCGCCCTCCTTGGCAGGCACCTTCTGGTCTTCGGCGGAGCTGCCGCCGCTTTGTTGCACTTGCCGGTGGAGCTCGATGGTGCGTCCTCGACGGTAGCGCAGCACCAAGAGGTGCGCTTTGCCGGAGGGCAACAGAGTTTTGTCGGACCTGGTGGTCTTCTTCCCCGGAGCTTCAGCGGTAAGTGGTTTGTTACTTGTCGTGCCGCTGCATCCCGTAAATCTTGTCGGCGCAGATAAGTGCATCTCTCTTGTCGCCATGGACCAAATGACGCTTATCGGGCCGGGCATCTTGAGTAGGTTGTAAGTATAATGAGAGGCGGCCATGAACTTGGCGAAAAGCAGACGGCCGAGTATGCCATTGTAGGGCAATGGAAGTCGGCGACGCCGAACGTGACCTCTCGCCTGAAGTTGAGCTCGCGTGCCAATGTTACCGCAACGTGATCTTCCCTTGGGCTTGCTCCTTCCTGGGTTGATTCTTGAAAGTGCCAGTTTCTTCGAGCTCACCGGGCAGGGATTTGAAGTTTCGAGTACCGCAGAGGAGATCATTCAGGCCGCCTCGCCGTCAACTAACATCTTTGTGACCTTGAGGTTGCGGATGGTTGGTGAGACCAACATCGGCAAACACCGACCGCAGTGATGCGATCAGGGTGATCCTCAATGTCAAAGATGATGGACGGCTGGACCACTTCGAGGTTTGCGTGACTCTATGGATGGTTCTCGCTGCATTGACCTCACGCATCCATTGCTTGAGTTGGCGGTGCGAGGTATGCAGAGACGCACCACCGCCGACGCAAAGGACCTCCGCTGCCTTTTGAAACTCCTGCTCATCGGCTTCATCGCCTTTCATCATCCTCGCCATCTTCATCTTCATCTTCTTCCTTGTCGCGCCACGGGAGGTCTGTCTCCTTGCCGCTGCTTGGCTTTGCATGGCGCCTCCCCGACCGGGTCTCTTCTTACTTGCTGCAGCTGCACCTTCTTGGGCCTTCTCCTTGTCTCGCCGTCAGATTCAGCTCTCTCAGTAGCTCAACAAGCTGCTTGACTTTCTTGCAACTTTGGAGATCGTGGCCTTTGGTGCGGTGGATTTTACAGTACTGCTTGTTGGAGCTGTCAGGCTTGTCGGCGGCCGCCACAGCTTGGCGGTCGGTGTCAACGGCAACCTCCTTGCCGAGCCACCGCCTTGGCTTTGTTGGCGGCACCATCCTTTCCGGACTGCTCGACAACTAGTACTTCTTGGTTTTTCTTCCTCCTGTTGTTCCGTCAGCTGCTACTCCTTGCCGGGCGATCCTCACCGCCGACTCCGCCCACATTCTCTCCCCGAGTCTTCCTTCTTCAGCTGCACACTTGTCGGCCAAAGCGTAAAGCTCACTGACGCCTTTTCACTTTGCACATCGCCATCTCCTCCCTCATCTGCGGTTTCGCACATTCTCGATGGAATGCGCTGATCACCGCAGCAGGTGGACGCCTGGGATGTTGTAGTGCACCGATCAATCTCGGATGAATTTGCAGAGACTCCTCCTTCCGGGCAAGCAGGTGGAGATCGCTCTCGGCCATGAGGCTTGTGCTCACTGTGAAGGCGCCTAACAAACTGGTGGCACAAATCTGCCCAAGAAGAAATAGAGCCATCCGCAAGTGCATGAGCCAAGATCGGACGCTTGGCTTGAGCACCAGGGAAAGTAGTTGGCGAGGATCTTGTCGTCCCGCCCCCGCAGCTTGCACCGCGATGGTGTAAATGCCGAGGAACTCCGATGGTGTGTCCCCGCCATACTTCTCCCGCACATCTGGTTTAAAATTTTTCTTGTCGGCCACCGGACTTGCCGCAGCTCACGAGTGAACGCAGGGCAACCTATCACAGACTGGTAAGTCGCCTGGCTCCCCGGCACATGCATGTCGACAAGGGCCCGGCGATTGGTCGATTGATTGGCGCGCTTTCTTCGGCGCCGATACGGGTTCGAAGCGTTTTCTCTTGCCGCTTCAAGAACTTGGCGTTGGTCGCGACGAGCTCGCGGATCCGACGACGCTGTGGAGTCGCCGCCGAGGTGGATCCGGCGAGTCGGGCGATCTTGGCCTTCGGGAAGGGGAGTGTACGGTGGGTGCACCCCCGCAAGTCTCTTCGCCATTGGCTCGCGCCTTGTCGCCTCGCCGTGGCTGCGAGGCACTCGGTTGCCGCGGGACATCACCGTTGGCGAAGCCGATGAGACTCTAAATAGTGGCCCTCCATTCATCGACCTTATCGGCCGTTGAGGGTAATCTAGTAATAACGAGCCTCGCCAAGGCTTCCGCTGGTGTGGTTGGCGGCAACGGCGACGGAGCGAAGAACGAGATGCTCGGACTCCTAACCGTTAGGAGGAGCAGATTCGCCCAAGTGACCGCACTCCACTTGTACCGCATGCTGAGGTGCATGCGGGTCTCGAGGGCCTCGATCCTCCAGCTTGGCCTTGATCCAATGAGCGATGGCGCCGCGAGTATCATGACGCTGTTCGTCCCGCCTCCCGCGATGGACGCGGTGCAGATTCGACGCCGACGCCGCGCTGCCTTGTCCTTGACCTGGCGGCATCGTGGGCTCTTCTCGACGACGCCGTCCCTCCGCTTAGCGCTTCTCCACCACCTGACGGCCCGTGGTGGTGGGTTTGACGCGACGGCTTCAGCCTGCTGTCAAGGCTTCTTCTTCGGCGCCATGTTGATGAAGATGTCGATGAAGTTGCTCGTATGCGACCGCCGGATCGGGTTCACACAGCCTCGACGCTTCTACCGGGCGCGCCAAAGATGTCGGGGAGGATCGATCGTGTTCCCCATCGAGCACCTACGGGACCCGGGTCCCTTATGGTTCGGAGGGGGCGGAGATCGCATGAAGAGCGGATCGAGGCGATGCAAGACGAAGCGGATTTACCCAGCTTCGAGCTCTCCGGAGAGATAATACCCTACCGCTGCTTTGTGGATTATCTTGCATTCTTGCTAGGGAGCAATGGAGCTACAAGACCTAGCCCGAGTGTGGTTTCCATGAATGTGATGATCTAAGCTCGGAGCTAGACTGAATCGAGCCCACCAAATCGAACCAACCTTTTCTACGCTGCCCCCGGCCTCCTTTTATAGGCACAAGGGGTTACCACATATGGCAAGTAGACGAGGTAAGATAGTAAAACATAGGTTGGTACACCGCTTGGTACAAAGGTACAGTAATCTATACCTAACTTTGACGGCAAGGGACAAGAGTCATCAATGCCCGCCTCGGTCACACGAAACAAGGTAACAGGGACCGCCAAGTGCACCTCCGCTTGCCACGATGGTAGCTTGTCGCTGCTTGTCGCTACTCTCCGCTGGCTGCACAGCTCACGACACGCAGACATGGGAGAGCCCCTGCATACACATTGGCGGGTGAGCTAGAGCGAGATGAAGAGACGTCGCCGCCCGCAAGCGCTTTGTCAAGGGCAGGAACCTTGTCGCTTTTGGGGGTTCAGCCCAGTTTCTTCCCGCAAGCCCTCTTGCCGGGCCTTGTTTTGGCGCCTCGAGTGCCTTCCTGCAAGCTCCTCTTGCCGGGTCTTGATTACTTTGTTCTTGAATGGCTCTAAAGGAGCTGGCCGAGGACCTTGGCGGTCATCAGCCGGCCTGGCCGTGGGGCATTGCAACCGCCCATGCACGAAGTTCGAAAAGATGTCGGGAGGATCGATCGTGTTCCCCACGAGCACCCACGGACCTGGGTCCCTTGTGGTTTGAGGGGGGCGGAGATCGCACGAAGAGCGGATCGAGGCGACGCGACGAGCGGATTTACCCAGCTTCGGAGCTCTCCGGAGAGATAATACTCCTACCGCTGCTTTGTGGATTATCTTATGCTCTTGCTAGGAGCAATGGGAGCTACAAGACCTAGCCTCGAGTGTGGTTTCCATGAATGTGATGATCTAAGCTCGAGCTAGACTGAATCGAGCTCCACCGAATCAACCGAACCCTTTCTACGCTGCCCCGGCCTCCTTTTATAGGCACAAGGGTTACCACATATGGCAAGTAGACGAGGGTAAGATAGTAAAACATAGGTTGGTACACCGCTTTGTACAGTGTATAGTAATCTATACCTAACTCGACGGCAAGGGACAAGAGTCATCAATGCCCGCCTCGGTCACCCGAACAAAGGTAACAGGACCGCAAGTGCACCTCCGCTGCCACGATGGTAGCTTGTCACGCTTGCTTGTCGCCATTCTCCGCTGGCTCCACAGCTCGCCGACACGCCAGACATGGGAGAGCCCCGCATGGCACACGCTACGGGGTGAGCTGGAGCGAGTTGAAGAGAGGTCGCCCGCCTGCAAGCGCTTTGCCGCTGCAGGAACCTTGTCGCGCTTTGGGGTTCAGCGCCCCAAGCCTTCCCGGCAAGCTCCTTTTGCCGGGCCTTTGTTTTGGCGCCTGAGTATTTTCCCGGCAAGCTCCTCTTGCCGGGTCTTGATTACTTTGTTGTTGAATGGCTCTAAAGGAGCTGCCTGAGACCTTGTCATCAAAGCCGCCCGCCGTGGGGCATTGCAACTGTCCAGGCATGAGTTCGGGGTACTAGGGTACCCCTACTCTATTACACCGACAGAGCCCTCGGCTCGGGCCACACACGGCGCCAAGCTGCTGGGCCAGGCCCAAACAGTGCATGTGCATGCGTGGTCTTGATTACGCCATTATTTGCCTTGGGCCCACCACGCCTCCCATTTAACGGCACACACCCACCGCTTCCTCCAGAACGACACGCTGCTAATTGTGGTGTCGTGGGTGAAGTGGCGTGTGCGAGGTCGCCTCATCCTGTCAGCTTTAGTTCGTGATCTCCGCCCACGTGGTTCCTATGCACTCGGGTCACGGACGGGGAGGGAAATCGGGCAGCAGGAAAGCAGAGCAGCAGGTCTGCCCCGATTCCCTGCTCTTCCTATGCCTTGATTCACTGAAGGGGCGGCCGAGCCCCCACCTTGCTTCCTTTAAGAAGAGCGGAAGGGAGCGAGAAGCCCGTGATTCTCCCATCTCTTCTTTTCTCAGCTTGCCTCCCTTTCTCCCATTCACATGGAGAAAGGGAAACCTGGTTCTTCATCGGTGGCGGCGAGGGTTGCAGCTGGACATCGCACTCCTCCCAATCCTACGCCTGTGGTGGCTGAGCCAGCCACAAGGGGAAGAGGGAGGGGCGAGGTCGGACGAGGCCGAGGATCTCGGGAGGGGCGGACGAGGCGGCGCGCCTGCCTCCGCCTGCCGGGCGTTCTCCGGGACGAGGTCGTGGACGGGCTCGAGGCGCTCGGGAAGAGGCGGGCGGGCGGGCGCGGTTGCCTCCGCCTGGCCGGGCGTTCCTCCTCAAGGGCGGTCCATACGGGACGACCTTCAGAGTTCTTTTCATTGCTGCGCCGGGCGCCATCGTCCGCCTCCCGCTTCAGCCCGTCATGAAGCCGATGGAGTCGGATCCACCCGAGACGTTGAGATTGCACATGAGGGGCTGTGGGATCAGTGGCACGCGAGTCCGCTGTATTCCCAGCCCCTAATGTGATGTATCTTGATCGTGGGTGGAAGACGTCACCACATCCACAACCTGTTGGGGGTTTACCTCCATTTTAAGTTAATGGAGGGTGATCTCTCTCCGTCAAGGTCTTCGGGATCTTGGCACTCAAGCGAGGTGCTGCATGGATAGCTCCTCCGACAATGAAGATTCCTCCTCGAGCGATAGTGGCGAGGAGGAGAGGACAGCGACGACGAGGGTAGTGGGCCCGACTAGTTGTCGGGCGCCGCCACGCGCCTCCGGGCGATTCCCATCATCCGTGTCGCTGCCCTTGAACTCCCGGGTCGCCTCCTTGGGCGGCGGAGGGAGGCTGCGGAAGGGGAAGAGCGATGGCGACAAGGCCGCAAGTCGGAGTACGAGGCGAGTGCCCTCGACAGCAGGCCGACGCCCCCGCCGCCTTCGAGCCCCGCTTCCGGCGCCGCCGTCCCCGTCAAGCCCTCGGAGAGCCCCCGGCATGTTCCCTTGGTGCCTTCTTGCACCTGTAGCTCACGTAGGCGCTTCTTTCGCCCTTCCCGCCTCCTTATCCTACCTCCTGAAGATAGGGACAGAGAAAGGATTACGGGCATCTTATCTTTTTAATTTGTAAGCCTTCGGCCTTATCTGCATTTAAAACTTGTAATCCTCTCTTTCATGTTTTTCACTCTCCACGCATCAGTATCCGAGTAGAATGTTTTTAATGAAAGAGGGATGTTTGAAGAAGGACGAAAGGCTTATCTGATACCGCAGCCCCCGGCAACTCTGGCTTGCCGCAGCTCCCGGTAACCCTGGCTTGCCGCAGAGCTCCAAGCAACTCTAGCTTGCCGGGCTTGATGTCGGCAAGACCTTTCTCTCTCTTCGCTGTTATTTCAGTTCTAGAACGATTTAGCTAGTGCCACGATAAGTTATTTTTGTAATATACACTATCTTAGGCAATCGAATGCACTGTTATTTCCTTTGCTCGATTTCTTCCCTTGTATGTCTATACCCCACGCCAGTGAAACTTGCTTGCAGCACCCTTGTCATGAAGCGCCGAAGTGCGGAACTTCAGCAGCCTGTTGGCGGGTCGCTAATGACAAGCAACCTCGTGTGGACTAGCCGCAGCTCACTTAAGTTGTTGAGCGGACTCAAACAAAGTAAGGGCGCGATTAGTCACGATTTGGTTCCTCCGCCACAGGTTTTCCATACAAAGTACTATCGCTCGAGGAAGATAACTAAAAATTTAAAACTGGTCGCTTAAACTTAGCAACTTAGCTTTTCTCGTTGTTCATTTTCCGCAAGGCGATAGTTCCTCGAGCGACGCTTTGTCGGCCCACATCATTATCTCCTCCTCTCTCCCCCTGCTAACTTGTGGGTGGATGAACCTCTTCTTGTTTGAGAAGAAAGAAGAGAAAAAGAAAGTTGTGGAGCCTAGTGGCTCATTATCGCCATCGGTGCGGGTGCTGCACAAGATGTTAGTAAACACATGCATATATGATTATGAAAGCATGTATTGACAAAATGTGCGCAACCATAGGCTTTATCGATGCATGGGTTCATACTCGCTTTTGTACAAAGGATTGCATGCAACAGCTGCAAGACTTGTATAAAGGGTGGTTGCTGAACGGGTTCCGCAACCGCTACTCATGGGTAAAACTTGCGAAGATGCTCTATGTTCCAGGAATTGCTCACCGAAGGCCATCTTCGGTCTCATATGGACAGCGCCTGGCGAGTGACTCGCTTCACCCGATAAGGGCTCCCACTTCAAGGCCAACTTGTTGGAATTCTTGGCGGATTGAACGCTACCAAGAGCAAGGTCGCCTTCCTCAAGCTTCTGGCATTAACTTTGCGGCTATGGTAGCGACGCAAAACTTGCTGGTAACGAGCAGCTCAGACAAAGAGCTCAAGACGATCTTTCCTCGAGGAGCAGCGCCATCTTGTCGCAGCTGCTCTTGCTCAAGCTCATCATAAGCGTAGCACTCGAGGTGACCCAGATACGAAGTTCCGTGGGGAGAACTGCCTCGCTCAGAGACTAGAGCAAAGGGTGTCCGCCAGTGGCTCGATGGCGCAGCCCCGATCGACGAAAAGAACCACCGGCAGCTCCTCGATCCAGTTCCTTCCGCACTTGCGCAGCCTCGTCGAAAGTTCTGGTCTTGAGTCCTCGCAGACTTCAGCTGCTTGTTTTCGCTGACCGCTGCTTCTCGGATGAGCAACGGAAGCAAAGCAGATCTTGGCGCCAAGATCTTGGGCGATCGCATGAAGGTGCGATCGTGAACTGTGTGCCGTTGTCGGTGATGATCCGTTAGGAATCCCAAACGGCAAACAATTGACTCAAGAACTTGACGGCCGATCGCTGTCACCTTCCTCACCGGTTCCACTTCCGCCACTTTGTGAACTTGTCGATTGCGACGCATAAGTATTCAAAGCCCCGACAGCTCGGGGAAGGGGCCGAGGATGTCGAGCCCCTGCACCGAGAAGGCCAGATAAAGGGATCGCCCCGAGAGCTTGAGCTGGCTGGTGTATCTCGCCTTGAATGGAATCGCACGCTTCACACTTGGTTACTTGTGCAGTTGCATCCGGAGGGCTTCGCCGAAGAAACCTTGCCGGAAAGCTTTGCTTAGTGTTTTGCGCCAATGTGGTGACCACATATGCCTCGCGTATCTCCGCCAACAGCTTCTTCGTCCATCTTCCCGCAAATACACTTCAATTTCAATTGCTGAGTCTTCTTCGCATGTGATGTTGTCAACAAACTGGTACATACTTGACTGCCGGGCTACTCTTTCCGCTTCTTCTTGCTCTTCGGAAGTTCTCCGTCTCAAGGAAATGGACGATTCATTGCGTGCTCATGTTGGAGCTCGTGGCTCGACAACAAGGACTAAAGGCTCATCTATCACTGTGGGAACATCGCTTTCTACGGCAAGGTCCCGTAGGTCCGCCGGAGTTCGATGATCCTCGCAAGCTTGCTAGAGCTAAACTTGTCGGAGCGCTTGTTTCAACGATGCAAACCAAGATGGTTTGTCGGAGCATACCGCCTCGCTGATATTTGGCGTTGGTTTTAGGGACCTTCTTGGCGGCGGTTTCAGAGCTCGCCGAAAGTAGTCGCCGGAAACCAATTTTTTCTTCTTGCTCGTTCCGCCGATGGCGCTACGGCTATTGAGTTAGCTTGAGCACAAAAATCCCTGGTTCCACAAGTAACTTAAGTGCGGCACTTTTGAGAGGCCATCAGCTACATCATTCTGCGTTTTGAACGTGCTCCATTTGCAGGCCTTCAAAGTGCTCTTCCAGCTTCCTCACTTCATCGACGACGCTTCCATCAACGGACTTTGATAATCCTTGTTTACTTGGCGGACGACTAAGTTGCGAGTCCCCCGACAATTAGCTTCTTGATCCCAAGGTCCACCTGCGATCTCGAGACCGCAAGCAAGCCTTCATACTCAGCAGTATTATTTGTTGCTTGTTCCTTGGGAAAGTGCATCCTGGACTATGTACTTGAGGTGCTCCCTGTGGTGCGATAAGCACGACGCTGCACCGGGCGCTTGCAGCGAGAAGGCACCATCAAGTACATTAGCCACTCTTTCATTTGCCTCTTTGACGGGATGCTTGTCTCTCGAATTTCTTCATCTTGTGTTGGCGCCCACTCGCTATGAATTCTGCCAACGCCTCGCTCGATAGTTGAAGTGCTTTCAACTTGAGACCAAAGCTTGACAGTTCCAATTTCCACTCAACAATCCTGCCTGTTGCTTCCGGATTTTGCAAAATCCTCTTCAGCGGAAAGCGGTGACAACTGTTATCTCATGTGCTTGGAAGTAATGGCGCAGCTTTCGAGGCCATGAGGAGGCCGAAAGCAGCTTCGCACACCGTAGTACCTTGATCTAGCCCCAGAAGGGAACCGACAAAGTATACCGGGCGCCGCACCATCTTCTTTCGATCTTGTCGCAATCTCAGCGCTGATCTGTCCTTGTCGGGACCAGAGCTTGATCGCGAAGCCCTTGCTTGTCGCTGGATGCGCTCGCCTCGGGTTGTCGGCTCATCATTCGCCTCCTCTCCGCTACTAACGCAGCACTAACCACTTGATTGGTTGCCGCTATGTACAGCAGCAACTTCTCTTGTGGCTTAGGCGCGACAAGTATCGGAGCGGAGGACAGGTATTTCTTCAAGTCCCGCAGCGCAGCCTCCGCTTCGGGAGTCCATTTCATTGGACCTGCCTTTTTCAAAATCTTGAAAAACGGCAGGGCGCGCTCAGCGGACTTAGAAATGAACCTGCTGAGAGCAGCCACGCAACCGGCAAGCCTCCTGACATCCTTGACGCGCTTTGGTGCCTCGATCTGCTCAATGGCCTTGATCTTGTCGGGGTTGGCTTCAATTCCCCGCTGAGAAACAAAGAACCCTAGAAGCTTGCCGGAAGGGACTCCAAACACGCACTTCTCGGGGTTGAGCTTGCACAGATTTGCAAACGTCTCATCCGAATCCTGAACCAGAGTCGCTCTGTCCTTGCTCTTGACCACTATATCATCCATGTAGGCTTCTACATTTCGCGTATCTCGTGGGTCCAAAGGCCTCATGGACTACTCTTGCAAAGGTTGAACCAGCATTCTTCAAACCGAAAGGCATCCGTATAAAGCAGTACGTGCCACATGGTGTGATGAATGCGGTTTTCTCCTCATCTTCTTCTGCCATAAAGATCTGATGATATCCTGAATATGCATCAAGAAACGAAAGCAGATCGCATCCAGCCGTGGAGTCAACAATCTGGTCGATACACGGCAAGGGAAATGGGTCTTTGGGACAAGCTTTATTAACATCAGTGAAGTCAATACAAAGTCTCCATTTCCCATTAGCCTTGCGCACAACTACCGGATTGGCCAACCACGTGGGGTGGAGGACTCCTCTGACAAGCCCTGCTGCTTCTAATTTCTTGATTTCTTCGCTATGAACTTTGGCGCCCAACGCCTGCTTCCTAACTTTTTGCTTGACGGGCCATGTGAGGACAGACAACTAGGTGGTGCTCAATTACTTTCTGGAACACCGGGATGTCGATGGTTGCTATGCAAACACATCGACATTCGCCCGCAGAAAGCAACGAGCTCGCCTTCCTATTTAGGATCGAGCGTGGCACCGATGGTGAAGGTACCACCAGCGCCGCCCTCCTTGGCAGGCACCTTCTTGGTCTTCGGCGGAGCTGCCATCGCCTTGTTGTACTTGCCGGTGGAGCTCGGCGGTGCGCTCCTCGACGGTAGCGCAGCACTCAAGAGGTGCGCTTGCCGGAGTGGGCAACAGAGTTTTGTCGGACCTGGTGGTCTTTTCCCCGGAGCTTCAGCGGTAAGTGGTTTGCTACTTGTCGCTGCCGCTGCATCCCGTAAATCTTGTCGGCGCAGATAAGTGCATCTTCTTGTCGCCACGGACCGAAATGACGCTTATCGGGCCAGCATCTTGAGTAGGTTGTAAGCATAATGAGAGGCGGCCATGAACTTGGCGAAGTGTCAGACGGCCGAGTATGCCATTGTAGGGCAATGGGAAGTCGGCGACGCCGAACGTGACCCTCTCAGTTCTGAAGTTGAGCTCGCCACCAATGTTACCGCAACGTGATCTTCCCTTGGGCTTGCTCCTTCTGGGTTGATTCCTTGAAAGTGCCGCTTCTTCGAGCTCTCGTCAGGATTTGAAGTTTCGAGTACTGCGCAGGAGATCAAATTCAGGCCGCCCCTCGCACAACTAACATCTTTGTGACCTTGAGGTTGCGGATGGTTGGTGAGACCAACATCGGCAAACACCCGACCGCAGTGATGCGATTAGGGTGATCCTCAATGTCAAAGATGATGGGCGGTTGGACCACTTCAGAGGTTTATGGACTCTATGGATGGTTCTGCTGCATTGACCTCACGCATCCATTGCTTGAGTTGGCGGTGCGAGGTATGCAGAGACGCACCACCGCCGACGCAAAGGACCTCCGCTGCCTTTTTGAAACTCCTGCTCATCGGCTTCATCGCCTTCATCATCCTCGCCATCTTCATCTTCATCTTCTTCCTTGTCGCGCCACGGGAGGTCTGTCTCTTGCCGCTGCTTATTTTGCTGCCGCGCCTCCCCGACCGGTCTCTTCTTACTTGCTGCAGCTGCACCTTCTTGGCCTTCTCCTTGTCTCGCCGTCAGATTCAGCTCTCAGAGCTCAACAAGCTGCTCGACTTTCTTGCAACTTTGGAGATCGTGGCCTTTGGTGCGTGTGGGTTTTACTTGATCGCTTGTTGAGCTGTCGCTTGTCGGCGGTCGCCACAGCTTGGCGGTCGGTGTCAACGGTAACCTCCTTGCCGAGCCACCGCCTTAGCTTTGTTGGCGGCACCATCCTTTCCGGACTGCTCGACAACTATTACTTGGTTTTTCTTCCTCCTGTTGTTCCGCCACGGCTACTCCTTGCCGGGCGATCCCTCACCGCCGACTGGCCCCACATTCTCTCCCGAGTCTTCCTTCTTCAGACGTGCACACTTGTCGGCCAAAGCGTAAAGCTCGCCGACGTTTTTCACTTTGCACATCGCCATCTCTCCTCATCTCGCGGTTTCAGACATTCTCGATGGAATGCGCTGATCACCACAGCAGGGTGGACGCCTCGATGTTGTAGTGCACTGATGAATCTCTCGATGAATTTGCGCAGAGACTCCTCCTTCGGGCAAGCAGGTGGAGATCACTCTCCCGGCCATGAGGCTTGTGCCCACTCGTGAAGGCGCCAACAAACTGGTGGCACAAATCTGCCCAAGAAGAAATAGAGCCATCCGCAAGTGCATGAGCCAAGATCCGACGCTTGGCTTGAGCACCGTGGGAAAGTAGTTGGCGAGGATCTTGTCGCCTGCCCCCCGCAGCTTGCACCGCGATGGTGTAAATGCTGAGGAACTCCGATGGTGTGTCCCCGCCGCCATACTTCTCCGCACATCCGTTTAAAATTTTTCTTGTCGGGCCACCGGACTTGCCGCAGCTCACGAAAGTGAACGCAGGGCAACCTATCACAGACGGGCAGTCGCTCGCTCTTCGGGCGCATGCATGTCGACATGGGCCGCGCGCTGGTCGATTGACGGCGCGCTTCTTCGGGCGCCGATACGGGTTCGAAGGCTTCCTCTTGCCGCTCAAGAACTTGGCGCTGGTCGCGACGAGCTCGCTGGATCCGGACGACGCCGTGGAGTCGCCACGAGGTGGATCCGCGAGTCGGGCCATCTTGGCCTTCGGAAGGGGAGTGTACGGGTGCACCTCGAAGTCTTTTCGCCATCGCTCGCGCTTTGTCGCCGCCGCCGCTGCGAGGCACTCGTTGTCGGACGCCACCGCGGCGGCCGGCGAGACTTGAATTGTGGCCTCCATTCGCCTACCTTATCGGCCGCTGGAGGGTAATCTAGTAGTAACCGAGCTCGCCAAGGCTTCACCGGTGTGGTTGGCGGCAACGGCGACGGAGCGAAGAACGAGATGTGCTCGACTCCTAACCAAGTTAGAGGAGCAGATCTCGCCCAAGTGACCGTGATTCCACTTGTACCGCATGCTGAGGTGCATGCGGTCTCGAGGGCCTCGGGATCCTCCAGCTTGGCCTTGATCCACGAGCGATGGCGCCACGGTATCATGACGCCGTTCCGTCCCGCGCCTCCCGCGATGGACGCGTAGATTCGACGCCGACGCCTCGCGCTGCCTTTGTCCTTGACCTGGCGGCATCGTGGGCTCTCGACGACGCCGTCCTCCGCTTGCGCTTCTCCACCACCCGACGGCTCCGTGGTGGTGGGTTTGACGCGACGGCTCAGCCGCTGCCAAGGCTTCTTCTTCGGCGCCATGTTGATGAAGATGTCGATGAAGTTGCTCGCGGCGACCGCCGGATCGGGTTCACACAGCCTCGACGCCTTTACCGGGCGCGCCAAAGATGTCTGGGAGGATCGATCGTTCCCCACGAGCACCTACGGGACCTGGGTCCCTTGTGGTTCGGAGGGGGGGAGACTGCACGAAGAGTGGATCGAGGCGATGCAACACGAGCGGATTTACCCAGCTTCGAGCTCTCCGAGAGATAATACTCCTACTGCTGCTTTGTGGATTATCTTGCATTCTTGCTAGGGAGCAATGGGAGCTACAAGACCTAGCCTGAGTGTGGTTTCCTATGAATGTGATGATCTAAGCTCGGAGCTAGACTGAATCGAGCTCCACCAAACCGAACCGAACCCTTTCTACGTTGCCCCCGGGCCTCCTTTTATAGGCACAAGGGGTTACCACATATGGCAAGTAGACGAGGGTAAGATAGTAAAAACATAGGTTGGTACACCGCTTGTACAAAGGTACAGAATCTATACCTAACTCGACGGCAAGGGACAAGAGTCATCAATGCCCGCCTCGGCCACCCGAACAAAGGTAACAGGACCGCTGGTGTGCCTCCGCTTGCCACGATGGTAGCTTGTCGCCGCTTGTCGCCATCTCTCCGCTGGCTGCACAGCTCACGACACGCAGACATGGGAGAGCCCCGTGGCAACACGCTGACGGTGAGCTGGAGGAGATGAAGAGAGGTCGCCCACCGCAAGCGCTTTCATGCGCGTGAACCTTGTCGCGCTTTGGGGTTCAGCACCGCTGCTTTTCCCCGCAAGCTCCTCTTGCCGGGCCTTGTTTCTTTGGCGCCGAGTGGCCTTCCCGCAAGCCCTCTTGCCGGGTCTTGATTACTTTGTTCTTGAATGGCTCTAAAGGAGCCGCCGAGGACCTTTGGCGGTCATCAAGCCGCCCGCCGTGGGGCATTGCAACTGTCCGCAGACGAAGTTCGGGGTACTAGGGTACCCTACCTAGTACAACCGACAGGATATCTCTGCTTCGACGGAGTCGAACTTCGTAAACATAATAAACCGGGCGCTGAAGTTTATAGGCTTTTCCTCTTCTTCTCGCCGACCGTAAGTAATTGTCACAGACGATTTGTCCAATGGGCTGCTATGTAAAGCAGA